>CM061064.1:178914875-179514875 GCA_030762895.1 Sophora flavescens
AAAATTGACTTTCAAAATTGGTTTTTGAACTGATGTTGAAATATGGGATGGTTAATGTGGGCATTTTCAGCATCAGTTTCCAACCTAAAGTGTGCATTAGATATAGGTTCTAGCTTAGAATTGATGTTGAAAAGTGTTCTTTCAACTATTTTTTAAAAAAGATTTGTTAAGTCTCTAAAATGTCTGATGTGCATTTGTACTAAGTTTTGATGAAAACTAAACATTTGTTAGTGATTTAATTAACCTTCATATTGGTTGCTAACCTGTCTATATAATGCACAGATCACAATAGTAAGAATTCATTCTCACCTTTCTGCCTACATAGAAGACCACCTGTCTGTAGAGTAAAAGTCAACCTGTTTGCTGACTAGGTTGTTGACTGTCTGTGTTGAAGATTCAACTTGTCTATGCGAAGCTCTCACACTCGGCTGTGGTCCTTCGATAAGAAACACAAGTACAAAGAACTTTTGAGAGCCGTCCTCTCATGCAGATGTCTCTGAAGCTTTCTCTCTCACGCTTATCAAGAAAGTCATAAGGTCATACTCATAAGCAACCTAGGAGCTCAGAAACGAAGTCCAATTAAAGAATGTTTCCAACATGCTTTATTCCCTAGTACTACTGGTTGTTACACGAAAAGGGAAATGTACTCTGCAAAGTACAAAAAATTCTTGCACAACTCTGATTTAGCTGCTGCACAAAGCATAATGCCCTGATCTTGTGTTAGAGCTCAACCAACGTTCCTATTGCATTAATGGCTGCCCAGAACGACTCTATTGCATTTAATGGAGCTCTGCTTGAAGCCAAACTTTGAAGGAATGTCTCTAACGGATCTTTAATGTTTGAAGACTATAAATACAGAAGTCATTGAAGATGAAGAATAGAGAACACACATCATTAAAGAGCCATTAATCTGCGCATTTATTTCTTCACTCTTTCAATCTGTATTTTCAATCATTTGATGTTACTACGCAATCTTTCTAAGCTTACATTTAATTCACTAGTCTGAGTGTTAGTGAAAGAACTTCTTGTTGTATTAATTGCAACCCTTTTTCTCAAACAAACCTGAGTGAGCCTGAAGAGGCTAGGTGAGTAAAAAATACTTGTCTTTGAGGCTGAAGAGGCTAGGTGTGCAAAGAATACTCGGAGTCTGTAACCTGATCAGTATAATGGAGAAAACTTGGTGCTACCAATGACTGGACATAGCCCTATTTGTTAAAGGGTGAACCAGGATAAATTGTCGTGTTTATCTCTCTTCCCTTAACCTCTTTAGTTGCTTTGCTTATATTATCCGTTAACTAACTAAAGGGGTTAAAATGTGGATATCAAACTTGTTCTCAAGTTGTGTGTTTGTGTGTTTTTCTGTTAAAATCACACTAGACAGGTCACCTGTCATGTCTGTGCAGTATTTTTCACACTTGTCTGAACTTAGCCTCTGTGTGTGAAAAGTTTTTAACTTTGTTTTAATTTATGATAAACACAATTCAACCCCCTTCTCGTGTTTATAGTTGTCTATTTCAGTTGGTATCAGAGCTCAGCCTCTAGGTTGAGCATCTAACAGTGTAGAGGAAAAGATCCTGAAGAATAGACATGACTGCTGTAGCTAGTTCAAGTGAGAGTCACCAGACTGAAGGAGCCTCCCTAACCAGACCTCCATTCTTCAATGGAGAAAACTACAACTATTGGAAAGATATATTTTAATGGTTCATCCTATCAACAAGCTCTGATCTCTGGGATGTCATCACTGAAGGTCCTTTCATTCCCAAAAATGATGACAACCCTGATAAGCCAAAAGCTTAGTGGACCCCTGCAGAAAAGACAAAATGGGATTTGAATCACAAAGCCATATACAACATCATTTGTGCTCTTAGTCCTAAAGAATTTGAGAAAGGATGTACCTGTGATTCTGCCAAAGAAATGTGGGATACTTTAGCTGTCACACATGAAGGAACAACCAAAGTTAAAGTATCAAAGATTGTCATACTTGTCAGAAAGTATGAACTGTTTCTCATTGAGGAAGGAGAATATGTTGTTCAGATGATAGGAAGATTCCACACTATCATCAACGGCCTGAAGTCTCTTGGCAAAACTTACACTAATGCTGAGAAAGTTGGAAAGTCACTCAGAAGTCTTCCTAAGCAGTGGAGACCTTAGGTCACTGCTATCTCTCAAGCCAAGGATCTAACTACCTTGACCATGGATGAACTTCTTAGTACACTCATTGTTCATCAGCAGGAGCTTGGTGATGAAGTTGCAACAAAGAAGGGCAAGTCTATTGCTCTGAAAGCTTATCAAAAGTCAACAAAGACTTCAAAAGCTCTGAAGGCAGACGAGTCACCCAGCGATGCTGCCTGTCTTAACCCGAGGATCTGAAAGTGATGAAGAGTTGTCTCTCCTAACCAGGAAGATAAAACTTCTCTTACTAATAAAGAAGTTCAAAAAGGATAAGCCTTTCATAAGGTTCAACAAGGAGAATAACTTCAAAGAATCCACTTCAACAGACAAGAGTTCAATTGTCTGCTGTGAGTGCAAGAAGCATGGTCACATCAAAGCTGAGTGTCCTCAACTCAAGAAGGCCCCTCATAAGAAGTTCTTCAAAAAGAATAAGAAAGGAATGATGGCTACTTGGGAGGATCTGGAGTCAACATCTTCTGATGATGAAGAGACAGAGGAAGAAGCTAATCTCTGTCTAATGGCTAACACTAACTCAGATTCAGATGATGAGGTACACCCTGACTATGAGGAATTACTTGATTCCTATGATGAGTGACAGGAGGAATCCAACTGCTTATCTAAGGCCTTCAAATTTCTCAAGAGAGTATGTAAAGTTCCTTAGTGAGCATAAGCAGAAATCTCAAGAGTGTGAGAAGCTAGCCAAGGAGAACAGTGAATTGAAGACTGAAAAGTCTGATGAAGCTAAGATCTCTAGTGAAACATCACAATCTGAAGAAGTTGAAAAACTTCAACAGAAAGTGGAAGAGCTTGCAACACCCCGTTTTTTGTTAAGCGCTTCTATGCTTGTTTGTTTAATAAGCCTTTATGACTTAGTTTAGAGTTGTTGTTGAAGGGCTAAGTGGGATTTCTAGGATTAAAATCACTTTCTGGTACATGAGCACGATCGTGCTCATGTCCAGCATGCCCATTCTTGAGGCACGTGTCTTGTGGCTGCCTGATCCACAAGCACGGTCGTGCTCAATAGGAAGCACGACCGTGCTCAAGGAAAACCGTGTCTCGTTGACACTGTTGTAAGCAAGATCATGCTTAGTGGGGAGCACGGTCGTGCTCGGGTCAGTTTATAAATACAGAGCAGTGTGCGAGGGTTTATGAGTGTAAACCCTAGTTTGGCACATTGGGCAGTCCTAGTGTGGCAGAAACCTCTCCCCTTTCCCTTCTCTTGAACCCTTTGAAGTTCTTGGTGATCTTGAGTTTTTTTAGGAGAGAGCCACACGTGCTAGTATCGTTAAAGGTAATGTAGTCTTCCCTCTCTCTTAGTCTCTTTTCTATTAGTAGATCTAGAGAATAATTGGTTGTTCTCTTCTTGCTTGGCCAATATTTGGGAAACTCATCGAGCCACTCGAGGGAATGTGTCTAGTTTGCCCATGTTATCGTTTTGGGAATCTTCATACTAGGTATGGGGAGAAGGGCTTGTATAAACATGTAGGCTATGGGGTAGCATAAGATGGGGGTTAACCCGTGACCCGGTTGCATGCTAATTGTCTAATTGATATTGTATGATGTTGTATGTTGCTTCCTTGTCATGATGATTTGTATGATTCATTTTTATTAATATGCCTAATTGGGAATGATGTTTAGAGATGCCATGAGTGAATGTTCATGATGATAATGATGTTGTTATGATGATATTGATGTCTTGCTCTGGATGAGTGTTTGATTGTTGAGGATGTTAATGCCAACAATGATGGTAATAAGTCTTAATTAATTAATAGGGCTTGATAATAATGTTCAAGACGTTAAAATACGTTAACAATGATAAATGGAAATTAAGGGATGTGTTCCCAGTTGTTCATAAGACATGAATATAGTATGTGAGGCAAGGTTATGCTTATAGGGCTTAGTTAAAGACCCTAGGATTGATTAGAGAGTGTTTTAGGGACATTAATAACGAAGCTAGAATTAAAGGTTAATTCCCCATAATGATAAGACATGAAGAACAGTTAAGAATAACGAAGCTGATGAGCAATGGTGTAGTTAAGACCAATATGTTTGATCCTTGAATGCCCTAGGAAACATAGCAAGGGTTCTTCAACCCTTCTGCCGAGAAACAATATGGCCACGCTCCACTGAGCACGACCGTGCTCAATAGTCAGCATGACCGTTCTTGACTTAACAGTCAGCACGCCCGTTCTAGAGGAAGCATGACCATGCTTCCTTGTACAGATCAGAACACAAAACAGAACAGGGGTGGTTCACTCCAGATGTTCCTAATAATGAAAGTGGATAGCAAATGAAGTAATGACAATCTATATAACTTAAAGATAATAATGTACCTTGTTAGCCGAGTGGCCAAGGAAGCCTTGATACTTAATGGTCAAGGTGTTGAGCTCTGGTGCTTATTGGCCAGAGTGTTAATAATTAAAGTGATAAGATGATGTTGTACATTGGTAGCCTAGTGGCCAAGGGGGCCTCGATAGCCGAGTGGTCGAGGTGTTGACCTCTGGTGCTTATTGACCGGAGTGTTAATAAATGTTTAAAATAAAAAGATTAAAGACAATGTTATCTTTGGTACTTGTTGGCCAAAGACGTTAAGCCATAATAAATGGTGTTGATGGAGGTGGTGGATAGACGGTTGTCTGTTTGTTTGCATGCATCATGCATGAAGTTATTAGGGGGAGGTACGACAGCTGTGGAGGTCATCCGAGAGTAAGGCGGTCTGGTCGTCTGCGGTGATCTATGTGATCTGGCCCCCCGTGGTGGCGCACCTGAGAGTAAGGTGCGTAGGCTTACCAAGGGCTCCACCCAAGGTAAGGTGGATTGCCCCGGCATTGGTCTTATTGGACAATGTGGAAATGTAACTCCAAAGTCGTATGCCCGGTATAGATGGATCCACATGCATTTGGAGTAGTGAGTCGCATTGCATTATATAACTGATGTATGTGATATGTTGAGATATACTTGTAGTGTTGGTATGATGTATACTATGTTGCTTTGTTGTATGTTCATCTTGTCGACTATCATGTTGCCGTTATGTTTATATTTATGGTTCTTACTCCCCGTCTTCTGTCGTTTGCTTGCATGTATCTTTTTGGACATGCAGAGATAGGTGAACAGCTTGCTGAGGAATGACTTCGAGGAGCCGTGTGCTACTCGTAGTTTAGTTTATGTTTAGTTTTAGTCTGTTATCCGAATGTTCGGAATATGGTTATACCAGCTCTGTAATGTGACATCGGGGTTGGGTTTTCATTTATGGTTTCGTTTAAGTTATGTTTCCTTTTAAAAGCATGTTTTATATTTCCGCGTTTAAAAAGTTATGTTATAATGCGGTAGCCTCTGCCCAATTTTTATTATTATGATATAATATGCATGTGTTCTCTTCCTTTATCTTTTTATCGTTCTTGTGTGTTTCGAATACATGCGGGGTAGAGGGTGTCACAAAGCTCACTTTTGATCTTGCCAAATTTGTTAATGGTACAGACAATCTGACCAAGTTGCTTGGATATCAGAGACACTCCCTTAACAAAGAAGGTATTGGATATGTCCATCAGACATATCATAAAGTATCAGCTAAAACCTCTAAAGTGTCTGTTAAGTCAACATTTATTAAATCCATACATGTCTGTAACTTCTGTGGAAAAACTGGACATGTTATGTCTAAATGTATTCACAAGAAGAGAAGGAAGTCTTCACAGACTCCTAGAACTAACAGAAAATGAACCAGAAAACTATGGGTACCTAAAGACCAATTAATTCCTGTTGCAGATGTCCTTAATAGGATAAAGAAAACACCACTGCTGGTACTTGAACAGTGACTGCTCCGGACACATGACAGGAGAAATGTCTATGTTCCTAGACCTCCGACATAAGAAAGGAGGACATGTTGCCTTTGGAGGCAATCAGAAAGGGAAGGTTATAGGAATTGGTACTATTGGTGGTAAACCCCCTCTTCCCTCTATATCTAATGTGCTTATGGTTAAAGGATTAAGACACAATTTACTTGGTATAAGTCAATTATGTGACAGTGGATTTAATGTCTCATTTACCAAGGATTCATGCATAGTTAAAGATATAAGTGGCAAAACCCTCTTTTCAGCTAGAAGGCAACAAAATCTATATAAGATTGAACTGACAGATCTCTCAGATCAAAGTGTAACTTGTCTGATGTCTAAAGAGGATGAAAAGATGGTTGTGGCATAAAAAACTAGGACATACTAGTATGAAACTAATTTCAAAATTGAAAAAGGTTAACCTTGTGAGAGAATTGCCTGATATTACTTTTAAGAAAGATGTCTTATGTGATGCATGTCAGAGAGGTAAACAAGTAAAATCAAGTTTCAAATCTAAAAACCAAGTATCAACCTCTAGACCTCTTTAGCTGTTACACATGGATCTATTTGGGCAATTAGTGTCGCTAGCTTGGCTGGAAGGAAATACGGATTTGTCATTGTTAATGACTATTCTGGATTTACATGGGTGCTCTTCTTACACTAGTGGAAATAATGTAATATACGGGAACGTTTTACATCAGTTGACCATATGTTTGACGTTAAAAATGAGGCAGTGGCAGTTTTGTAAATATTAAATCACTATTTGCGTCAGTTGTTTAATGAACTGACGTTAAAAGTGATTATTAACACTTTTAACGTCAGTTGTTTATACAACTGACGTTAAAAGTGTGATTTTTACTTCAGTTAAATAAATAACTGACGTAAATAATCAACTCATTCCTATCTTTCTTTCGTTGTCATCTCCCTGTTGTCACTCTTAACGCAGATCATCACTCTATATATAGTGCAGTTTATTTCTAATCTTTTTTTAAAAAAAGTTTATTTTTAATCTTAATTAATTAGCTTGAATTAGTAAACAAATTCTTGTGCAAATTAAAATAAATAAACACTTAACATAAAACAAGTTATATGTATAATCAAATCGTATCTCATTGAAGCGATTCATAAGTTACAATTACATGATTAAAAGATAAAAAATTTCCGCAAGATAGCACTAAAATATAAAAAAGTTTCTGCTTCAACATCATTTTCTTCTCAGTTCTGTCCTCAGAAACTCCAATGGATGCATCTCCTCCCTTACTTGAAGTCCTTGATGCTCCATCTGAATCCACAGTCAATTTGGAGCCAAAGCAGAGTGAAGGGTGCACTCGATCTGTTTCAGCAATATTCCTTGGTTCCAAAGCTGAGGTTTTGGAACTGTAGCTGCTGATTCTCCGGAAGGATGATAATGTGTGCAATTCACATAATGCGATTTACACACCCTTATCACCCATGGCAGAGCCATATTGTGAAGCAGAAAAATTAAAGGAAGGAAGGAAGCTATTTATAGGAGTAGGGGATGAAGTTACTAGGCGTCGTAAGTTGCTAAAAAATTAAATTGATCATTAAGAGCATTAGGTTCCAAGGCGCATTGGGAGTTGGCAGTCATATATTATAAACGTGCAGAAAAGAAAACGCCCGAAGGAATAGGAAGAAATAGACCTTTAAGTCTATGTATAAACTTAGTGCTCATAAAGAGGATTATAGGTTACAATGTGCATGGGTAAGTAGCACAGCAGTAATGGGTAATTAAGTAGCAGAGTACGTAGTCAGAGGAATGAATGCTTTTGCAGAAACTTATACACTTTTAACGTCAGTTGTTGAATAAAACTGACGTTAAAAGTGTTTTTAAAATAAAAAATATTTATTTTTAACATCAGTTGTTTATACAACTGACGTTAAAAGTGTGATTTATACTTCAGTTAAATAAACAGCTGACGTAAATAATCCTATATCCCTATCTGAAATGCCCTGTTGTCACTCTTAACACAGGTCAATCCACATCTATAGTGCAGTTTATTTCTAAACTTTTTTGTTTAAACAAGTTTATTTTTAATCTTAATTAATTAGCTTAAATTAGTAAACAAATTCTTGTGCAAATTAAGATAAATAAACACTTAACATAAAACAAGTTATATATGTATCTCATTGAAGCGTTCATAAGTTACAATTAATTACATGATTAAAAGATAAAAAATTTCTGCAACATAGCCCTAAAATATAAAAAAGTTTCTTCTTCAACATCATTTTCTTCTCAGTCCTGTCCTCAGAAATTCAAATGGATGCATCTCCTCCCTCACTTGAATTCCATGATGCATCGTGATTAATCAAAGTGAAAGGGATCTTTGCATCACCTCCTTCACTGGAATTCCTTGATGCATCATCTCGAATCCACAGTCACTTGCAGCCAAAGCAGAGTGAAAGGGATGACTGGGATGAAATAAAGTGAGGGAATCACATTACGTGATTTACTCAACTTTATCATCCATGTAATGTGATTTACACAACCTCAGAAGATTTTTGACCATTAAGACAAAGACTTTTAAGTCTAGGTATAGGAAGAAATAACAAAGGTTTCAGAGCCATTTTGTGAAGGAATAGAAATATAGAGGAAAAGAAGAGGCGGTATTACAGACTGATACAGAAGAATGGTACTTTATATAGAGAATGATTTATACACAACACTTTTAACGTCAGTTGTATTCAACAACTGACGTTAAAAGTGTTTTTAAAAAAATATTAATATTTAACGTCAGTTTTTTAATACAACTGACGTTAAACAATTACTTTTAACGTCGGTTGTTTAATACAACCCGGCGTTAAATGTTGTTTTATTTTGATTATAACGTTTACACCCGCGCGCCTTCTGCACTTCGCTCTGTACGTACGTCTCTTTTATCTTTTCATCACGCTCAACCCTAGATCACTCTCAACCCTCACTCTCACTCTCACCCAGCACAGAACCCTAATAGCGAGCTCATCTCCACCGCAACCACCGCGAGGGCTTCTTCGCCACCACCGTGAGGTACACTATTAACCCTAACTCTGTCTTTCCATTCATTCTTTGCAATAAGTTGACATCTCTGTTTCCACTTCCGGATCACTAACTCTCCTTGTCCCTCTGCTCTCAGTAACGACATCGAACGTTGGCCACCACTCGAGCTCCCCTCCCCACCACCACGCGAGCACCTATTTCTGGTGAGTATTTAGGGCACATTTTTGTATTTTTGGTTTTGAGTGTATGTTGAAACTGTAGTCTCAGTAGTTGAAACTTGAAACCGTGAGTTTGAGTTGTTTGGAATGTACGTCTCTATTTTTGGTTTTGAGTGCATGTTGCTCTGCTGGTTGATCTGTCACGGCCATGATGCTCATCACGGCTAGGCCGTGATCAGTTCTGCGTGTGATGGCATGGTCTGGTTCAGTTGGCACGTTACGGCCGTGATGGACATCACTGCCAGGCCGTGACCAGTGCATGGCAATCTTCAAAAACTATAGTTTTCAATCTCCCGTATTGTCCTTATATTGGATATATGTTTTGTATGTCTACAGGACCTATCCAGTTATGGATCGTAGTTGGATGGTTTGTAAGCGTACTAGTGCTGAGTATTTGAAGGGGGTGGGAGAATTTATAGAATTTGCTCAAAGGAATGTTCCTAATAGTAATGGAATGTTCTGTTGTCCATGTGTCAAGTGTTTGAATACGAGGAAATGTACGGTGAAGGATATACGTACTCATTTGATTTGTGAAGGGATTTGCTTGAGTTATACAAGATGGATATGGCATGGTGATGTGTTGTTGAGTAGTACGGCGAGTGTCTCCCAAAGTGAGGACGTTGACGTAGATATGGAGGATGATCGAGTAGAGGACATGATCCGTGATATTGGACAAGAATATTTTCATCGAGCTCATGTGTATGATAGGTTGTGCGGTGATGCGGATAAGCCTTTATATCCAGGGTGTACTACTCATACACGGTTGTCGGCGGTGCTAAAATTGGTTTGTGTGAAGGCGAGAAATGGTTGGACCGATAAAAGCTTCACGGAATTGCTTGAAGTGTTGAAAGACTTGCTTCCGGAGGACAACACATTGCCTGACCGTAACTATGAGGCCAAGAAGGTATTGTGTCCTATGGGTATGGAGTAAAAGAAGATACACGCATGCCCCAATGATTGCATATTGTACACCGGTGTTCATGAAGACAATCACGATTGCCCCAAATGAGGGTTATCACGATACAAAGTGAAGGGTGGTGATGATGATGATGATCTTGATGATGTGAGAAAAAAGGGTCCTCCTGTGAAGGTGTTGTGGTATCTTCCAATAATTCCAAGGTTCAAGCGATTGTTTTCCAATGCGAAAGATGCGAAGAATCTTAGATGGCATAATGATGAGAGGAAACGTGATGGAAAGGTTCGTCATCCTGCTGATTCTATTCAATGGAAGAATATCGATACTATGTTTCCGGATTTCGCTGATGAGCCAAGAAACCTAAGGCTTGGACTTGCTACGGATGGAATGAATCCTTATGGTAACATGAGTAGTATTCATAGTTCATGGCCTGTTCTGTTGGTAATTTACAACATGCCCCCTTGGTTGTGCATGAAGCGTAAATACATGATGTTGTCTATGATGATTTCGGGCCCAAAGCAACCGGGAATGACTTAGATGTTTATCTAGGTCCCTTGATTGAAGACTTGAAAACGCTGTGGGTTGAAGGTGTTGATGTAGTTGATGGGTATTCTCATGAGACTTTCAAGCTTCGTGCCATGTTATTTTGCACCATCAACGACTTTCCAGCATACGGTAACTTGTCCGGGTACAGTGTCAAGGGGCATAAAGCATGCCCTATATGTGAAGAAGGCACATGCTACACTCAGTTTCATCATGGAAAGAAGACGGTTTACCTTGGGCATCGGAGATTTCTTAGACGTGATCACCCATATCGTAAGATGAAAAAAGCTTTTAATGGATGCCAAGAGACAGAAGAAGCGCCGACGGCCTTAATTGGAGAGCAGGTTTATCATAGGGTAAAGGACATCGATGTTATATTCGGCAAGTCCAAAAAGAAAGGTAAAGTTGCTGAGAAAAACATATGGAAGAAGAGGTCTATCTTCTTTGATCTTCCATACTGGCGCAAGCTTGATGTCAGACACTGCATTGATGTGATGCATGTGGAGAAAAATGTGTGTGATAGTGTGATCGGGACGCTTCTCAACATTCAGAGCAAGATAAAGGATGGTGTGAATGCTCGTCTCGACCTCGTTGCTATGGGTATACGAGAGCAGTTAGCTCCAGTTGTTGAGGATGGTAAGCGGACTTATTTGCCGCCAGCATGTCATACTTTGTCAAAAAAAGAGAGACAAAGTTTCTGCGGGTGTCTTCAGGGCATCAAAGTTCCACATGGTTACTCTTCAAATATGAAGAGGCTTGTCTCTAGTGATCTTAAATTGGTTGGCTTGAAGTCTCATGATTGTCACATCTTGATGCAACAACTTCTGCCTGTTGCTATTCGTGGTATTGCTACAAAAAATGTGAGACATGCCATTACTCGGTTGTGCTCATTCTTCAATTCTATATGTAGCAAAGTCATTGACCCCCGTATGTTGGATGACTTGGAAGTTGAGGCTGCTACAATCTTGTGCCAATTGGAGATGTATTTTCCTCCTTCCTTTTTCGACATAATGGTTCACTTAATTGTTCATTTGGTGAGGGAGATTAGATTATGTGAGCTGGTTTTTCTGAGATGGATGTACCCAGTTGAGCGCTACATGAAGATCTTGAAAGGGTACGTGAAGAATCCTCATCGTCCGGAAGCATCTATTATTCAAAGGTATGTTGTAGAAGAAGCTATTGAGTTTTGTTCGGACTACCTTCATAACACGGATCCTATAGCGGTTCCTAATCCTCGACATGATGAGATTAGATGTCAAGGTAAGGGTACACATGGCTTAAGAATTAATAGGAAGGATCGGGAGGAAGTGCTTCAAGCACATTTGTATGTATTGAACAACATCGAATGTGTTCAGCCTTTCTTATTTGAACATAAAAGAAAAGTCAATCAAGAAAACCCTCGAATGAGCGAAAGGTGGTTGTTGAACAAGCATAACAAGACTTTCTTACCATGGTTCAAGGAAGAAATGCTTAAGGATGGTAGTATCTCGCTTCGGATGACGTAAGATGGCTAGCACGTGGGCCTAGCTTCAACGTCATATGTTGGAGCGGATACGACATAAATAACTTTTCCTTTTATACAAAGGAACAAGATAACAAGAGTACCATGCAAAATAGTGGGGTTATGATCGTGGCCGAAGCAATGCACTTCTCTAGTGCAAAGGACACAAAACCCGTTCAAAGACCAGAGACCTTACTTTGGATATATTGAAGATATTTGGGTGCTCGATTACACTAAGCTTACGGTGCTTAGGTATTTAAATGTAAGTGGGTTGATAGTAACGGTGGTGTACAAACCGACGAATTGGGGTTCACATTGGTAGACCTCAACAAGTTAGGTCATATAAATGAGCCTTTCATAATGGCTTCCCAAGCAAAACAAGTGTTCTACATCACTGATCCTTCTAACAAAAGGTTGTCCGTGGTTCTCCAAGGAAAAAACATGTATAATGGTAGTGATGAAAATGAAGATTCAAATCTTGATATTCCTGAGACTCCTTCTTTTTCAACAAACATGCCTACTATAATCGAGGAGACACGGGTGGACGATGTACATGCCACTCGTGATGATCATCACGAATGGATATTGATATAGGTAGTTTAAACTTAGTATACATTTATTTTTATTTATATTTCTGTATTTATTTTGAGTTATAACCTATGTTAATAAATATATATTGTTTCTGAACATATGGATCATTGTTCCATTTTTCCTTTGCAATTCTGTAATGTGTGTGATATTCTGTGTTACTGGGATATTTACTGAATGCAGGGATAGCTGAGGGGAGTGATATTTTAAAACTGAATTTAAAAAAAAAATACTATTAACGTCAGTTTTATCATACAAATGACGTTAATAGTATTTTATAAAATATACAGTACACTATTAACGTCAGTTGTTTATTACAACTGACGTTAAAATTAAGACCCTTAACGTCAGTTCTTGATAACAATTGACGTTAGTTTTAACAAAATTCACGTCAGTTTTGTTAAAGAATTGACGTTAATTTTGACAAAATTAACGTCAGTTGTGTTAAAGAACCGACGTTAATAGTGTTATATTTAACGTCAGCTGTATTTACGTCAGTCAGTATTCTGACGTAAAAAATCAATTTTAACTGACGTAAAAAGCACTTATTGCACTAGTGTTAACCCACAAGGATGAGTCTTTTAAGGCTTTCTCTGTATTCTATAAGAAAGTACAAAATGAGCAAGGTTTCTGTATTTCTACCCTTAGAAGTGATCATGGGGGAGAGTTTGGAAATGAGCAATTTAGACTGTTCTGTGAGGAGAATTGGATATCTCACAATTTTTCTGCACCTAGAACTCCACAGTAAAATGAAGTAGTTGAGAGAAAGAATAGATCTCTGCAAGAGATGGCTAGATCAATACTCAATGAGAATAATCTCCCTAAGTACTTCTGGGCAGAAGCAGCAAACATTGCATGTTATGTACAAAACATAATACTTATAAGGCCTTTTATAAAGAAGACTCCTTATGAATTGTGGAAAGGTAAAAGCCCCAACATTTCTTACTTCCATGCATTTGGATGTGGGATTTCATTCTGAACACTAAGGATCAACTTGAAAAGTTTGATTCCAAAGTGGATAAGGGTATCTTTGTTGGCTATTCTAAAATGTCTAAGGGATTTAGGGTTTATAATTCCAGAACTTCTGTAATTGAAGAATATGTTCATGTTAAGTTTAATGATAGTCTAAACACTGATAGGGAACTATCAGATCTAGAAGATGATCTTGCAGGTCTTGACATAAGCAAACCAGAAAGTGAACAATCTGATCTGACCAAGATAGAATCTATTGATGAGCTAGGCAGACAAGTAGAGCAGACAAGTCAACAGACAAGTCAAGATCTTCATGCTGATTTCAAGAGAGACTGGAAGTTCAAACCTCATCATCCTAAGGATCTTATCATTGGAAATCCCTAAGAAGGAGTGAGAACCATATCTACTCTAAGAGAATCAAGCAATGTGGCATTTCTGTTAGAAATGGAACCAAAGAGCATTGAGGAAGCTCTTGAGGATGAAAGTTGGATTCTTCCCATGCAAGAAGAACTCAATCAGTTCACCAGAAATGATGTCTGGACACTTGTCTCCAAGCCCAAAAACAAATCTGTCATTGGAACAAGATGGGTTTTCAGAAACAAATTGGATGAAGATGGCAAAGTTGTCAGAAATAAGGCAAGGTTAGTAGCTCAAGGCTATAACCAGCAAGAAGCTTTGAAAGGAATTTTCAAAGCTAACACAAGTAGAATTTGAAATGAGCATGATGGGAGAGTTAAAGTTCTTCCTTGGACTGCAAATCAAGCAGACAAGTGATGAAATCTACATCCATCAACAAAAATACACCAAGGAGATACTTAAGAAATACAATATGGAAAATGCTAAATCTATGAAGACTCCCATGCAACCCAATGCAAAATTAAGAAAAGATGGTGAAGGTAAAAAGGTAGACCAAACTGTCTACAGAGGTATGATTGGCCCTCTACGGTACTTAACATCAAGCAGACTTGATATTTAGTTTAGTGTCTGTATGTGTGCTAGATTCCAATCTGACCCTATAAAATCCCATCTTAAAGTTGTTAAAAGGATATTTAGATATTTGCTTGTTACTACTAATCTTGGTTTGTTGTATTTACGAACTAAAGAATACAGATTAGTGGGATTTTGTGATGCTGACTTTGCTAGAGGCAAAATAGAAAGGAAAAGCACTAGTGGAAGATGTCAATTCATTGGAGCCAGCTTAGCCTTCTGGTCAAGCAAGAGGCAGACAACAATTGCCCTGTCTACTGTTGAAGTAGAATACATCTCAGCTGCTAGTTGTTGCTCTCAGCTCTTATGGGTAAAACATCAACTTGAGGATTACTCTACTTATGAGCATAATATATCTGTGTGGTGTGATAACTCAAGTCCCATATGCTTAACTAAAAATTCTATTCAGCATTCTAAGGCTAAGCATATTGAAATCAAACATCACTTTATAAGGCATTATGTTTAGAAATGTATCTTTGATATTAAGTTTGTTAAAATTAAAAATCAATGGGCTGATATTTTCACAAAACCCTTAGCTGAAGATAGGTTTATTTATATCAGAGACAATCTAAATATGCATTGCATTGTTGAATGACATGTCTGATGATTATGGTTTACCTGTCTATGCTACCTGTCTATTGCTTTTATATCACCTATCTATGATACCTGTCTGACTCTGGAGTCACTTTGTTGGAACTCAACAGTTTTTGTTAAAATGGTTATTAACTATTTAATACCATTTATTAATATGAAGCTAATCATGTACATGCCAGTTTTATTTCTTGAAACCATGTTTTCATTATGTCTAAGTGGGCGTTGTAGTTCCCCACGAATTTCGTGTCGTTTTCAAAATAAAAAATGTTTTTTTCTCTCTCCTGCCATTTATGACTATAAAAGTCAAAGAGTCATAAAGGTTGCACATTTACGCTTTCAAAACCCTTGAATCCTCTTGTCTTCGTCTCTCTCTCTCTGCCAAACCCTTCTAAGTCTTTCAAACCCTAGAACTCTCTTCTCTCTAAAATGGCACCCTCAAAGAATCCTTTTCCCAAGGAAATTGCTGAAAAATACAACATGAGAATCGCTGATGTTGAGAAGATTTTGGCTGGGAAGGTTGTGAATCTTCAACGGATGAAGAAATGGGGTATGGATGTCACAGAGGAGTTTGAATACTCCAAGTAAACCTCCTTCTTTGACATTAAGGAGTTGGTTCATCCAAAGTCGGTCAGAGACTTCTGGACCATAGTTGTGGTCATCACCAACGTTGCTGATCGAACCAAAAGCTTTCGTGCTCGACACGACTTTCTTCATTACCCTGAATTATCTAGAGCTTGTCACCAACTGCCCAAGGATATGGGCAAGTTACAGGTCTGAGTGGGAAGATGAGGTTGGACCTGCAAATGTAAAAATTGCTCTGCATGGAGTTCCAACCCCTACCAACATGAAGCCTGAGAGTATGGTGCTCAAGTGTAGATTCATGCACAAATTGCTGTTGGAGTGTGTGATGCCTAGGAAAGGCTCAAGGGACAGTGTCACCAAATTGGACAGGTTTTCCCTATACCATTTGATCCAAAAGATCAAGGTGGACATCAATGAAGTCATATTCATCTACCTGGAGTCCCTTATCAAGAGAACCAACATGATGACTTTCTCTTATGGGATGCAGCTGACAAGACTCTTTAGGAACAAGCTGTTTGTTCCTGGTGATGGAGAATTTGTCAACATGTCTTTTTCCATAGACAAGAAGAACTTGTCTATGATGAACATTGAAGATTTTTTCTGGAATATGATGAGGAAGAAAAGAAGGACGAGAAGAAGAAGAAGCCTACTGCTGAGCAGAAGAAGAAGGAACCAGTGGTCTCTACTGATGAATCTGAGGTTCCTATCTCAGAAAAATCTGGAAACTTGCTGGAAAGGTGGCCAGAAGGGACCAGAGGCAAGAACTGAAGAAGCCCTCAGTCTCTACTGAGACTGAAGAAACAGTTGAACCTCTAAGGTTCAAGATGAGGAATCCCTCTCCTAAGAGGAAAACTCAGGATGCTGAGGCATCAGAGACTGAATCTGCTCAAACAACTAAGAAGAGAAAGTTGGTGAAGACTTTTGCTATGAACAGACAAGTTAAGTCTGCTCCCAGTAAAGAGGAAGCATCTGCTCAGGGGGAACAGCAGAAAAGACCCTTGGAGGAGCCCAAAGAGAATAAGACTCTCCTTTTGGGACCCATTCCCATAAAGAGAAGGTCATGATACCCAATGCCTACTGTTGTTGTAACTGCTGCAAGGATAGAAGTGCTTGCAGAAGCTCAAGCTGCAGAAGCTGAAGTTGTTGCTGCAACTGCTGAAGACCTGTCTTTTGGGACACAGACAATTGTCTATCCAGAGATTGACCCTCTGAATCCTTCTCCACCAAGGAAGAAGCTGAGGATGTCTGAAAACCAAGTGGTTCTTCCGTCCACCTCACCTGCACCATCTTCTCCCTGTAACCCAGGTATCCTTAACCTATCTGTCTCCTCCCCTCCTGCCATTTCCGTTGAACCCCTAGCACATGTGTCTCCACCTTCTTCACATGTCTCTTCTCACCAAACCCAAACATCATCCTATGATGTAGTGTCTAATATATGTCAGTACACAGTTGTTTACAGGGATGCAACTCCCAAGGAACAATCTGGCATATCATCAAGTCTCTTTATGTCAGACATGCAATCTCTGATGACTGCAAGCTTTTCTAACCTATATGTCATCCCTTCTCCTCCACCTCATTTCCTTAACTCCTGTAGGGAGATTTTATTTTATCCTCCTATAGGAGTTTTCATTAGAACATTGGAAGGAAGTCATTATCCTCCCTCTGTTGTCATGTTACCTTCTCCCTCTAGGTATTTCTTTATGTTAATTACTGGTTCATCCTCTTTCTTTCATTACATAGATACTCTTTTACCCCTACCTCCCTCTGTTCTTGCTGAAAAACCTCTTCCCCTCCTCTTAAGATTGGAGTCACCCTGCCTCTATCTGGAAGACTATCTTCTATCTTTCCCTCTTCTGATACCGACTTTGTCAGAATCAAACCTCTGTTTAGAATTGCTTTCATCCCCTTCTTTTTCTACAGAACCATTCATCAATGTTTCTGCACCCTTCTCTGTGCCCAAAGCACCCCCAGTTTTGGCCTTGCCCTGGTAATCAGACCAGTCTGTTGTATCAACTAGCTTGTCCATAGAAGCCTCCACTACTCAACTGGTGGACCTTTATTGCTTCAATCTGCTTCAGGCTCAGCTAGAAGAAACCAGAAGACAGCTGGATGAAGAAAGGCATGCTAGGCTTTTGTTAGAAAAGAGAGTAGAGTCTATGTTTTTACTTCTTTGCTTGCCTAAGTAGCCCTTGTAATTAAAACTTGCCTTATACAAGCTTATGATGAATGAAATACAAATTTTATCTTCTATCTTTACTGTTTTATGCTTTTCTGCATTATGTTGTTTCCTTTTTGTTGTTGACAAAGGGGGAGAAAGTAAAGATTAAGATGATTGAAATTGAACCTGTCTGAGTTGCATAACTTGTCTTAATTGTTGTACAAATTAATCTAAGTTAAAAGTCAAGTGCACTCTGAACTGTTAATTTTTTTTTTTTTTGCTATGAAAATGTGCTATGTGCTCTCTGATATGAAATATTTAATATGAATTGAACCTAAGTACACCTGTCTGCACAATCTATCCGATTAAGAAAATTTCAACCCATCTGAATCCTGGATGTCTTATCTATTGATATTTTCTAAGGTTCATTAAATCATCTTAATGTTTGTCATCATTAAAAAAGGGGGAGATTGTTAAGCCTCTAAAATGTCTAATGTGCATTTGCCATAAGTTTTGATGAAAACTAAACATTTGTTAATGATTTAATTAACCTTCATATTGGTTGCTAACCTGTCTATCTAGTGTGCAGATCACAATCGTAAGAATTCATTCTCACCCGTCTGCCCACATAGAAGATCACCTTTCTGTAGAATAAAAGTCAACTTGTCTGTTGACTAAGTTGTTGACTGTCTGCATTGAAGATTCAACTTGTCTATGCGAGCTCTCACACTCGTCTGTGGTCCTTGGATAAGAAACACAAGTACAAAGAACTTTTGAGAGCTGTCCTCTCATGCAGAAGTCTCTGAAACTTTATCTCTCACGCTTATCAGGAAAGTCAGAAGGTCATACTCACAAGCAACCTAGGAGCTCAGAAACGAAGTCCAGTTATAGAATGTTTCCAACATGCTTTATTCCCTAGTACTACTGGTTATTACACGAAAAGGGAAATGTACTCTAAAAAGTACAAAAGCATCATGCACAACTCTGATTTAGCTACTGAAAGCATAAAGCCCTGATCTTTCGTGTTAGAGTTCAACCAACGTTCTTATTGCATTAATGGCTGCCCAGAACGACTCTATTGCATTTAATGGAGCTCTTCTTGAAGCCAAACTTTGAAGGAATGTCTCTAACGAATCTTAAATGTTTGAAGGCTATAAATACAGAAGTCATTGAAGATGAAGAATAGAGAACTGATGAGTGTGATTCCACCTCATATTTCATTGTCATTTTGCATGCATTTTCATATAGTTTAGGCATATTTAATTTGATTTTTAGTTAGTTTTTATCTTGGAATGGGTAAGGCGGTTTTGTGGTATGCTCAGGATTAGCCATGATGGAGCTTGGATGAAGATGGGGCTTGGAAAGTGAAGAAAATGAGCAAAACAGAGTCCATCACGGCCTAGCCATGATGACCATCACGGTCGTGATCGAGCAATAATTGAAAAGAAAGAAGGCAAAAGTCAGAACTGGTCACGGCCAAGTCGTGATGCCAATCACGGCCGTGACATGTACCCTCAACAGGCAGAATTGATCACGGCCTAGCCGTGATGAACATCACGGCCGTGACAGACCAAAAAGTGAAGAAGCGCCCTTGGCAGAACCCGTCACGGCCTGGTCGTGATGGCCGTCACGGCCGTGACGCACGGCTAATCTATAAATAGGCATCTGGACAGAACAGAAAAGGAGGACTTTTGAACCCTAGGCAACTTTTACCCTAAAAACACATTCTCTCTGAACCAGGGGCTGCGGTGACGGCTGTGGAAAGCTTCCATGGAGTTTCTCCTCTCCCTTGTTTCTATTGTTTTGATTTTGGCTTTCTCTATGATTATGAGTAGCTAAATTCCCTTTGTGTTGGGATTAGATGTAGCTAAACCGAATCTCATGTATCTGCTTTGATCTATTAATCTATGTTTATGCTTCGTTATTAGTGTTTGATTTCTTTACTTAATGCTTTTTGTGGTTTGATCACCCATGAATTGTTCTGAGAATTGATTTGCAATTGGGAAGTTCTTATCAGTTCTTGATCTGAAATCAATAACCTAGTAAACCTTACATCTAGGAATGGATTTTGGTTTATTAGTAATCGTGTAATCCCTACTCTTAATGCAAATTCATTAGTTAAGCCACCTAAGGAATTAGGGTTTAATTAGGGGATTTAGGCTCTTGTTATCTAAGGAATTAGGACTTGAGTAATCTTGTGGATTGATTTTAATATTTGAAGAATAAATTGGATTGGTGGGCTTAGTATTGCATGAGGCAAAGGTTTAGTGAAGTTTAATCCCAACATCTTTCATCATATTTGAAAAATCCCCTTTTTGCATTCCAAGTGTTTGATAAAAATCCTATAAGAATTTGTTCCTTTTATTTTGTTTATTTTAACTCTTGTTGGGCTTGGTATTTAATATTGAGATCCCTTCCATCCAAACGATCGTCTAGATAGTAGTCCAATTTGCGAAGTGGTACTTGTCCGCGATCCCTGAGAACGATATCCGGTCTCACTACTGTATTACTTGTACGACTAGGTATACTTGCCCGAAACCGTCAACAAGTTTTTGGCGCCATTGCCGGGAATCGGTGTGCCAATATCACGAGTACCAAAGGGGACTCCTAATTTAGGCACTTTTTCTTTGCTTTCCTACAGTTTTTTTTTTTGTTTTTTTGTGTGTTTTCCTTGTAGTTGCATAATTGTCCACTTGGAGCTTGACTTGTACTTGCTATATTTGTTGTTGTTCTGCTCTGTTTGTTTCCTTGTATGCGAGGTACAATTGACCCAGGTGAACTTCAATTCAACCCTGAAATCGAGAAGCTTTGTAGAAAGAATAGAAAGGAAGCCAAAGCAAGAAAGAATAGAGGAGGAGCGTCTTCTAGAGTACAAGAACCACAAGTTGAGTTACCAAGTGTGCAAGAATCGCAAGTTGAAGTATCAATTGTCACCATGGCTGACGACAATGCACAAAGGAGGACAATGGGGGACTATACTTCCCCTAAAGTCAATAGATGTGGAACTCCAATTGTTAGACCTGCAGTGGCTTGTAACAACTTTGAGATAAAGGCATCACTTCTCAATCTTGTGCAACAAAATCAATTTGGAGGTTTAGAGAGTGAAGACCCTCATTCTCACATTGGCACATTTATTGAGTTATGTGATACTATCAAGCTGAATGGAGCTTCTGAAGAGGCTATTCGTTTAAGGCTCTTCCCTTTCTCTCTGAGGGATAGGGCTAAGTCATGGCTTCAATCCCATCCTCATGGGAGCATTATTACTTGGAATGATTTGGTGAGAAAGTTCTTATCTCGTTTCTTCCCTCCATCAAGAATGATCAAGTTACGATCGGAGATCAATGCTTTTGCACAAAAGGATGGTGAATCACTTTATGAAGCATGGGAGAGGTTCAAATCTTTGCTTACCGCTTGTCCAAGTCATGAGTTGGAAACATGGCAACAAGTTGCAACCTTTGTCAATGGTCTCAACCGAAATTCTCGAAGTATGATTGAAGCGGCTGCAGGTGGAACATTGAGTCAAAAGACACCCGATGAAGCAAAGGCCTTTATTGAAACTATGGCTAATAATGATTATCAAATGCCTAGTTCTCGATCATTGGCCAAGAGAGGTGTTTTGGAGCTTGATGAATATAGTGCTCTTAAGGCGCAAATGGCCACTCTTACCAAGCAATTGGGGTCCATTCAACTACAAAATTCTCAATTACAAGCGATCCAAGTTCAAGCCGTCTCAGTGTGTGACTTCTGTGGAGGTAACCGTGCCAACGACAATTGTGAAATTAGTGTGGTTGGAGGTCCGGGGCAAGAAGAAGTGAACTACATGGGAAACCAAGGGCCTAAGCATGATCTTTTCTCTAACACCTATAATCCGAGGTGGCGTAGCCATCCTAACTTTGGTTGGAGACTAGGGCAAGGCTCAAGTTTTCAAGCAAAGCATTCTCAAGAGAATTCAAGCAATTTGGAGAATATTCTAGCCCAATTCATGCAAGCAACTCAAGCTAATTTGAAGGGTCAATAAGCAATGATGAAGAATCAATATGCCTCCATCAAGAATCTAGAGCACCAAATAGGCCAATTGGCAAAGCAAATGACGGAGAGAGCTCAAGGAAAATTGCCGGGAGATACCGAGAAGAATCCAAAGGAGGATTGCAAAGCAATTACTACAAGAAGTGGGAAGGTGGTAGTTCCACAAGAAAAAGAGAGAGAAAATAAAAATAAAAAAAATGAGGAAGAAAAAAATGAAGAGTGAGAAGAAAAGCGAATTGGTGAGAGAGTTGATGAGGTAATCATTGAAGATGCAACCAATGAAGAACTAGAGACTTCCCAAGCCACTACCTTTAGTCCTATTGTTGTTGAAGTTGAAAAACCAAAGAGAGAAAAATTGGTGGATGAAGAGTTTGCAAGAAAGAAGACTAAAAAGCAAATTCTTGAAGAAGTTGACAATCCTAAGGAGTTGCCACCGTATTTCAAGATACACTATCCTCAAAGGTTGAAGAAAGAGGTAAAGGATCAACAATTCTCTAAGTTCTTGGATGTGTTCAAAAAGTTGCAAATTAACATCCCTTTTGCCGAAGCTCTTCAACAAATGCCTTCCTATGCCAAATTTATGAAGGAGATTCTTTCTAACAAGAGGAAGTGGAAGGAGGAGACGATCATGCTCACGGAAGAATGTAGTGCCATACTCCAAAGGAAGTTACCGGTGAAGATGAAGGATCCGGGTAGCTTTACTATTCTATGTGCTATTGGTCATTTGAACATTGGAAGAGCCTTGTGTGATCTTGGTGCAAGTATCAATCTTATGCCTCTCTCCATCTTCAAGAAGTTGGGAATTGGTGAAGTCAAGCTAACCGGGATTTCTCTCCAATTGGCGGATCGTTCCATTACGTATCCTTATGGTGTAGTGGAGGATTTATTGGTAAAAGTAGACAAGTTCATCTTTCCGGTAGACTTTGTGGTGTTGGATATTGCGGAAGATAGTGAGACTCCATTGATTCTTGGAAGGCCATTCCTAGCCACGGGTAGGGCTTTGATCGATTTAAATCAAGGGAAGTTGGTGCTTAGAGTCCAAGATGAAAAGGTCACCTTCAATGTTTTTGAAGCAATGGGACATCCAAGTGAAAAAGATACATGTATGAGTGTGGACCTTGTTGAATCATTGACTAACAAGAGTGTTCAACAAACTTTTGAAGATTCATTGGAAGCGGCTCTTATGGTTGAGAATATAGAAGAAGAGACATGTGAGGAAGAAGTTGAGGTCATGGTTAAATCCCTTGAGGCTTGTCCAGTTTTGAATAATGATGAAGACAAAGTTGTGGAGGATGTGCGGATTGAAGACAAGGGTGAAACACCTATGCTAGAGTTGAAGGAACTTTCATCCCATCTCCGTTATGCTTTCCTTGAAGTGAATTCTTCATTCCCGGTGATCATTAGTAGCGGATTGAACTCCTTAGAGGAAGAGAAGTTGTTGAGAGTGCTTAGAGAGCACAAATCCGCAATTGGGTGGTCTATGTCCGACTTGAAAGGAATAAGTCCCTCATTTTGTATGCACAAAATCCTTTTGGAGGAAAACTTCAAGCCGGTCAGACAACCCCAAAGAATACTTAACCCAAACATGAAAGAAGTTTTAAGGAAGGAGGTTGTGAAGCTTTTGGATGCGGGTATAATTTATCCAATTTCCAATAGTCCATGGGTGAGTCCGGTTCAAGTTGTTCCTAAGAAAGGGGGGATGACGGTTGTTGCAAATGATAAAAATGAACTGATTCCCTCAAGGACCATTTCCGGATGGAGGGTGTGTATTGATTATACAAGATTGAATGAGGCTACAAGAAAAGATCATTTTCCCTTGCCTATCATTGATCAAATTTTAGAGAGATTGGCGGGCCATGCCTTTTATTGCTTCCTTGATGGATACTCAGGGTATAACCAAATTGTGGTTGACCCAAAGGACCAAGAGAAGACCGCTTTTACTTGTCCCTATGGCGTCTATGCATATCGGAGGATGCCATTCGGGTTGTGTAATGCACCCGCCACTTTTCAAAGGTGCATGCTTTCCATATTCTCTGATATGACTGAAAAATTTATTGAGGTATTTATGGATGATTTTTCCGTATTTGGTAATTCTTTTGATGATTGTCTGAAAAATCTTGCATGTGTTTTGAAAAGATGCCAAGAAACTAACCTTGTTCTAAATTGGGAAAAATGTCATTTCATGGTTAGGGAAGGTATAGTTCTTGGTCATAAGATTTCATCATGGGGGATAGAAGTTGATAAGGCAAAAATTGAAGTAATCGAAAAACTTCCCCCTCCCATGAATGTGAAAGGTGTTAGAAACTTCTTAGGGCATGCGGGTTTCTATAGGAGATTTATAAAAGACTTTTCAAATATTGTAAAACCCTTGTGCAAACTTTTGGTAGTTGATACCCCTTTTGTGTTTGATGATGATTGTATGCATACTTTTCAACTTTTAAAGGAAAAACTCACCACCGCATCGGTCATTGCACTTCCAGATTGGAGTTTGCCATTTGAGTTAATGTGTGATGCAAGCGACTATGCGGTGGGAGCCATTTTGGGTCAACGGAAAAATAAAATGTTGCATGTTATTTACTATGCTAGTCATGTGCTGAATGATGCTCAATTGAACTATACCACGACTGGAAAAGAATTGCTTGCTGTCGTTTTTGCATTTGATAAGTTTAGATCTTACTTGATTGGCTCTAAAACTATTGTGTACACTGACCATTCCGCTTTGAAGTATCTCATGACTAAACAGGATGCCAAGCCAAGGCTCATTAGGTGGGTACTATTGCTCCAAGAATTTGATTTAGATATAAAGGACAAGAAAGGAGTGGAGAATGTGGTAGTCGACCATTTGTCTAGGCTTCCACAAGCAGATATTCAAGAAAAAGATGAGTTGTCAATTCAAGAAGAATTCCCGGATGAGAGGTTGTTTAGGGTGAAAGTGGCACCTTGGTTTGTGGACATTGCAAATTACAAGGCCGCCAACAAGATTCCGAAGGACTTCAATGCACAACAAAGGAAGAAGCTCATCCATGATGCTAAATACTATGTATGGGATGAACCTTACATTTTCAAAAGAGGTTCGGATGGAATTCTTAGAAGATGTATTCCAGAAGAAGAGATCAATGGGGTTTTGACTCATTGCCACAACTCACCTTATGGAGGACATTTTGGTGGTAAGAGAACCGCCATGAAAGTCTTGCAAAGTAGTTTATTTTGGCCTACCATTTTTAAAGACTCTAGAGCTTGGGTAATGAAGTGTGACAAGTGTCAAAGAACCGGAAGTATATCCAAGAGAAATGAGACGCCTTTGAAGGGTATTTTAGAGGTGGAGCTCTTTGATGTGTGGGGGATCGACTTCATGGGTCCTTTCCCATCATCCTACAACAATAAGTATATTTTGGTTGCGGTTGACTATGTGAGTAAATGGGTAGAAGTTATCCCAACTATGAAAGATGATGCAAAAGCGGTGGTTAGTTTTGTGAGGAAGAACATTTTTACCCGATTTGGAACCCCTAGAGCCATTATTAGTGATGGGGGTACTCATTTTTGCAACAAAGAGTTCAATGCGGTGCTTGCCAAGTTTGGAGTCAATCATAAAGTTGCCACACCATACCACCCATAAACTAGTGGGCAAGTGGAGTTGTCTAATCGGGAATTAAAGAGGATCTTAGAGAAAATAGTGAACAACGCAAGAAAAGATTGGGAAAAGAAGCTGGATGATGCACTTTGGGTCTATCAGACTGCATATAAAACACCTATTGGTATGTCACCCTACCAATTAGTGTTTGGAAAATCATGTCACCTTCCGGTAGAGCTCCAACATCGTGCTTTTTGGGCAGTGAAAGCTTGAACTTTGATATGAAGCTGGCTATGGACAAGAGACTTTTGCAATTGAATGAGTTGGATGAATTTCGACTCTTGGCATATGAGAGTTCAAGAATCTATAAGGAAAGAACAAAGTTTTGGCATGATAAGTACATTCTTCCCAAGCATTTTGAAGAAGGCCAATCAATTTTTCTCTTTAACTCACGTCTCAAGCTATTTCCGGGCAAGTTGAGATCAAGGTGGTCGGGTCCATTCCATGTCAAGTCAGTTTCTCCATTTGGTGTGGTTGAATTGGAAGATCCATCATCCGGAAGAACTTTCACTGTTAATGGGCAAAGGCTCAAGCACTACCTTGGAGGAGACTTTGATCGTCAAACAGTCTCCATCCCTCTTAAAACACCCTCATAGAGATCACCGGCCCGTCAAGCTAGTGTCGTTAAATAAGCGCTTCTTGGGAGGCAACCCAAATTTTATTTCCCTTTTCCATTTGTTTTTGAATTTAACTCTTGAATAATTTGAGAATATCAAGAGGACAAAAATCATAAATTAATAGATTTACCAAGTGTTTCCAGGTTATGAAAGTAGAAGAGCAAAAAGGGAAAGGACAAACAAAGTCAGCAACCATCATGCCCAGGCCGTGACAGTGGTCACGACCGTGATGAGCTAACCAAAGAAGTCAGAAAGGATCACGGCCCAGTCGTGATATCCATCATGGGCGTGATGAGAAGGACCCTGAAGAGCAGAGAGTATCACGGCCTAGCCGTGATGGAGGTCACGGCCGTGACAGGCCAGCTCCTATGGACCAGAATTGATCACGGCCTGCCCGTGATGAGCATCACGGCCGTGACACATTTTCCATCATCCCTCTGACTAGGCATGTGAGCCAGCACCCACTACCACCTCGGTGAGTTGTTCCATTTTTATCCTCTCTCCGACTTGATTATTTACATTGGGGACAATGTAAGTTTTTAAGCTTGGGGTAGGGGTATTTTTGTAAATTTTTTAATTTTTGCATTTTTCATGTTGCATTCATATAGGCATAGTTTTGCATGATCACATGATTAGATTGCCCCTTGCTTAGATTATGCATCCAATTGTGAGAACTTAGTGCCAAATAAGTTGAGATAGTGAATTTTTGAACCCAATTTTTTTATTCTTGTGATAAGGCTACAAATAAAAATCTTGAGATGATCTTTGATAGTTGAGAATTAGCATGTGGTTCCTTAGATTTCTGTTTCTCACTGATTTTTGAACTACTAAAATGTGAGATTTTGATCCACAAAGGGGTACTCACTAATCTACCCCATTCTTTGTGATAGAGTGTTTTAATTCCTCTTGGATTGTATTCTCTAGAACTTGGCTTGAAACCGTTTTGAAACTTAAAAATTTTTTAAAACATTTTTGAAAATGATTGAGGCACTAGGTATTTTTCCGGCTATCTAAGCTTTGAATGACTAAATGCTATCCCTTAGTTGCCCAATTTTGAGCCTAAAAGAATAAAATAATTTTCTTGGTACCTTGAATTACTTTGATGAATGATGGTTGGCATGGCACCTTTTAAAGTATTACAAAAAGGGTAAAAAGGTAGTTGAAAAAGTATGGGATGAGAAAGTTAGAAAATATTTCTCTTGAGCTGAAAATCCTTCCCTGCTTGAAAAAAAAAATAGAGAAGGGGATGACAAAAGGAAGTGAGAAATAGAATAAAAAGAAAGAAAGAAAGAAAGGTGGAAAAATGAATCAAAACCCAAAAAGGTATTTTAGAAGGTGTCATGCTTTGCAATGCTTGATATTTTGTCTAGCCTTCTTGAAATTTCCTTTTCTTGATTTCCCCACCTAATGATTAATCCCATGGCCCCGTTACAACCAAAGTAAAATACCTCTTGATTCTTATGTGTTTTCATTAATAAAGTAGAGAATTGGTTAATAGTCAAGCTTATGGTAGAATTCATTCCTTGAGGAAATTGAGCGAATTATCATATATCCTTAAACACTTGAGTGGGGTGAGAAAGAGTGCCTGAATCAGTGAGAATATGAGTCTAGGAAACCTAAGTTTCTAATTGGACTTGAAATTGATCGTCTCTTGGTGAATTATTTGAAAATGCCTGTTACTTGGATTAGTTACTCGGGTTCTTGGTTTATTATCCATGCTCTGACTATTTATATCTTCTGGTCTTAGTGATTACTTGAGGACTAGCAAAATATTAAGCTTGGGGTAGTTTGATGAGTGTGATTCCACCTCATATTTCATTGTCATTTTGCATGCATTTTCATATAGTTTAGGCATATTTAATTTTATTTTTAGTTAGTTTTTATCTTGGAATGGGTAAGGCGGTTTTGTGGTGTGGTTTTGCAGGAATTAAGGATGAAATGCTCAGGATTAGTCTTGATGGAGCTTGGATGGAGATGGGGCTTGGAAAGTGAACAAAATGAGCCAAACAGAGCCCATCACGGCCTAGCCGTGATGACCATCACTGTCATGATCGAGCAATAATTGAAAAGAAAGAAGGCAAAAGTCAGAACTGGTCACGGCCAAGCCGTGATGCCCATCTCGGCCGTGACATGTACCCTCAACAGGCAGAACTGATCACGGCCTGGCTGTGATGGCCGTCACAGAAAAGGAGGACTTTTGAACCCTAGGCAACTTTTACCCTAAAAACACATTCTCTCTGAACCAAGGGCTGCGGTGACGGCTGTGGAAAGCTTCCATGGAGTTTCTCCTCTCCCTTGTTTCTATTGTTTTGATTTTGGCTTTCTCTATGATTATGAGTAGCTAAATTACCTTTGTGTTGGGATTAGATGTAGCTAAACCGAATCTCATGTATTTGATTTGATCTATTAATCTATGTTTATGCTTCGTTATTAGTGTTTGATTTCTTTACTTAATGCTTTTTGTGGTTTGATCACCCATGAATTGTTCTGAGAATTGATTTGTAATTGGAAAGTTCTTATCAGTTCTTGATCTAAAATCAATCACCAAGTAAACCTTGCATCTGGGAATGAATTTTGGTTTATTAGTAATCGTGTAATCCCTACTCTTAATGCAAATTAATTAGTTAAGCCACCTAAGGAATTAGGGTTTAATTAGGGGATTTAGGCTCTTGTTATCTAAGGAATTAGGACTTGAGTAATATTGTGGATTGATTTTAATATTTGAAGCATAAATTAGATTGGTGGGCTTAGTATTGCATGAGGCAAAGGTTTAGTGAAGTTTAATCCCAACATCTTTCATCATATTTGAAAAATCCCCTTTTTGCATTCCAAGTGTTTGATAAAAATCCTAAAAGAATTTGTTCCTTTTATTTTGTTTTTTTTAACTCTTGTTGGGCTTGGTATTTAATATTGAGCTCCGTTCCATCCAAACGATCATCTAGCTAGTAGTCCAATTTGCGAAGTGGTACTTGTCCGCGATCCCTGAGAACGATATCCGGTCTCACTACTTTATTACTTGTACGACTAGGTATACTTACCCGAAATCGTCAACAAGAACACACAGCATTAAATAGCCATTACTCTGTGTATTTATTTCTTCATTCTTTCAATTTGTATTCTTCAATCATTTGAAGTTATTACACACTATTTCTACGCTTATATTTAATTCACTCGTCTGAGTGCTAGTGAAAGAACTGCTTGTTATATTAATTGCAACCCTTTTTCTCAAACAAACTTGAGTGAGCCTGAAGAGGCTAGGTGAGCAAATAATACTTGTCTTTGAGCCTGGAGAAGCTAGGTATGCAAAGAATACTTGGAGTCTGTAACATGATCAGTTATAGTGGAGAAAACTTGGTGCTACCAAGGACTGGACCTAGCCCTAGTTGTTAAAAAGTGAACCTGGATAAATTGTTGTGTTTATCTCCCTTCCCTTAAACTCTTTAGTTGCTTTGATTATATTATCTGTTAACTAACTAAAGGGGTTAAAGTGTGAATATCAAACTTGTTTTCAAATTGTGTGTTTGTGTGTTTTTCTGTTAAAATACACCAGACGGGTCACCATTTTGTGCAGTGTTTTTCACACTCGTCTGAACTTAGCTTCTGTGTGCGAAAAGTTTTTAACTTTGTTTTAATTTCTGATAAACACATTCCAACCCCTCTTCTCGTGTTTATAGCTGTCAATTTCAAGAACAACACTTTAGACATCGGTTCTTGCTAATAACCGATGTCCAAAGTATTTTTTTTAAAAAAATTCTGTTGAAAAGCACTTTCAACATCAGGTTGTGGTCAGAACCGATGTTGAAAGTGCTGTTTCAACATCGGTTATGGTCATAATCGATGTTGAAAGTGTCTTTTTTTTATAAAAAAAAATTGGTTTACACCGGTTACAATCCTTTCCCTGTTTCAATTATACAAACAGAATCTAAATATTCTCAACAGAATCGCTTACTACCAGAATTTCATTCAAAGTACTATATTGATTATGCAAAAGTATACATATTGATTACACAAAGAAAGCCAACAGAAATTTATAAATTTGACAAACTTAACTAATTACATAAAATGTCATAAATTTAAACTAAATAATATGACAATAAACATAACTAAAAAGCCATAGTTATGTATAACAAAGAATATATATATATATATATATATATATATGATCACCTGTTAATTCCCAGTCAACTCTAGAAAGAAGGTTGCCTAATTCTGTTTTATGTCCGTATTGTCCCCTTCAGATAGTAGAACCAGAATGTCAAACATCCGCACGTAACATAAGATAAATTAAACCTTATAGCTAATCAGGCTAAAACAAAACATAATCTATAACTTGTTACACATTCTATTACTTGCCTCCTTCCATTCTTCAGTAATACCGGCAGATAAATGTCGAGCATCCACTTCATAACATAATATATGCACTCCCATGAGCCATGTTGCCTATGAGACTACAAATGAACCCAATTTGAATATAATGAGTAAACACATAATAGTAACTATATATTATAAACTGCAATTGAATCTCGGGTACTAATAAACTACTCACGCTAGGGAAAATCCACCTAATAGGCCTAGGCTTATTACCATCCAACATGCGACTTGCGTTCATAGATCTATCATAAGAAAATAAACATTTGAAGTGTGTCATTGATTTCAGAGTAATTAATAAAATAAATGCAGTACAAATTAAGAAAATTAAAGGCTTACGTTTCAACAATGCCCTTGAGGTCCTTCGTCGCTTTCTTTCCCAATGAACAGAAGAAGACCGCAACATTCAAACTAGGATATATGATCAATAATTTCCAATGTTGACTGCATTTGGGAGCAGTTAGTGACAAGTCACAGATAATTATAAATTGGTTTTAAACTAGTACTTACTCCTTGAGATAAGGTGCTAGGTAGCACTGTTTGTTGCCTCGACCAAGCCTGTGCCGCATGTTCGCACTAAACTAATCTGACTGAAGGTTCTCACCCTAAATGAGGCCAGGGTCAATGAATCCTTAAAGATGGAGGTTGTCCCTAACAATACACCGGCGGTGCATATACCTAAGATATTGAAAAAACGTGTTAATTATAATAGTATTAAAAACTTAATTTGTTAACTAACAAATAAAATGAACTTACGTGCACCATAATGAGGCACACGACAAACAAACCATCTCACCATCAAGAGTTATCTCCGTAATGTCCCTCGCGGGGAGAATGAAATGCATATCTGACCTGCCATCGTGTTCCAACTTTATCAAAGTTAGATTCTTCCCAAGTTTCACAGCCACTATAGTCAGACATGCAATAACATCATATTCACCCCCCTTGTCGATGCCCTAAACAACAAAGATAAAACATTAGTAAACACGGTTAAGTTAATTCAATTGTAAGTAATTGAATGATTATTTGAATACCTTACCAGAAGCATACTTCACGTGTCTTCCCAAATCGGACCTTTTGGGTGGAACATCTTTTTCAACATCCTAAAAAACAAAGATAAAGCATTAATAGTAAACACAATTACATTATTTCAATTGTAAATATAGAAAAGCACAAGTAATTGAACAATTATATGAATACCTTAGCTGAAATGAAGAACTTCACAGGTCTTCTCGGCCAATGGATGAAATTACCGGGGGCTTGGCCCACTGTTTGAACTTCTATAGCGGGCACAGAGACTTAAGCATCAGCATCTCGAATATCTTCAACCACCACCCTCACCTGATCATCCGCTAATGTCCGGTGGTGTAAGGTATTTCCCAAGTTGTGTGCCCTCCCAGATGCCACTAAATGGCGATCATGATGGTCATCAACATACAGCTCGCACCTGCCAGGATCCTCCTCCTCCTCATCAGGCTGATGTGTATGATCACATGACCCCTTAGTGCTCACATGGACAGAAGGTTGAATACATGTGTTTTGTTGAGAAATAGCCAGAGATTCCAGCTATTGCACAAACTCTCGTCTAAGCTCATTTGCAATCTCCCATTTTAGTTGTCCTTGATACTCTACATCTTCCCTGGTGCGTCAAAAGAATTGTGTTTTTAATTTTTTTTTGTTACCATGACATAGGTGCGAAGTATCCATGGCTTCGCCTGTAACTAATCTTAGCCGGGGAACCTGGCTGGCCATCTTTAGTGAGGTCTCCCCTCCCAACCACGTTTTTTCCATCCAAAATGCTCGAACTCGAGACCTTACTTAAGGGATCCGAGTCCAGTTCCACTCGGACCAACGTAATGTTGGTAGAATTATGTTTTATTTGGAACCTTATTACAAATTTTAAAAAAAAAAAGAAGTTAATCACTTTTTTGGCATAAAAAATTAACGGCAGTTTAAAACTTAAAAACTATTTTTCATAAATATAAAATAAAATCTGATATTTTTAATATATACTACTTTTCACTAAAATATATAGTTTATGTTTTTTTTTTTGACAAAAAAATAGTTTATGTTTGTTACCTGAAATTATAACTGGTATTTTTTTTAGGGAAAAAGTTATAATTGGTGATTAAAACTATGCAAAACAATTCAAAATTTGTTCTTACCCAAAATACTTTTTTTTTTGGACTGAGACAGATTTACTTATTATTTTTTTAATTTTTAATAGCATGTAAATCAAATTATTGACACAATACGTTATTTAATCATAATTCGTTGACCCAACATTTTTTTGAAATTAAAGCGATTAAATTCTAAAATTACAAAAATTAGGAATTATTTCCTCATAATTTATTATGTGAGTTACTCGTTTATCTCATGACATGTTACTCAAATCATTGGCACAAAGTCTACCCAAAAAAAAAAGAAAGTTAAAGTAATCTTTTAGTCCCTATACATGTCACTGATTTTCAATTTGGTCCCTATACGTAAAAAGTTATCAATTTGATCCATATACGTGACACTGGTTTTCAATTTGATCCTTACCGCTAATTGGTCCCTATATAAGAGGACCAAATTGCAAATTATTACCACATATAGGGACCAAATTGAAAATAACTGTCACATGTAGGGACCGATTTCAAATTTTTTTTGTTGAATTGGTCCCTACATGTGACAACAATTTGCAATTTGGTCATCTTATATAGGTTACCAATTAGCGGTGAGGACCAAATTGAAAATCAGTGTCACGTATAGGGACCAAATTGATAACTTTTTACGTATAGGGACCAAATTAAAAATCGGTGGCACGTATAGAGACCAAAAGATTACTTTAACAAAAAAAAAATCATTGGCACAAGCTATGCGTGATTTTCTAAAAATTCATAATCCAAAATAATTTTAAAATTAAAACAATGGAAGAACAATATAACGCTAGGCAGGGATGGGAATTCTATGTATAGACTGGTCAATTGTTCTTGCCGAGATCCGACTTGTCGGAATCTTGCCGTAGAACGTCTAACCAAGAGTGAACACCGGGGTTGTTTTAAATTATGGCTTGACAGAATATTGTATTCAGATCCTACGTATCCCAATGGGAATCAAAGTCAGACGTAGTTCTAGGTTCAACCCTTGGCCATATGGTGATCTTAATCCCCTAATCTTGTATCTGATGAATACCAACGAGCAATGACTCTTCAATAGTCTCTTGGTCGAGCTAGTTTCTCTAATACGCTTAAGGGAGAGTCACATGGGTCAGCGAAAAGTGAGTCTCTCTTTTGGGTTCTCCTCCTTTTATAATAGGATCCCCATATCTTTAAGAGATCTGGATTTATTTCCTTTTATCTCTTAAATCTTCTTTGAGATGTGATTTCCTTAATTTAAGAGATATTATCTCTTTTAACCGGATAAGGTTATTTGAGATAATATCAGGATTATTAAAGATAATATCAATATCCTAAAAAGATCTCCTAACCGGATAAGGTTATTTGAGATAAGATCAGGATTATTAAAGATAATATCAATATCTTGTCCTTCCTATCTTGATTGGATCGGGTATCCAAGATCGGTGGCCGGGTTTTACTCCTCGGCCAGTACACAAGTCCCCCAAGCTTTGAGCTAGCAGAAGCGTAAAAGTTTTCACGACAATAGCCGAGCTTGGCCTTTTAAAAACCTTATTTGGAGAATCTAAGGTTTATGGTGTAGGTTCTCTTCCCCTTTTTACCATAGTCTTAATGATCGATCTTGCACCTCGGCCAACCTTTCAACATTGGTGACCGAGCTTAGAAACTTAGTCTCTTCTTTTAGCCTTTCAAGTCGGTGAGGTAAGTGGCCAAGCTTCACACTTCGGTCTCTTTCTCTATCTATATATATATATATATATTACTTCGGTGAACACCTCGGGCGACCGAGCTTCACGCTTCGAGTTGGCGAGCCTTACACCTCGGCCCATATACAAGCCCTCCAAGGTTTGAACTTTCAGAAAGCGTGGAAGCTTATTTGAAAGAGCCGAGCCAAGACGTGGGCAGTCGTTTTAGATCTGCCCTGTTACCAAAGTTTCGTAGCTCCCGAGATGAAAAGAGATGTTGCCTTCGTTTTTAAGATAAGGCAAGTTTGTGACACATGGCTTCTGTGTCATTACCACTAAAGAGACAGAATTGCTCGTCCACTAAAGTGACAGAAGCGCCCGTCCACACAAGTCTTTGGACTGGCTAAGTCCTTAATGGGGAGCTTGTCTACTAGGTTACGTTCAACCAGTTAGAGGAGTATCCGTCCAATGATGTGGCATATGGAGCTTGTCTACTAGGTTACGTTCAACCAGTTAGAGGAGTATTCGTCTAATGACGTGGCCTCTGTGTCATTACTTCCGAGGCCTTCTCTTTGGTTGGGTGATTGAAACCGTTAGCTTGTCGCAGCATTTATTCCAATATCTTAGCCAGGTGTGACTCCTTCATTGGTGAGCCGAATTTGTGCAGACTTGAAGAGACGTTTTCTTTCTTCACACGGCGTCCGTCATTATTACTTTCAAAAGTAACATTTAGATTTGTTTTCTTTCGAGGCGTCGAGGTCTCTATAAGTTGGGGAGAAGTTTGTTGAGGAGCTCATTTTGCCTCTTCCTCTCTTCAAGCTCTTCTCCTCCAAGCTTTTGCATTTCCTTTTCTGTTTCAGGTACGTCATCGTCCTTCTACTCCATTATTTCTTTCTTCCATGGAGACTTCATTTGAGGTATCCCAGAATGCCTCTTCTGGGGTTCAGATCATAGAGCCCGAAATCAATCAAATTAAGGGCTCTCCTCATCGTTCCCTATCTCCACCTCGTGGTGAGAAGGGTTATTCTGGAGGTACCAAGGGTTCTTCTTCTTCTTCTTCTTCTTCTTCTTCTTCTTCTTCTTCTTCTTCTTCTTCTTCTTCTTCTTCTTCTTCTTCTTCTTCTTCTTCTTCTTCTTCTTCTGATGAGAATAGCTCTGCTACTCCTGCTGCCATTACTGCCCCTAAGCGCCGCAAGCGTGTCGCTAGGGTTCCTAAAGAGCACATTCCAGACATAACCGTTCCTGGGTATTCCTGGGTTAGACCTGAAGTAGGGGTGTTCTTTTCTAACTTTAGGAGTCGAGAATCCCTTATGAGTGTTAAGAATGAAATTTGTCAGGTCCCTGTCTCTGTTTGCTGTTTGCCTTGCTCAGATGAGGATCATGTTTTCCTGAGAGCTCTCCCCGTCGAACAACACTTTACTTATGTTTATAAAACCTTTTTTGAACATATCGGGGTCACCCTTCCTTTTACCCAATTTGAGTGCGACGTTCTGAGAATCATGAACGTCGCCCCTACTCAGTTGCATCCCAATAGTTGGGCCTTCTTGAAGGCTTTCCAGATCCTATGTAGTCAAACAGGGATGACGGCTACCGCTCCCAAGTTCCTTTATTTTTATAAAGTTCGGTTCGGGGACCAAATTGGATGGATTTCTCTCAGTGGGGTTGAGGGTAGAGGTATCATCGGTCTTTATAAGAGTTCTTATAAGTTTTTCAAGTCGGCTTTCTTCAAAGTTCGTCCTACCGAAGGCCATGAGTCCGTATTTTTTGATTCTGAAGGAGAGCCGAGGTTTCCCTTTTATTGGCAGCCCCATCCTTCCAAATTTTCCAGTTATGACCTGGGTTCTATGACCGATGATGAGCGAGTCGATGTGGAGATTTTGAAACTCTATCCTCGGCCGTTGCCTTGTGGGAGGCTTTTAAAATTACCCACCTCTTTCACTCGGCGTGCCAACTTTGATCGTAAGCATTTCTCCTTTAGATACTGTTGATGCACTTAAAAATTTTGCCTTTTACCTTGGCTGATTTCTATTTCAGTGATCATGGGAAAGTTTAATTATAAAGCTCCGCTGAAGAAGTCAGCTCCTCAAGATGGTGGCACTTCAACCAGTGGTACCGAGAAGGAGTGCTTCTCCTCTTCCTTTGATCCCTGATGACCCTACTGCTGAGAAGAGGACTGAAGGGGCACCTCATGTGACCGACCTGTCAGTGGACGCTAAGTGGTATAATGGCCACTGTAACCCGGGCATCAGCTCGCTCTGGAGTGATGATTTCAACCCCGGCCCACTCACTGATGGTCAAGTGCTGAAGCCCTCTGATGCTTGGCTTTTGCTGGAGCAGGGGCCTGATGCCAGTATGGAGGCCGCTTATGCCCTCCGAATTTCGTCCATCACTCGCTTCTGGAGTCAAGAATTATCAAAAAATACGAAGAAGATGGAGTCGATGAAGGCTGAAGTGGCTCGTTCCTTGAGGTTGAGGGACGAGTTAGCTCAAGCTGTGGCCAAGTATGAGGAGCAAGCTCACACTGTTGGCCAACTGAAGGCTCAAAAGGCTGAGCTTGAGAAAAGCAAGACTTCCCTTCAGTCCGAGCTGGAGAAGGAGAAAGAAGAGAGGGTGGGACTTCAGAAAGTCGTTGAAGACCCTCAAGTTTCCTTTGCTCAGCTACAACAGGCTTTGGAGGCTAAGAGGGAGGCTAATCGCAAGCGTCAAGCCGATCTGATTAAAGCTGAAGCCACCATTATGAAGGAGCACGTCAACGGTTTTTCTCGAGCGGTGAAGCAGCTTAAACGCTTTAACCCAAATGCTAACTTCTCCCTTGCTGATGTGGACAAGGATTTTAATAAAGATGGTATTCTAGTTCCTTTGTCCGACCTTGAGGATGAAGAAGAGACAGACCAGGAAGAGGAGGAAGTTGAAGAGCAAGCTACCGAGGAGGGAGGAGATGGGGAAGGTGAAATGGCTTTACCTGATCCATCTTTTGTTGTTCCTCCGGGTGATGAGGATGACCTTGGCTCTACTTCCGCTGGAATCGTTGCTCATGGGGATGCCCATGAGTAACCTAGGAAAAATGTTGCTAGGGGAATCTCCTTTTATTTTGAATTTTTATGTATTCTAGGCTTTGCCCTTTTTTATTTAATGAAATCACGTGCTTGCTGTCGAGTTACTTTTCGCTTAGAAAATTTTCTAAGTTTTTTATGATCATGCCTCGTTTTTTCCATTTGGCTTTTGGAGCTCGAGCTTGTAACTTTTTCTAAGTTAGTGCTTGGCTTTTACAATTTGGCGTGTTAATCGGCGTACTCGAGTTTTTGAAACACTGAATACCTGTAGGTTTTTACTTACCCTCTTAGGCATTGTTTACCTTTTTAGGCATTTAGTTTTCAGCTTTTTAGGTTCGGCATTTCGACCTTAACTCGGTCGATTTTAGCTCGGTCAACCTTTTTAGGTTTTTAACTACCTTTAGATGTCGTTTACCTTTGTAGGCTCGGCATTTCGACCTCAACTCGGTCGATTTTAGCTCGGTCAGCCTTTTTAGGTTTTTAACTACCTTTAGATGTCGTTTACCTTTGTAGGCTCGGCATTTCGACCTCAACTCGGTCGATTTTAGCTCGGTCAGTCTTTTTAGGTTTTTAACTACCTTTAGATGTTGTTTACCTTTATAGGCTCGACATTTCGACCTCAACTCGGTTGATTTTAGCTCGGTCAACCTTTTTAGGTTTTTAACTACCTTTAGATGTCGTTTACCTTTATAGGCTCGGCATTTCGACCTCAACTCGGTTGATTTTAGCTCGCTCAACCTTTTTAGGTTTTTAACTACCTTTAGATTTTACCTTTTTGGGCTCGGCATTTCGACCTCAATTCGGTCGATTTTAGCTCGGTCAGTCTTTTTAGGTTTTTAACTACCTTTAGATGTTGTTTACCTCTTTAGGCTCGGCATTTCGACCTCATCTCGGTCGATTTTAACTCGGTCAACCTTTTTAGGTTTTTAACTCTTCATAAATAAAATTTTGACCATATAACAGTATTCTTGCCTAATAACGCAACTAACAATGATTCTTTTTATTTATTTTTCCCCATGTGCCTCATTAAAACCTTCCTGGCCAAAACCTCGTGGGAAAAAGACCGGGATAGGAAAAAGAGTACATCACCTACTTACATAACTTTAACTAAAATAAAACTTAACGTGGGAAGTATTCCATGTTCTTGGAACATCCTTTCCTGACAACTCTTCTAGCCTATAAGCACCATTTCCTAGATTTTCAACTATTCTGAATGGGCCAGACCAGTTTGCTGCGAGCTTACCCTCTCTGGAGTCTTTTCTCGTATCGTTTTGCAATCTCAGCACTAAGTCACCTTGCACAAATTCCCTTGGCTGCAACCTCGAGTTGTACTTCCGAGTTACTTTTTGCTTGCATAGCTCTTCTCTGATTTTTGCCTCATCTCGGACTTCCTCAACCATGTCAAGCTCAACTCAGATTTCTTCCTTGTTCTTACTTTGGTCATGATGCTGCCTTCGGAAAGAGTGTTCGCCGAGCTCAACTGGAATCATTGCATCGGTTCCAAAGGTTAGCTTGAATGGCATTTCACCAGTTGAAGACTGTGGTGAGCAAGGTAAGCCCATAGGATGCTTGGTAACTATTCAACCCATGCCCCTTTTAATTGGCCTAACCTTCTTTTGAGCTCATTCAAAATGACTTTTTTGGCTGCTTCTGCTTGTCCATTTGTTTGTGGATGCTCAACCGATGTCACTTTATGTTTGATTCCGAGGTTGGAGTAGAACTCTCTAAGCTCTTTATCGGTGAATTGCTTTCCATTATCTATGACAATTGCATAAGGGAGGCCGTGCCTGCATATGATGTTTTTCCATACAAAACTCTGAACTTTTTAGCTGTTATGATAGCTAATGGTTCTGCTTCAATCCATTTAGTGAAGTAGTCTACGCCTACCACCAAGAACTTGACTTGACCTTTAGCAATTGGGAAAGGACCGACTATATCCATCCCCCACATAGTAAAGGGCCACGGCGAGAACGTGGAATGAAGCTCTTCTCCTGGAGCTCGTGCTACATTGGTGAACTTCTGACAAGGCTCACACCTATTAGTCTAGGTAGCACAATCCAATCTCATGGTCGGCCAGTAAAACCCCGCTCACAGGACCCGAGCTGCCAAAGATCGGCTACCTGAATGCATTCCACAAATTCCTTAGTGCATCTCATCCATTACGTACTCGGACTGCTCCTTTGCTATGCACTTTAGTAATGGCATGGAGAATCCTCTTCTGTACAGCTCTCCGTATCGGATGGTGTAATGGCAAGATTTTAGACGAATTCTCCTCGCCTCCTTAGGGTCACTGGGCAATTTGTCAGAGGCTAAATATTCCCAAATTGGTGTCATCCAGCCACGATCATAGTGCTCGGTCATGATCACTTTGGCACTTTTTATGCTTGGTTTGAGGAGATTATCCTGAATGAAAGTTCTTAGCTGGCCAACTTTCTTGGTGCTAGCCAACTTAGACAACAGATCTGCCTTGGAATTTTCCTCTCGAGGCATATGCTCAATAGTGAAATTATCAAATTCAGAAATTAAACTATTAACTCTGTAGAGATATCTGGTCAGCTGGGGATCCTTTGTTTGATAACCACCCAGACTTGTCCTGTTACAAGTTGTGAATCATTTTGGCATTTTAATTCTTTGACTCCAACCTCTTTAGCTAGCATCAGTCCTGTAATATGGGCTTCATATTCTGCTTGGTTGTTTGAAGCAGTAAAACCAAACTTTAAAGATTGTTCCGGGATTAGATCATCAGGACCTGCGAGAATTATTCCAGCTCCACTCCCCTTTGAGTTAAATGAACCATCAACGTATAGAAGCCAGGTGAAGGATCCCGACCTTGGCTTAGAAGAGAGCTCGGCAATGAAGTCGGAGAGGCATTGGGCTTTCATTGGTCCCATCGGCTCATATTGCAAACCGAACTCTGACAATTCTACCGACCAAGCTATCATTCGTCCGGCTAGATCGGGTTTCCTGAGCACCTGCTTTATTGGATGATCTGTTTTGACAATAACTTGGTGTGACTGGAAGTAAGGTCGTAACCTCCGAGCTGCCATGATTAAGGCGAGGGCTAGTTTTTCAATTACTTGATACCGTGTTTCTGCATCTTTCAAAATTCTACTTACGTAATACACCAGCATTTGTTGTTTTTCTTATTCCTGGACAATTACAGCACTGATTGCGTAATCATTGACAGACAGATACAAATACATATCCTCACCGAGCTGTGGCCGAGTAAGGATCGGGGGAGAGGCCAGAAAAAGTTTCAAGTCTCTAAAGGCCTTTTCACATTCCTCGGTCCAAGTGAACTCTTTCGGTTTTTTCAGAAGCTGAAAGAAGGGTCTTGCTTTTTCTGCGGATTTTGGGAGAAAGCGAGATAGAGAAGCTAATCGGCCAGCTAACCTCTGGATTTCTTTCACATTCTGATGGCTTCGCATTTCAATGACAGCTTTGCACTTATCAGGATTAGCTTCAATTCCTCTATGTGTTAGCATATACCCTAAGAACTTTCCTCCTTGTACACCAAAAGAGCATTTTTCTGGATTTAACCTCCTGTTGTACTTTGAGTTGACTGAAAATTTCTTCGAGGTCGGCTGAGTGCTGTTTTTGGTCATCGGACTTTACCACCATATCGTCAACATATACTTCTAGGTTCTTGCCGATCTGGTTGACAAAGACTTTATCCATATGTCTTTGATACGTTGCACCAGCATTTTTTAAACCGAAAGGCATTACTCGGTAGCAGTAGTTTGCCCCATCGGTCATAAATGCCATTTTTTCTTCATCAGGTGGATATATCCTTATTTGGTTATAAATCGAGTATGCATCCAAGAAGGATAAAACTTTGTACCACAAAGCTCCATCTACCAATCTGTCAATGTTGGGAAGAGGATAAGAATCCTTTGAGCAAAGGGTCGAGCTGACTGCCGAGTTTGGTGCACTGTTCAGCTTGGGCTCCCAATTGGAACTTCTCTAAAGACTCTGTTGGTTCGGCTCTGGACTCGTACATCTCCATCCTTGGGTCTAGTTCAAACATGTTGACCGAGCTCGCTGAAGTTACCGCACTGACCGAGCTTACCACTTCTGCTTTGTCATCCTCGGCATTCTTTACGATCTCCTGGTTTCGGGTAACCTTTAGACTATCCACATAGCATTGCCTGGCCATCCTTTGGTCAGCTCGGACAGCGACTATATCTCCAGACTCGACTGGGAATTTCATTGTGAGGTGTGGGGTAGAGACAATCGCTCCGAGGTCATTCAACATCGGTCTTCTAACAAGGATGTTGTACGACGTGCTAGCATCCACAATAACATACCTGACTGATACTGTCTTGGAGAGTTTTCCCTCTCCAAACGTTGTTAAGAGGTCTATAAAACCTCGGGTTTTTGCTTGTTCTCCGGCGAACCCTACTAGCTTGTCTTCCTGCTCTTTTATCAGCTTTTCCGGAATTCCAAGTTTCTTGAAGGTCGCCAGGTATAAAATATCAGTCGAGCTTCCCTGATCAATAAGTGTACGTTTGACCGAGAAGTTGGCTAATTCGACCATTATCACCATTGGGTCATCTTGATTTGGATCCAACCCTTGGAAATCGTCATCCGAGAAAGTTATTAGAGGTCTCGTCCTTGTAGATTTTCCAAACGCCGTGTTTACAAATCGGATGGCTTTTACATGACGCTGCCGAACTGAACTCGTTGTTCCTCCACCTACAAATCCTCTTGAGATTGTATTGATGACCCCTCTGACTCCTTCCTCTGTTTCTTCATTAAGAGCCCTCTGATTATTCAACTGATCTCCGTTCTGATTGTTTCCTTGTAGGTTCCCATCTCCGTTACGATTGTCATAACCGCATCTCCGTCATCGCCGACCAGCTCGTCCGCCTCCATTATCATCTAGGCGAACGAATTGGTCAAGACAACCTGCCTGTACCAAGTCTTCAATTTTTTCCTGGACTGCTTTACATTCTTCAGTGGCCGTAGTTTTACTTCTGTCTGCATTGGCCGTAGTTTTAGACGGTCGAGGTAAGGTAACTCAGCGTTGCACACCTCCTGGAGAATGTTGCCCGAGATCTGTTTAGCGGTGTATAAGACTGGTACAAGGGTCGCCTCTCCGAGAATCCCCTTTCATTAGTCTTTTGGGCCCTTTGTGGATTAGCCCCCCTATCTCTTTCTTTGTGCGGAACCGAGCTCTTGTCTTCAAAACCTCTTTCTCTCCTTTTGGATTCTACCATCTCTTCCGAGTTCATGAAACCTGTAGCTTTTTCCTACAACTCTTCAAAATCTATCGGTGGTTTTCGAGATAGATACTCAAAGAATGGCCCCGGCTTCAAACCACCCATGAGGGTATGAAGACAGAGTTCCGAGCTCATATTGGGAATTAAAATTTGTTTGGCACTAAAACGAGCCATATAATCTCTAAGTGATTCATTCTTTTCTTGTTTAAAATTCACCAGCGAGACCGAGTGCCTTTTATGATTTCGGCTCGCTGCGAGTTGTGTAGTGAACTTAGTTACAAGCTCATCAAAGGAATTAATTGACCGAGGATTGGTAAGCCAGGTTAAGGCAGGGCCTTGCAAAGTGGTTGGAAAAATTTTGCACATGACGGCTTCTGAATCGGTCACCAGGTAAACAGAAGAAATAAAGGATTCTACCACTACTAGAAAAATTGAATTTTCGGACGGAAATGTTTCCGTCAGAAAATTTCAGAAAATTTCGGACGGATTTCAGACGGATTGTGTTATTTTTTATATTTTCCATGATCCGTCCGAAATCCGTCCGAAATTTCGGACGAATTTTGGACGGATTGTGTTATTTTTTTATATTTTCCTTGATCCGTCCGAAATCCATCCGAAAATTTCGGACGATTTCGGACGGATTGTGTTATTTTTATATTTTCCTTGATTTATCTTACATCCGTCTGAAATCCGTCCGAAATTTTCGGAAGGATTTCAGACGGATCAAGGAAAATATAAAAAATAACACAATCCGTCTGAAATCCGTCCGAAATTTTCGGACGGATTTCAGACGGATCAAGGAAAATATAAAAAATAACACAATCCGTCCGAAATCCGTCCAAAATTTTCGGATGGATATAAAAAATAACACAATCCGTCTGAAATCCGTCCGAAATTTTCGGACGGATCAAGGAAAATATAAAAAATAACACAATCCGTCCGAAATTTCGGACGGATTTCGGACGGATCAAGGAAAATATAAAAAATAACACACTCCGTCTGAAATCCGTCCGAAAATTTCGGACGGATTTCAGACAGATGTAAGATAAATCAAGGAAAATATAAAAAATACACAATCCGTCTAAAATCCGTCCGAAATTTTCGGACGGATTTCAGACGGATGTAAGATAAATCAAGGAAAATATAAAAAATAACAAATTCCGTCTGAAATCCGTCTGAAATTTTCGGACGGATTTCGGACGGATTTTGTTATTTTTTATATTTTCCTTGAAAAAAGATTAAATAAGTTATCTTATAAATATGATTAAAATATTTGATCTTAATAAATTTAAAAGTAAACAAGATTTATGAAGTGAATTAAAGAAGATTTATATATCTTACAAGATTTATGAAGTGAATTAAACAAGAAGTACAATTGTTTGATCCTAATAGAACCCAAATGGACTGTTTAGGTCATATACGACCTAACTAGGCCAATTTGGACTTTTTCAGGCATAAAGGAGCCCCAATGGTACTTCTTTGGTCCTAATGGATCCCAAATGGACTTGTTTGATCCTAATAGAGTCCAAATTGACTTGTTAGGACCTAATTGGGCCAATTGCCCCGATCGGCCCAATTGAACTTCTATGGTCCTAATGAAGCCTAAATGGACTTGTTTGATCCTAATAGAGCCCAAATGAACTTTTTAGGTCATATACGACCTAACTGGGCCAATTTGTACTTCTTTGATCCTAATAGAGCCCAAATGGACTGGTTTGATCCTAATAGAGCCCAAATTGACTTGTTATGACCTAATTGGGTCAATTGCCCCGTACGGCCCAATTGTACTTCTTTGATCCTAATGGAGCCCAAATGGACTGGTTTGATCCTAATAGAGCCCAAATTGACTTGTTAGGACCTAATTGGGCCAATTGCCCCGCTCGGCCCAATTGAACTTCTATGATCCTAATATAGCCCAAATGGACTGGTTTGATCCTAATAGAGCCCAAATTGACTTGTTAGGACCTAATTGGGCCAATTGCCCCATACGACCCAATTGTACTTCTTTGGTCCTAATGGATCCCAAATGGACTTGTTTGATCCTAATAGTGCCCAAATGGACTTTTTAGGTCATATACGACCTAACTGGGCCAATTTGTACTTCTTTCGTCCTAATGGAGCCCAAATGGATTTGTTTGATCCTAATATAGGTCAAATGGACTGTTTAGGTCATATAGGACCTAACTAGGCCAATTTTTACTTTTTCGGGCATAATGGACCCCAAACGGACTTGTTTGATCCTAATAGAGCCCAAATCGACTTGTTAGGACCTAATTGGGACAATTGCCCCGATCGGCCCAATTGTACTTCTTTGGTCCTAATGGAGCCTAAATGGACTTGTCTGATCCTAATAGAGTCCAAATGGACTTTTTATATCATTTAGTACCTAACTAGGTCAATTTGTACTTCTTTGATCATAATGGAGCCCAAATGGACTGGTTTGATCCTAATAGAGCCCAAATTGACTTGTTAGGACCTAATTGGGCCAATTGCCCCGATCGGCCCAATTGAACTTCTATAGTCCTAATGAAGCCTAAATGGACTTGTTTGATCCTTATAGAGCCCAAATCGACTTTTTAGGTCATATACGACCTAACTTATAAAGCAATCCGTACCGGTTTAGTTTGAGTAATTAAATTACTCTCTTCAAATTATTTTATTGGGTGTGTTAGCACTGACTTATTTCAGTGAACGCACGCTTACTAGACAATAATTTACGTTATTGTCACTATTATTATCAGTACAGAAAAATGTTTTAAATAATATGATTAAGAGAAAATCATTTTAATATTTTTATCCTATTTGATTTTAGAGTTAAAAATATTTTGGTTTGACATTAATCGGAGATTAATTTTGGACAGACTATTTTCTTAGTTGATCAGTTCAATTATTAATCTTTGCTCTAATTTGAATTTCGAAATCATATATTTATCAATCTTTATTTTTAGATTCTAAAAAGTAAAAATATGTTTATTTTAGGACTAATATTTTATCACTCATTTTTGTACCTATTACTAAATATTAAGTTAAAACATGAATTTCTCTCTCCTATTTCTACTATCAAACCCGTAACCCCTTTTCCCCCCCTCTTTCTTTCTTTCTTTCTTTCTTTCTTTCTTTCTTTCTTTCTCTTTCTTCTTCTTTCTCCTTCTTTCTCTGCTGCTACTTTCTCTTCCTCCCTTCAACCTAATCTTCTTCCTCCATTTGCCCCACAACTCAGCCACCTCCCAACAGCCACCGCAGGGACGACGCTCACCGTCCGGTCATGCCTGGTAGCGGAGGATAGGATGCGCGTTCTACTCCATTTCCGTCTGCCATCGCGTCTCAACTCCGCCGCCGTGCGCCGCCATGGCTGCCGTTCGGCTCAGTCCAGCCATCGTGTCATCGTACCATGGAGGAAGAAGACGAACCCGAGCGTGGATCCGGTGAGCTCGTTCTGGGTCGTCAACATCACAGCCACCGCCACGAACCACCGTCCTCCGCCATGGCTGCCATCATAGCCACCACCGTCTCATCCTTGTCATCTTGGGTAAGTATTCTACCCTTAATCTCTTCTAGTTCAAAACCTCAAATCTGATTTTGAAACCCTAACCCTTTGATTTCAGATTTTAATCTTAAAATTAAATCTTGTTTTATGAAATTGGGACTGTGAATTAGTGTTTCCCTTCTTAACAGAGGCGGCAAGTCTTGGAGATTGTTGTCTGGTATGTGTTTCTCTGTTATGTGCAGTAGGGTTATGTCTTCGTTTTCTGTGGTGTTGATCTTTTTCTACAGCCGATTTTCTCACCTCCTGGGAGATAAATCAACCGGTCTAGGAGCCTCCCGGCTCTCTAGCAGTTCTCTTTTATTTATTTTGCTTTCACAAACCTTTCAATTGTTTATCCTTTCTGTGGCTGCTGTTCTGAATTAGTGATTTTCTCAATGTTTATCCTTTCAGATTGGTTTGGATGGAATTCGTATGTTAGATCCAAATACCAGTCAAACATTGAGAATATATCCTCTTGAGAACATAACAAGATGTGAAGTAAGTTTGTTAGCTTCCTTATTGACATTTTGACTATTTCTTCAAAATTAATTTTTGTAACTAGTCTCAATATAATATGTTTCTAATTTAATTATGCAGAAATTTGATTCATCTACCTTTGCATTCTGGTCAAAGAGCTCGGTGGATCTGGAGCCAGGACGAATCAGATTGCAATCCAATAGTTACACTACTAATACTCTTGTGCATTGCAGATTTTTTGTTTAGCCTCAACATTTGACTATCCTTTGAACTAAAGTGTAGTGTATGCTTAGGCCTAGGAATTATGAACGGACATGAGTTAGATTAAGATTCAAACAATTTGAGGGTTTGCTAGCAATAAAGATCCAAACAATTTGAGGGTTTGCTGGAAAAATCTCTTGACAATTTTTATTATTTGTACTTTCTGCTAGTTGCATCAATTTAAATGCCAATAATTAATAAATAGCCTTCTAATTATGCTTTTTGGCTGTTAACAATGCTGGCAGATAAAATATGTCCTAAGCATTTAACACTTTTTAATTGATAAACAATTAGATTGCACTTTCCAACTATTGGAAGTACCATCGATCTTACTGATCTGTAGCATGTATATTTGCTCAGACGGCTATACTAAACAGTATAGATCACATGGGCTTCTTTCTCAGCGCAGTTCTTTTGGGGTTCTAGAGTACAGTTGAACACATGTGTGCACTTATTTCTGTTTGTTAATTAATTGACTTGCTTGGTTGATGGAAAGGTTCATTCTTTTACTGAATTGTTCGATATAAATCTTTCAGGTGTATCGTGGGGGCATCTCCATTGATGCGGGTCATTCTACTTCTAAAGGAAAAATGTTAGCAAATTTGGAGAGGCTGGATTCTCAGATTCCTCAACTTTTTGGTTCATTACATGACCTTCACAGTTCACAGTGACTTGATCTTCTGATAGTTTTTAAGTCATGACTTTTAGATTGCATGCAGCAATTGGTATTTGATTTTTAGAAGTTGTATGGTACCAAGGCTGTATTTTGTAACAATAGTCAAATTCATGATTTTGTGATTGAATGTGAAACTGCAAATGTTAGTGATTGGTGCCACATAATTCGCATAGATAGTGAAACTGTAATGTAAGTGAAGTGATCTGTCACGTCCGTGATGAGCATCACGGCCTGGCCGTGACAGCTTCTGCCTTGAATGTTGTTTCACTAAATGGTCTGTCACGGTCGTGATGGGTATCACGGCCTGGCCGTGACAGATTCTGCTTAGAAGGGGTCTGGCTCAGTTGACATGTCACGGTCGTGATGCCCATCACGGCCTGGTCGTGACAGATTCTGACTTTTCATTCTTTCGTGGGAAATCCGTCCCAAATCCGTCCGAAAACAAAAATAAATCCGTCCGAAAAATAACCAACAAAATCACAGCATCCGTCCCAAATCCGTCCGAAAACAAAAATAAATCTGTCCGAAATCCGTCCGAAAAATAACCAAAATCCGGATTTCCATGTTGTCCATATTCCGTCCGAAATCTGTCCGTAGATATTTTCGGACGGAATTTGGGACGGATTTTATAATTTCCCACGAGGCTTTTTCGGACGGGTACCATTCCGTCCGAAATCCGTCCGAAATTTGTCCAATTTCCGTCCGAAATCCGTCTGAAAATCCGTCCGAAAAAGATGGATTTCTAGTAGTGTACGTGCTCGGTTGGGTCCGTGGTGCCATTGAATTTATCAATGTTAAGAGGCTTAAAATGTCTAGGCATGATTACCTCATCGATGTCATCCGTGAACGGCAACCTCGGCCTTCGGTCTGTTATCCTTTCCTTTTGGATAGTCCTTTCTGCACGAGATTTAGCTTCTGAAGCCTCTGGGCGAGGTTTGGTCTTGGACGGTCGGCTCGTATCAAGAGGAGAAGGTATGTAAGATGGATCCTTTTGGCTACCCTCGGGTGAGGATTGCTCTTCCTCGGAAGGCGTCACTGATCTTTCTCTTTTCCGAGTTCTTAAAAGCCTTTGATTCTGAGCACGTATCTCCTCGTTCTCCTTACGCAGCTGCCTTAAATGTGCCATAACCTCTCCCAGCTGAGGGTTATCTTCATCGATGGGAGGGGGATTATCAAGGTTCTGGCTCGTGGAAAGTTTTTCCTCAGCCCCACGGTGGGCGCCAAATGTTCCTACCGAGATCCGACTTGCCGGAATCTCGCCGTAGAATGTCTAACCAAGAGTGAACACCGAGGTTGTTTTAGATTATGGCTTGACAGAATATTGTGTTCCGGTCCTACGTATCCCAACGGGAATCAAAGCCAGGCGTAGTTCTAGGTTCAACCCTTGGTCATATGGTGATCTCAATCCCCCAATCTTGTATCTGATAAATACCAGCGAGCAAGGACTCTTCAATAGTCTCTTGGTCAAGCTAGTTTCTCTAATACGCTTAAGGGAGAGTCACCTGGGTCAGTGAAAAGTGAGTCTCTCTTTTGGGTTCTCCTCCTTTTATAATAGGATCCCCATATCTTTAAGAGATCTTTTATCTCTTAAATCTTCTTTGAGATGTGATTTCCTTAATTTAAGGGATATTATCTCTTTTAACCGGATAAGGTTATTTGAGATAATATCAGGATTATTAAAAATAATATTAACATCTTAAAATGATCTCCTAACCGGATAAAGTTATTTGAGATAATATCATGATTATTAAAAATAATATCAATATCTTATCATACCTATCTTGATTGAATCGTGTATCCAAACTCGATGATCGGATTTTACTCCTCGACCAGTACATCAATGAAAAAAAATCAATCAAATATTCAATACAATCAACGTAAAACTACACCTTCCCACCTTCCCTCATGTGAGTTATTTGCTTTCTAATATTTAAAATAATTTCCAATCTAAATCACGATTTCCGAATTTTAAATAATAAGAAATATAATATAAGATTATTTCTCTTTTCAAAATAATATTTGCCATTATTTTTTTCAAAATATCAAAATATATAGTCTCGGTCTTGCAAGTCGCAAAATCCAAATTCTTTTTTTTTATGATAACGATCACCTTTAATAGTGATTAATTTTCGTTGGGAAACCTGTTTTGCATATAAGATGGGTTCTCCCCTCACAACCAGATTTTCTCCATATACAAAAGTCAGAATTCGATCCCCTAACCACTTACTTAAAATACCTAGATCCCTTACCACTTATACCAACCACGTGTTAGTTCCCAAAACGCAAATTCTGAAATCTGAATAGACTTGCTCAAGTGTTTCCTGCTCTTCTTATGCCTACCTATTTTGATAGCGTTGTCGGTGTAAATAGACAACATATATTTTTTTTTCTTTTCTTCAAATGTTTGCTTTTCAACGAAATTTAGTGCACTATACGGCGTAATCATGATTACCAGTTGGATAAAAATATTGACAAAAGAAATGTCATGAGTTTAGCAATTTTTCTGGTGCACATGTATCAAAATTTAAACCAAACTAACTACTATCAATATAGATTTCATGCAATCTATAATATTTATATATTTTATAAATAATTTTTTGAACTCGGATTTTTTGTAAAGAGTCAAATCTTTTCCCGCCTTTTCCTTCTCTTCATTTCAATTCTTCCAATTAAACTCTAACAGTAACAGCTTTGGAAAAGAAATCACTCTTTCTTTTAATTTGAGACATCTGTGTACTTTACTATACAAGCGTTTTGTATGCATGCTAAGCCAGCGAGGATAGCAAGTTTCAACAAACCAGGTATTATACCAAATGATTATAGGCTGCATCAGACAAACTACAAGCTGATGCTGTAGTTATACAAGTAACAATTAAACATCGTCATCACTTTCCTCAATAGCTAATACTTATGGGGCATATGTTCTTCCGCACGAGTGAAATAGTGATAAGTATTAATTAGCTTGTGTATGGGTTAGAATACCCCTTATATTCTTTTCAATATACTCTTTGATTATATATATATATATTTTATAAACACCATTTTATAAAAATAGTACTTTGGGTACTTTAACCCAAATACATAAGGTCACTAATTTATAATCAGATGTAAATAAAATACTGATCTAAAACTAAAAACAATATTATCTTTGCACTTGACCTCTACACCCTCATAATCCACCATTCCAAAACCTGAAACCAAAAAGACCCCAGATCCATGTTGCAATGCAACATACTGTTCTTCTGCAGATGGGGCATATATATTCTTCTGCACGAGCCATTGTTTGATGCAGTAAACATGGAATCTATCCACACAATCCAACCTCCCGACTTGATGTGATCCTAGGAAGCATAATTTTAATGGACCAATGGGGGCAAGTCAACTTTGAAGTAAACCCAAATCAAACCTACTTCACAAATTAGGTTGTTTCTTGAGTTGTAGATGTTCGATTGAAGTGATCTTGAATGTGTTGGAAAGCTTAGAAGATTATCTACAAATCTTATTTTTGACTCAAGACCTGATTCGGCGTCCATCATGACTTGAATTGGGCTACAAGTTTAGCACAAAATTCTGTACGGGTTTTGATTTAGTTAGGCTTGTAATTGAGCTTAAGAGTGTTCCAAGCCCATTAGGACTTAGAGTAGCTTACACCTCAAGTAAGACTAGCTTGCATCTTAAGTTAGAGTAGCTTGCACTTCAAGTTAGTCTAGCTTGAACCTTAAGTAGGATGAGCCTATAAATAGGCTTCATGTAAATCATTTTTTAAGTTTGAATACATTTGAGTTTTCTCATACTTGAGGTTTCTAGAGAGAGTTGAGAGTTCTCCTCTTCTTGGTTCTTGAATTGAACATTTGATTCTTATCTTGAATATCCTTATTCAAGTGATGAATGCTCCTTTGGCTTATCAATTCAATCTTCAACTCCATGAAGCATTGATTGTGGCACCTTCTTCTTCTTCTCTACCTCTTCCATTTTCTACTTTGTATTCTTTAATTCTTGCACTTTAATTTTCTGCACTTTAATTCTTGTTCTTTCTATTTCAATTCATATAAAATTGTGCTCTTCTACTTCTTTTTGTTTCTCTTGATTCTCACTTGAGATTCAAGTTTCATTCAATTGTTCTTGTTTGTGTTTGATCTTGAATTTAAAGCAATTAGTTCAAAGAAAGATCCTCAAATGTTTAGTGATCAATCCTTGATCATATCATGTGGTATCTAGAGCTAGTTCTTTGAATCTTCAATTGTTTTGAATTTTTTATCAAAATTTTCAAATTCTATGATGATTTTTGAGTTGGAGCCATTTACATCATAAATTCATGTGAGTTTTTGGCGTCAGTAATCACTTGAAATTGGATGATAAAATTCAAATTGAATCCAATTGTGATCATGAATCTATAATTTGAAATGTGTTTGAATTGGTCTTGCTTGAATTTTGGTGAATTTTTTTTTACTCAACTTTTCACCATAGAATTTTTAGGCGCCATTTTTTAATGTAATCATAGATTACATTTGAATTTTGGTTGCTTCTTGAAAATTCAAGCATAAATCTCCTTGTCTTACTTTGTGATTTTGAACAAATTGAAAATTCAAATTCAAATTTCAATTCACTATAGTAAGATTAATTCAAATTTTAATCAAAAGTGCTTCAATGATTTCAAATTTTTAGAACCTAATAGATCTTCATGAGATTCAAATTGTGGAAATGATGTGTTTATCATCCACTTGAATGAAAGATCTAGGTATCTAATTACTTGATTTGTGCTTATTCACTTGGAAATTTTTTTACACTACTTGAATTGTTCATATTTCCAAGTATTACACCAATGTTGTTCAAGTTTATTAATGCTTGAAGGATTTTTTTTGTAATTCGAAATTTTCATTGTAATTGTTGTGGAATTATAATTAGGAAAAGTTAAGTGGCTGCAGTTTAAAAAAAATAAAAAATCTGGTGTAAAAAAGAAAAAGTGTGCCAAAACCCTAAATATACAAAGTTTTGGGGTAAAAATGTAAAATCTGAAAGAAAAAAAAAAACAAAGGTAAAAGACTTGCCACCATTCCACATGCTTATATTTGTATTGATCATTCACATATTGGTGTAGCACAATTCATTTTGATCATTACTTGTTCACAAACACTTTGATTAAATTTGAATTACACTTTGTTGAACTCTTTCAACTTGTCTTCTTCACATCAATTTGAGTGTGCAATTCTTCTTAAACTTTTTCTTGCTTGTCTTCTAAACTCCATTAGTTTTGTATTAGTTGTTTTTCCACTTTCTTGACCTCTTGAAATCGATTTGCTTATTGATTGCTTTATCACTTGTTTGTGGACTAATAGTTGAGAATCTTGTTTCAATTTGTAGATCCCTTGAGGAGGAAACTCTTGAGTGGAAAGAGATAAGAGTGAAATAATCTTGTAAAAGTCTACTTAAGTGATATACACGAGTGACCATCTTTGAGTGAATGGTGAGTGAGTGGTGAGGTCCTTGTACTTTCATTTTTTCTTATAATTATTTGTTCTTTAAGTGTAATTGTCACTAGTTTGGTTTGTACTTAATTCTTTTGATTCTTGGTGATGTAATTGCTCTCATTGGTGTAATCTTCATTTGTTTTGTGTAATTTTTCATTTGATGGATTTTGTATGTAATTTTTGAATTTGTAAGTGCACCATGACTTCCTTACATGAAGAAGACATTGAAGATTCTCCTACAACATCACCAAGAACAGGGAACTTGAATAGGAAGTTGGATAGAATGACAAACCACATGGAAAGAATGTTTGAAAGATTGGAAACACTTGAGAACAAAGAAGGATCAAGGCATTGCAACTTACATAGAGGCTCCTCAAATTTGGAAGACAATGAACATAGACCTAGATTTGATAGATGGAGACATAGATATGAACATAGAGGAAGAAGGAATGAGAAGGATGACAAGTTACATAATGTGAAGGTGAAGATCCCTAGCTTCCATGGGAAGAGTGATCCCGATGCTTACTTGGAATGGGAGACCAAATTGGAGCACATATTCTCTTGCTACTACTATAGTGAGGAAAAGAAAGTAAAGGTAGCTAGTCTAGGATTTCATGATTATGCTTTAATTTGGTGGGATCAATTGTGTAAAGAGAGAATAAGGTATGATGAGGAACCAATTAGTACTTAGAGAGAAATGAAGAGGGTTTTGAGGAAAAGATATGTGCCTTCAAGCTACACTAGAGACCTACACCATGCAATGAAGGTTGAAGCCCAAGTGAAGAGAAAAAAACTCCTTCAAGAAGGAGGGTGACTCATCAAAACAACTTGAAGTTGTTGGTAAAAGTGGATCAAAGGCCACATTTCCTAACTCTAAACATTCCACTTCTACCATTTCTTTTCCTTCTATGCACCACAACAAAAATATTACTCTTGTACCCCTCTCTACAAATGAAATTAGTAAGGATCAAAAGAAAATGAGAGAAAAAAGGGAGCTTGAGGGAAAAGCCAAGAGTGACAAAGAAGAAAAAGAAATAAATGCAAAAGAAAAGAATGTGCCACAAATAATATGCATTAGTGCAGAAAAAGGATTCCACATCGGTTATTTTTGGCTTTTCACATTGGTTTTCAAACTGATGTTGAAAAGATCGATGTTGTTTGTTGTTACTTTTCACATCGGTTTTAAAATCGATGTTTAAAGTACAATTTTAACAACGGTTTTCAAAATAACCGATGTGGAAAGTTCATTTGTCACATGGGTAACCTATTGAAAATATCACTTTCCACATCGGTTTACGCATAAACCAATGTGGAAATTAGACTTTACACATCGGTTTTCAAAAAACTGATGTGAAAATTTCAATTTCCACATCGGTTTTCATAAAAACCGATGTGGAAATTACACTTTCCACATCGCTTTTTTATTAACCGATCTAGTTTTTTTTAAAACTCTTTTTTTTACATTTCTATCATTCATTTCCCCTGTTTCAGTAATGCAGATCAATACCGGAATAACATATTCTAAATATTCTCAACACAATCACTTTTGTAAACCAAAAACACACTAAATATTATTAATATATACTGAATTTATTACGAACAATACATAAGTACTTCAATTACATTCAGACAACAAAGATAAATAGAAACCAAAAACCTACATGATATATTATAGATTTCATATCAAAATACATATGATCAGTCAAAAGTACACTATAGCTAGTACATGATAAGTTTTTAAACTAACTATACATATATACAAACTATGGTTGGTACACTTCAAGAAAGAAAGTTGCCCAACGCCTCCTTATGTTGTTGATGTCAGAATCAGATAATGGAGTTGGATTGTTGAATATCTGCAAGTTTAATTGGACAAAAGATTATATCTTTTAAGTAATAAACTAACATAAAACATATAACGAATCTATAACTGTTACTTCTAATTGTTACCAATTAACATTTACCTCGTGCCATCTTTCAGTGATCCTGGAGGAGATAATTTCGAACATCCACTTCATCACATAGTATCCACATTCCCATGATCCACGTTGTATACGTGACTACGTACAAATGAAACCCAATTAGAATATGAGGAATTAAATAGAAATCAATAATTATACACACTGCATTTGAAGCGTTTGAACTAATAAATATCTTACGTTAGGAATAATCCATCTGATAGCCCGGCGCCTTTCACCACGCAACATGTGGTTTGCATTAATAGAACTATCATGACAAAATAAACATTAATTAAAGTATATCTAATAGATTTCAGATAATTAAAACAACTGCATTACTGATTATAAAGCATTTTAATGCTTACGTTTCGATGATCGTCTTCAGTTCATTCGGTGGCTTATTTCCAATTGAGCAGAAGAAGACCACGACGTTCATCCTAGGGTACAAGATCAACAGTTGCCAATGCTTGCTGTATTTGAGGAACAATTAGTGACTAAGTCATATATAGTTATAATTAAATAACCGGTACTTACTTATTGAGATAAGGTGCAAGGTAGAATTGATGATCGTCTCGGGTAAGTATATCACGTATGGTGGTGACTGGGTCTTCTGATGCTAGGAGAACATCACCCTGAATGAACATGGGGTCAATGAACCCATATAGGGCGAGGTTACCCTGATCAACTAACATACGATGCAGATATCTAATATATTGAAAAAACATGTTAATTATCATAGTATTTAAAATTTAATTACTTAACTTATAAATAAAATATACTTACGTGCACCATAACGATAGGTGTGCAGAACTAACCATTTCTTTATCGAGTACAATCTCCATAAGTTCCTTCTTTGGGATATACAGTTCGTCACTAGGACTGGCATCATGTTCCAACCTTACCAAAGCTGCGTCATTCTCCATGGTAACAACCTGTACAGTCAGAAGTTTAAAAACATCACCAGGTGCTCCTTTGTCGATCCCCTAAACAACAAAGATATATATTAGCAATCACAGATAAGTTATTTCATTCATAATTAATTTAATGGTCAAATGAATACCTTCGCAGGAGCAGACATCTTTGGTCTTCCTGGATCCAACCTTTTAGGCAGAATATCATTTCCAACATCCTATAAGGAATAAAAATAAAGCATTATCTTTAAACAATAATAAATAATTTCAACTATGAATATATAAAAACACAACTAACTGAATACCTCAGATGCAACAAGAAAGCTGACCAGTCTTTTTGGCCAGGGGATGAAGTTACCGGGGGCCTGACCCACTGTTTGAACCTCCTCAGTGGGCACAGGGACTCGAGCATCAGCATCTCGAATAATCTCAACAACAACCCTCACCTGATCATCCGATAATAAACGATGGTGTATGGCATTACCTAAGTTATTATGTGCCCTCCCCAATGCCACTAAGCGGTGATCATGATGATCATCAACATATAGCTCACACCTATCAGGGTTGTCATCATCATCATCATCATCATCATCATCATCATCGTCACCATCATCATCATTTTCAGGCTGATGAGGAGGATCACATGAGCCCTTAGTGCTCACATGGACATAGGGTTGGACACCGGCTGTCATTTACTGGGACATAGAAGTCAATATTGCCATCTGTTGGGCAAACTGCTCGGCCATCTCCTGTCTAAGCTCAGCTGCAATCTCCTGTTTTAGCCGTGCTCTATCTGCATCAACATCCCTGTGGCATTGGTGTGAAGATGAACCATGGTATTGGCGAATGCCGACACCCCATCCAACACCAATGACACGGCCCGGGTGGTCTGGTTTAACGATGGCAGCAGCTAAGATATCATCGCGTCCTCTAGGAACAAAGGTTCCTTGGGTTACCTGCTCGTCCAAGGCATCCTATAACATATAAAATATCAGGTCACATTACAATTCGGTAACAATATTAAAATAACAATTACAATTCAAACTATACTTACAATCTTCTCAGCTACTTGGCGGGCCTCCTCAGATGTATATTGTCCCATTTTTCTTTGTCGGGCCCTCTTCCATTTACGATGGCGTGGGGGTGGAGGTGGATCAACAACTTCTGGACGATTTTCAGCGTTAGTATCCACCTGAGATGCTACTTCCCGACGTGCTTTCTTTTCCTCTTCCACCATTATCTGACCAAGTTTTTTATATCCCCCACGAGACATGACATGGGGGTAGACATTCTTGCTTTGGTTTTCCTGTCCCTTTTTCCTCTTCTCCTGTTATAAATAGAAGACAATTAAATTACATAAGTAAATAAAATTAATGAAATTACATAAATTTAGAGATAAATCAAATAAGTTAACTTGAAAGCTGGGATTATGTTGGCTCTGAACAAAGCGATCCCACATCGCCTGGTCAAGAAACGGGTACACCTCAAGTGGGTTCTTTTCACATGTTGGATTGAATACATAGTAGTTGCCCAGGTCGACCTTAAAAGCCCTCCAACGCTCACCAGCATATTTTATTAAACGCTTCTTCATATTCGTCGTATCCGGTATGTCAAAGGTGAGCTACATTAACACCAAAAGAATCAACGAATTACTGTATGATATTAATAAGATTAAAATAAATTAGATACAGACAAACACATGACGTAAAAGTATAGATACCAGAATACTCTCCCATATCTGATCCGTCACGTCCGCCGGTACATCTTTCCAATTATCAATAAGCATACTAGGCCTGCTTCTAGCAAGGGTCGCCACAAAACTGTTAAACTGCTCTGCCATTGGCCCAATAGGATTGAGATTATTATCAAAGTCTATTCTTATCCTTTGATTTGAACCACGGTTGGCAGTCAAATTCCTCATTCGTGTGGCACGTCTACCCTTTCTACCCGTAGACGGCGTCTCTGACCCGCTGCATGAATGAGTGATATCCTCACGATCAGCCATGTATACCTGTATAAACAAAAAAAAACTTGTTAGTATGTCAGGATAAATATCAAACATAGCTTATAAATATCGATCAACGTATGTAAACATAACTTATAAATATCAACGTAATTAAACATATAATATGACTTTAAACATAACTCAAACTAAACTTACATTGTGGTCAATTAGTAAAGTTCTCCCATAACCCTTCTCAGTGATCATTAAGAGTAGCATGTACATCATCCACTTCATTTTCCTCATTGAAATTAGGCACCCGTGTTGAGAAAGAAGGAGTATCAGAAATATCAAGAGTTGAATCTTGATTTCCCTGGAGAACCACTGACCACCTTTTGTTAGAAGGATCACGGATATAAAACATTTGTTTTGCTTGGGATGCCATGATGAAAGTCTCTTCTTTATTACCTACCTTATTAAGGTCCACCAATTTGAATCCTAACTCATCGATTTGCACACCATTGTTACTGTTGACCCATTGACATTTTAAAACAGGTACTCTAAACTTCGTGTAATCAACCTCCCATATCTCTTCAATGATTCCAAAGGATGAAACGGATGCCATAACAGGGTTTTTATCTTTCGAATTGGAGAAATGCATGGACTCAGCGACGACCATAACCCCACTGTTTTGCATAGTACTTTTGTCATCCTGGGACTTTGTATAGAAGGAAAACTTATTGATATTGTACCCACTCCAGCATATGACATCAAAGTTAGGCCCCTGTGCTAGCCAATTTAATGTATCAAAAGCAATACCACCCTTTGTAATTTTTTCTTTAAACCAGTTCAGGAAAGTCTTGTTATGCTTGTTTAAACACCATTTTTCATTCATTCTAGGGTAAGTTTCATTGATGATGCTTTTGTGCTCACATAAGTATGGTTCAACCTCATCAGTGTTATTCAATATATACAAATGTGCTTGAAGCACTTCCTCCCGATCCATGCTCTTAACAATGATACCTCGTGTACCCTTACCATCATATCTTCCTTCGCGACGAGACTTCGGAAGCCCTACAGGTTCCGCTTCTGACATGTAGTCTGTACAAAACTCAATAGCTTTTTCTGCAACATACCTTTCAACAATAGATGCTTCGGGACGGTGTGGATTCTTCATATATCTTTTCAAGATCTTCATGTATTGCTCAACTGGGTACATCCACCTTAAATAAACGGGGCCGCTCAATCTAATCTCCATCACTAGATGAACAATCAAATGAACCATGATGTCAAAAAATGAAGGTGGAAAATACATCTCCAATTGGCACAAGATAATGGCTGCCTCATTTTCCAAGTCATCCAACTTTTTAGTGTCAATGACCTTGCTACATATAGCATTGAAGAATAAGCGTAACCTAGTAATGGCATGTCTGACTTTTTTAGGCAAGATGTCACGAATGGCCACCGGTAGTAGTTGTTGCATCAAGACATGAGACTTTAAGCCAACTAATTTGAGATCTTCAATTGAGACAAGTCTTTTGATATTTGAAGAGTAACCCTGTGGCACTTTGACTCCCCGTAGACATTCACATAAACTTCTTTTCTCTTTTTTTGATAAAGTATGACATGCTGGGGGCAAATAAGTCTTCTTATCCCCCATTTTATGTGGAGCTAACTGCTCTCGTATACCCATCGCAACTATATCCAGACAAGTATTCACACCATCCTTTGTCTTGCCTTGAATATTGAGAAGCGTTCCGATTAAACTGTCACACACATTTTTCTCCACATGCATCACATTAATACAATGTCTTATATCAAGCTTGCACCAGTATGGAAGATCAAAGAAGATCGACCTCTTCTTCCATATTTTCTTCTCGGTAGCCTTCTTCTGGGTCTTCCCATAGATAACATTAGTGTTGTTCACCCTTTCATAAACTTGTTCTCCAGTCAAGGCCACCGGAGCAATTTCATTCTCCGGAAGTCCATTGAAAGCTTTTCTCATTCTACGATAAGGATTATTACGTCAGAGAAATCTCTGATGCCCAAGGTAAACTGTCTTCCTTCCATGTTGCAGTTGATGGTAACATGGGCCTTCTTCACATATTGGACATGCTTTATTCCCCTTAACACTATACCCACACAAGTTCCCGTATACTGGAAAGTCATTGACGGTGCAAAATAACATGGCACGCAATCTGAATGTCTCGCGGTAATACCCGTCGATCACATCAACACCTTCATCCCACAACATTCTCAAGTCTTCAATCAAGGGACTCAGATAAACATCAATATCATTTCCTGGCTGTTTAGGACCCGAAATCATCATACTTAACACAATGTATTTGCATTTCATGCACAACCAAGGAGACAGGTTGTAAATTACCAGGAGAATAGGCCATGAACTATGAATACTACTTAAGTTTCCATATGGATTCATTCCATCGATAGCAAGTCCAAGCCTGAGGTTTCTGGGCTCATTGCTGAAATCTGGAAACAAACTATCAATTCTCTTCCATTGCAAAGAATCGGCCGGATGGCGAAGCTGTCCATCACACTTCCTCTCATCTGCATGCCATCTAATGTTTTTTGCGTCATTTAAATTAGCAAACAATCGCTTGAACCGCGGAATCACGGGAAGATACCATAACACCTTCGCGGGAGGACCTTTGGTGACCATATCACAACTAGAATCACCATCCTTCACTTTGTAGCGTGATACCCCACACTTGGGGCACTCGTGCATATCTTCAAACTTTTTCCTGTACAATATGCAATCATTGGGGCAAGCGTGTATTTTCTTATACTCCATACCTATCAGACACAATATCTTCTTCGCCTCATAGTTTCGAGATGGCAATGTGTTGCCTTCTGGAAGCATGTCTTTCAATAACTCAAGCAATTCAGTAAAGCTTTTATCGCTCCACCCATTTCTCGCCTTCACATTGAACAATCTTAACACCGCTGACAACCGTGTGAAATTAGTGCACCCCGGATACAAAGCCACTTCCGCATCACTGTACAAAGTATCATACACATGTGCGCGCCGAAAAGACTCTTGCCCAACATCACGGATCATGTCCTTTAGTCCATCGTCCATTTCCACGTCATCAACTTCCTCTCTATCCGACACCCTCGGCCAGTCTAACGATTCACCATGACATATCCATGTTGTATAACTCTTGTAAATCCCCTCACAAATAAGATGATCACGTATCTCCTCAGCTTCTAGTCGTCTCTCATTCAAACAGTTAACACGAGGACAATAAAACCTTCCGTTACCACTATCAGTAGCATTTGTTTTTGCAAACTGTAGAAAATCTTCCACTCGATTCTCATACTCATCACTTGTCCGTCTAGAATTCATCCAACCGCGATCCATGACTAAACCAATAACTTCGTACTTAGTCCAACATATTCATCAACCACTTCTTATGACAGGGTATGGCCCTATCCCATTCGAGAAGAAACTTTTTCAACATTCGGTTAACAGTTAGTCCTTAACTCTCATGCTCATACTCGACGAAATTTCGGCAGCATTTCCCTTCGGTCTCCGACGTAAACGACTTGAACGCAATGACATCCACCACGATACACGTTAAGCACGTACACGTGTGCTCATTAGTATTGCATCTCAAACGGGAAACTAAGGCTTTACTAATTAATCAACATTAAGAAAAATAATAAAACACTCCAATCCCCAAGCACAATGCAAACAAAAACCAAACGAGAAAAATGGATAGGAGAAAGCTTACCGGGTGTGGGAAGAACACTCAGCCGGAAACCGTAATGAATAATGAATATTATGCTTAATATTCAGCTCGGAACTTGTACCGTAATATATAGTTTCAATAACAGCAAGTGTACCTATAAGAAATAGTTTCAATAACAATTATGCAGCTTGATCAGTATAGAAGCATAAATACAGAAGAATTATGATGACAGAGATAAAGCACTGATGAGTGTGATTTCACTTCATATTTCATTGACATTTTGCATGCATTTTCATATAGTTTAGGCATTTCTAATTTGATTTTGGTTAGTTTTTACCCTGGAACGGATAAGGCGGTTTTGTGGTGTTGTTGTGCATGAATTAAGGATTAAAATGCTCAAGATTAACCATGATGGAGCTTGCATGAAGATGGGGCTTGAAAAGTGAAGAAAATGAGCCAAACAGAGCCCATCACGGCCTAGCCGTGGCAGCCATCACGACCATGATCGAGTAGAGCTGAAAATAAAGAATGGAAAAGTCAGAACTGGTCACGGCCAGCCCGTGATGTCCATCACGACCGTGACATGCCAACTGAACCAGACCCTCACATGCAGAACTGATCACGGCCTAGCCTTGATGGTGGTCACGGCCGTGACAGACCAACCAGTGAAGCAACCTCCAAGACAGAATCCGTCACGGCCTGACCGTGATGGCCATCACGGCCGTGACGCGCAATAAATGGCCTGTTTTGGATAGCAAACAGAAAGAGACACCTCTCCACCCACCAGAGTTATCTGTTTAATTTGAAAGCTAGGTAAACGAAGCCTTGCCATTATCAAAACTTTTCTCTGTTACAACACTACTCAATGGAAGACACTATAGCATAAGCATTTTGAACTTTTCTTTAAAAACAAAAATAATGGCGGAACCTATCTCACCCAAATCCTCACATTCAGCTGGGTACAAAACAAACTCAAGCTTATATGAACTATGATTGCAAACAGTGACATCAACTACAGCCTTTTGTGCCATATATGAGATTCACTTCACCTTATCCATGTCATCATGACTGCTACCTTGCCATAATGGTCTCCCACGCCCCCAACACCACAAGACGAAAAACACCCCCTTTATTCTCATTTTACCATAAACAAACAAAAATGACCTTCTTATAGAATATCTGGCAATCAAATGTTGAATCATGCATGTATAGAAAATGAGAGTGGGCAATGGTTTACGGGCTAACTGTGCTAGAAGGGCAGAAAGGAACAAGCTTGGGCGTGGAGAAGGACGGAAACGAAGGAGAAGGACCCAAATGACAGCGAACGACGGGGAGGAGATGGCGCACACAAACGGCGGAGACGGGCAGCCGAACAAGCTTGGGGTGGCGGAGGGTTTAGCTTAGGAAGGAATGGCAGCAAAGAGAATGAAATAGAACAAAATAAAGGGCGCGATCGATGGAGGGAATTAAAATAGGTCAAAATAGGAACTCCATTACACATCGGTTTTCCTTTAACCGATGTGGTTATTGTATATTACACATCGGTTCTAAAGAAACCGATGTATCAACTCCAAAAATTTTTAAAATTTGATTTTTTGTTTTAATTTTTAACATCGGTTATCTGAAAACCGATGTGGTTAATTTATATTGCATATCGGTTCAACAGGAACCGATGTGGAAAGATAAAATTTTTAATTCTATTTTTTTTTAATTTTATACATCGGTTATCACAAAACCGATGTGGTTAATCTATATATTACACATCGGTTCAAAAAGAACCGATGTCAAAAGATAAAAATTTACAATTTAATTTTTTTTAATTTTAAACATCGGTTAAAATATAACCGATATGGAAAATATTTACACATCGGTTAATTTTTAAACTGATGTGGAATCCTTTGCTTTTAACTTCAAAAATGCCACCGCCTCGTTTTACACATCGGTTTTTGGGAAACCGATGTAGACTCTCCGATGTTAAATGCATATTTTACACTAGTGATGGAAAAGGCAATTGGCACAAGTGAGCAAAACTTTTGCGCAAACCATAAGGTTAAAGAACAAGATGGCAAAGAATGCATAGCTTTAAAGGAAAAAGAAGTAAAGAAAATACTTTTGGAAACCCATCCATTGTGTTTGCTTTACTCCAAAAATTTTTGTAACAAGTCTCTTCCATCTTTTTCTTTACCTACTACCTTTGAGTTTCTTTTGGATAAACTTCAAATCACTTCTAAAGAAACTAAAGAAATTCAAAGGCTTGTGGTAATCTCCAATGATTCTATCTTGGTACATAGCAAAACACAAGAAAATCTTCTTGAACAATTAAAATGTGTTTTGTTATTACTTATGAAAGAAAAATCTTTTGCTAATATTGAAAAATACACGTTTTGCACCACCAAAGTGGAATTTATGGGCTATGTTGAAAGTGCTAAAAGTGTACATATTAATAAGGTTAAAAGAGAGGTAATGGATGCTTTCTTAGTAGGGCAACCAATAAATGATTTTAAAACTAATGATGTTTTCTTGCCTACTAATACTTCTACTTTACCTATGTGCATTAAGTCTACTTTGAAAATAAAAACATTGAAACTAATGCACATCCATCAAGGTTCCCATTCTTTGAGAGAACTACAACACAAATTCAATATCTTTCCACATGTTTCTCTCAATAGTGGACAACCATTACCAAACAACCTTGAAGGGATTACACCTTGTGGAAATATTTGACAGGGTTGTTCGCAAAACTTGTTTTCAAAAGGGTGGTTTTTGACCCGGGAGGATGGGTTGAAAATTACAACGATAATAAGGGAGTTTCCTTCCCAAAACTTTTTTTAGGATCTTTATAACAGAATAAACCTAAACATCTTCTCTTTAATGTAGGATTAAAATTCGGGACGAATTTTCTTCGAGAAAGAGGGGATGATGTGATCCTCGGAAGCACAACCTTAATGGGCCAATGGGGGCAAGTCAACTTAGAAGCAAATCCAAATCAAACCTATTTCACAATTTTGGTTGTTTCTTGAGTTGTAGATGTCTGATTGAAGTGATCTTGGATGCGTTGGAAGGCTTAGAAAATTATCTACAAATCTTATTTTTGACTCAAGACCTGATTCGGCGTCTATCATGACTTAAATTGGGCTATAATTTTAGCACAAAATTGATCTGTACGGGTTTTGATTTAGTTAGGCTTGTAATTGGGCTTAAGAGTGTTCCAAGCCCATTAGGACTTAGAGTAGCTTACACCTCAAGTAAGACTAGCTTGCATCTTAAGTTAGAATAACTTGCACTTCAAGTTAGTCTAGCTTGCACCTTAAGTAGGATGAGCCTATAAATAGGCTTCATGTAAATCATTTTTCAAGTTTGAACACATTTGAGTTTTCTCATACTTGAGATTTCTAGAGAGAGTTGAGAGTTCTCCTCTTCTTGGTTCTTGAATTGAACCTTTGATTCTTATCTTGAATATCCTTATTCAAGTGGTTGGTGAATCCTCCTTTGGTTTATCAATTCAATCTTCAACTCTATGAAGCATTGATTGTGGCGCCTTCTTCTTCTTCTTCTCTACCTCTTCCATTTTTTTCTTTGTGTTCTTTAATTCTTGCACTTTAATTTTCTGCACTTTCATTCTTGTTCTTGCTATTTCAATTCATATACAATAGTGCTCTTCTACTCATTTTTGTTTTTCTTGATTCTCACTTGAGATTCAAGTTTCATTCAATTGTTCTTATTTGTGTTTGATCTTGAATTTAAAGCAATTAGTTCAAAAAAAAAAATCCTCAAATGTTTAGTGATCAATCCTTGATCATATCACGACTTCTTCTCCATTAACAAAGTCATCCTAACAAAGGATACAAAAGTTGTGATGTCAGGAACGTAGAACACCAAGATGTGAACATGCACATAGTCATGCTCCATTAAAATAAATTATAAAGTAGACAGAAATAGTGACAAGTATTAGTTAACTTGTATATGGGTTAGAATATTTTTTGTACTCTTTTCAATATACTCTTTGATTATATATAAAAAAAAAAATAGTGCTATTTTGATCCGAGAAATAGTGCAATATTTTCTCTTGACAAGAGTAGATCACCTTATACAACAAGCTTCTGTACTTTCATGCCTAATGTGCGTCATTATCTCTTCCTCGCTCAGTCCATTTCCAGCATCCTCATCTTGTTCTTCCGCCAGTATGGACCCCTGAAGCTTCAAATCATTATTCCCAGAGCAAATATTCAACTATTTTATTTATTTTAATTTTAATTAAACTAGGAACGCCATTCAACTTTTGTATCTTCACAAAGAAAATGAGTGCCAATATATACTTCCTTCAAAAAAGTATTTATTAAAAAGTGCCAAACATGAGTGGCATATATTAAATACTTTTACTGCATTTGGAATGAAACCTACTTCCTCCATCTCTGGATTATTTTGCCTCTCAAAAAGCATATGAATTGTATGCGATGCGTAATCAAGGAGCAACCATTCCTGGGAGATTATAAACCACAAATGACCAGAAATAGATGATTAAAGAAAATTGAGTTTTATTAAGGTTAGAGAAAACATAATAAAAATTAATCTACTCGTATATAATTCTAGTTTTGAAAGAATTCCTCAATTAGTGCAACATCATAAGAGTTAGTGTGCCTCATCTCTCACTTACCAATCAATGACGTCAAACCTATAGAAGGTATATGGTATAAAAAAAATGTAAGGTTGACCATGAGCCATCAGATATAGAATTTTATTCTAAGAACATATATGTATATTTTTGTGAAAATCTACCTCCATTCATCTCCGTAGAAACTCCAAGGTAGTAAAAACCTGTTACACATGGAAATTTATTCAAATGTCAACCATGTTAACAAAAAATTCAAAAAGTAGATTAATTAACTTTTATGAAGATAAGTATTGAGCATACTCAAGCCTGATCTATCCCATTTTTCATTTCATAATTAGAAGGAGACTCAATGATGATGTAAAATGAGGCCCATAATAGCCACCTGCATGAATCTCTAGTGTTGAACTGCCAACTTCAATATAAGGCTCCATTTCTTGAACACTGGGATTGTTCACAATTCATGATGATATTTGCATTTGATATTCAAATACATTGTGTGGAGGCATCCAAACAAGAGCATTTGATGGATAAAAATTATCAGGAAAAATACTAGTTTGTTCAGAATAATTGGGGAAATATCCAAGGTAATTCGCAGTTCCATTGATAAAATGCAAGTTTGCTGCATGAGGGGTAACATTTCCTTGAATGTTTCTCGGGTCATAGAAAGGTATCATATTCATACCTTCACTTTCAATTCCAAAATACAAAGGCAAAACTCTCTAAGGAGAATTTATATTAATAAACCATGGGCCAGCTAGCATAGTTTCATGAAAATTAGCACTACAAGAATAATGTGTATTACCAACGGGCTTTTACGAACGGGTAAAAGATTGTCGGTAATGGTCCCATTTCTGCCATTAGTAAGCCTAAAGGTTCAAATTCATCAAATTGTCGATGGGTTTTCAAGAAAACCGTCGGTACGATTGTCGGAAAGTTCTGCATGCAAAATCACGAAAATTTGGTTCTAATATATTTGTCTTTATCGATGGCTAAAGCCATTGGTATGTGTCCAGATATTACCGACGGCCCCAGGCGGACGGTACGATGAACATTTTCGATGGGACACATGCATCGGTAGTGTTTCCAACATTTCCGATGGGCTTGGCAGTCAGTACTACTCGTCATTTCTGACGGGCTGTAGTCGGCGGTTTTGTTCCCTCTTTTCCAACAGGTTGGGTCGTTAGTAAGGTCCACTTAAATAATCAAATCATAAATGGACCTAAGATCTATCGTGCACGTCCCTCACCCTCTCTACATTTCGCGCCGCTCGTGGTCACTGGTCCCTCCTCCCTCTCTTCTTCCCGCTACCGTTGCCGACATCCCACCACGACGACGCTAACACCGATGTAGCCACATCGTCCCTCTCTGTCTCTCCCCTTCGATTCTCTCTCTCGTGTAAGTCTCTCTCTCTCTTTCTCATTAATTCGGACAGCCCACCACCCACCACCTTCGGCCTCCTACCACCCAGTCATTGATTATATTTTTTATTAAAGTTGCAGAGGCTATTCTATGACATACCCACGACGGACGACAATGGGAGAATTGCGTAGTTTGTTTGGTACAAATGGGAAAGGAAGATATTTTAGGGGAATGAAAGAAGGGCGGCTAAGAAATCGTTAAAACTCCATTCAGTTCTAAGGTATTGCACTCTTCTTTAACCATCTTGGTGAGAAATATGTTAGAACCTTAGAACTAAATGGAGTTTTAACGATTTACTGGCTGCCCTTCATTCACCTAAATTTTTTCCCTTTCCCTTTTGTACCTAACAAACTACACAATTCACCCAGTATCGTTCGCCCTAGGAATATTATATAACAGCCTCTACAGCTAGGGGTAGGATAGGCTAGGTCAAGCTAGGCCAAGCCAGGCCTTGATAGGCTTGAGCCTGGTCTATGAGCCTGATATAGGCCAATTTTTAGGTATTGACATTATCTACTTCAAATCCTGACCTAGCCTAGCTAAAAGCCTAAATAGAGGCTTACTTTTCAACAATGCCTTTATATATGCTTCTACCTATAAATAAGTCATAGATATTCACTTGTAAATAGGATTATAAGCCAATAATGTTAAAGAGGTTGGTCGTTCTATATGATAATTAGTCAGCTAGGCCTTCACAATAAATAGACAAGCATACATCTATATTAAAGGGTCATTCTAATTAATGCCCAAAGAGCATGGATTAAGAAATTCAAAAGGAAAATGATTCATTAAAAAATTAAGTGTATCAAATTTCTAAATATTGAATACACAACTTTCCATGAAAAATTTCTTCTTTTGTTTCCTTAACTAAGCACTTTCCTACATTAAATTACATTATATATCTCCGTGTGTGTGTGTGCCTGTGTGTGTGTGTGTGTTAAATAGGCTGGCCTGATTGGCCTAATAGGATTTTTTTTAAAAGCCTTAGCATGGTCTCTTTAATTATATAGGCTTTTTAAAAAGTCTTGACCTGACCTTTTTGTTAAATAGGCTAGGCTATAGGCCCTTGACAAGCGGCCTGACCTATTCCCACCTTTGTCTGTAGCTTTAATAAAAAAATATATTTATGGCTGGATGGTGGGCGGCTGGAACTAGGTGGTGGGTTGTTCGAAGGAGAGAGAGACTTGCCCGAGAAAGAGAATTGAAGGGGGGAGAGAAAGAGAAATAGAGAGGACTAACGTGGCTACGTCGGCGTGGTAGGGCGTCGAAGTCAACGGCTGGAAGAAGAGAGGGACGAGGGACCGGTGACCACGAGTGGCACAAAATGCGCGGTGGATGAAGGACGTGCTCGATAGATCAGAGGGACGTTTATGCATTGATTGTTTAAGTGGACCTTAGCGACGACCTAACCCGTTGGAATAGAGGGAATGGTACCGACGACTGTGGCATGCAACCTGTCGAAAATGACCTATAGTACAGACAACCAAGCATGTTGGCAGTGTTGGAAATACTACCGACGGCTATGGCCCGTCAGAAATGGCTTGTAATACCGACGGCCAAGTCTGTCGGTAATGCTAGCTGTGGTACCAACCGAAAAACCCATCGAAAATGTTCACCATACCGTCCGCCTGGGGTCATCAGTAATATCTGGACACATGTCAACGACTTCAGCCGTCAATAAAGGCGAATATATTTGCACCAAATTTTCGCGATTTGACGTGCAAAATCTTTCGACAAAATTGTATCAACTGTTTTCTTGAAAACCCGTCGATAATGTGATGAAATGCATCTGCCCGACTTACTGAAGGCTTAAGCTATTGGAAATGGGACCATTACTGACGGCCTATGACCTATAGGTAAAAGTTTGTCGGTAATACGCAATATTCTTGTAGTGGATATTGGATTCAGTTGTTGCAATGTTCCAGTTGCTAGATCAGGATCAACTTCGTTTTGGATGTCATCATCACTAAACTGTTCAGTCTGATCGGCTATAACAATAAGGACATAACAGAGTTAGAGTTAACACTACTTTAAAGTAAATATATGAATCATACGTTTATTCTTAAGTAACCGAAGTAAGGAATTAAGAGTTATAAGGTGACTTGGTGGTTTGGGGGGAGGGAGACAGGGTTTGGAGTGGTAAGGTGGAGGTCATGGGTTCAACTCCCCCTCAGTAACATAACAAATACTAACAATCTAACATTTTCCTATCAAAAAAAAAAAAAAACCAAAGTAAGGAATGTGGCCAAATTAAAATGTTGCGAGGAGGAATAAGTGATGCCACCTCGTTGGCTGTCCATTGATCCGAAAGTTACTTCTCAAGGCTAAAGATTGCAAGAATAACAATAGTTTAGGAACAAGCAGTGTGGCATGGTTGCAGAGTAACTAAACCTGCATGAGAAGCAAAGAAAATACTATATATTCAACATCACAATATTATTTAAAACTACTAGCATTAATTGCACAAGTGTAGAAATATAAACTAATACCAAATTTGATTCAATAAAAAATTTTCCCTTTCAAAAAAAAAACCATAACTAATGTCAAGAAAATGGTATTAATCTATCGAAATTAAGCAATGACATAGTAAAGGCATCGTTAATGATAATTAATATATATATATATATATATATATATATATATATATATATATATATATATATATATATTTGAATTACGAACCAAAACCAGATAGGGAAGACTAGTATGATGTGTTCAGCTTAGAGGAAAAGAACTAAGATAATCAATAGTAGAACCCAGAAAATATGTAGGCAGACTAATTCAATTCATTGTCAAACTTAAATGATACCAAGTCAGGAGTATATTATGAACTTTACATTAAAATAAATGGTCAAGAATAAGAATGAAAAACAATTGCAAAGCACTATTTCTATGTGATTTCTAAACCATCCCAAATCCTTACCAATCTGAAGAAAAACACGCAACAAAAACACGAAATCACAAAGAACAAATTAGGGAATTGAATGCAAACGAACTACTCCAACCGTATATACCAAACAACACCGATGGAGGGTTTGAAAATTAATTGAATATCTTCACCCATTAACAATTGTAGAGAAAAATAACAGATTAGGGAGGAATGGAAAAGAAAATAGAAGAAAAAAATATTGGTTTCAAAATAATCATAAAAATTTAGGATCATTTCATTATTACCATTTTATGCTTTCATTTCATTATAGACAAAAAATGCCAAAAAAGAAAGCATTCATTCATAGATTACCAAAAAATAATAATAATAAAAACAATTATGAAAAAAAAAGAAAAAGAAAATAAGAAGTATGTTATAGAATAAATTAAAAAGAAATAAAATTATGAAAAACCATAACAAAAAGGCAAATGGAGACGATGGTCGAATTGAATACAAGACAATGAATTACCGATGAAAATTATATTAGAAAAAGAGAGGGAAGCGCTAGATCTGGTGGCAGCAACATCTTTGTCAGCTTCAGTGATACACTAAAACACTAGTGAGAACAAATGAGAAGAGAGTAGACAGAGGAGGGTGAGGGAGCAGTGCAGTGGCAGACTAGTGGGTGTCAGATTCAAGGTAGGGTGAAATAGTGAAAAGAGGAGACAGAAGTAAAATGAGATAGATTGGGTAGTGAATTTAGGGTGATTGGAGTTGACCAACGGGGAAATGGAGGTGAAATGAGTATGGAGGAAGAAGAAAGTGAAGTGAGATAGATCGGGTAGGGAATTGGGAGTTTAAGGTGATTAGAGTTGACCAATTGGTCGATTGAAGTGAAAGTAATGGTGAAGAAGGAAGAATAGAAGTGAAGCGAGGTAGATCGAGTAGGGATTGGGAATTTAGGGTGATCAGAGTTTTTCAATTGAAGATAAAGGTGAAATGATGAAGAATGAAGAGGAAGTGAAGTGAGGTTGATCGGGTAGAGAATTGAGAATTTAAGGTGATTAGAGTTGGCCAATTAGGACCAAGGGCAACCAAAAAAAAAGCTTAGATTTTTTATTCAAATTTAAGATCAAAAGTGTAACCGATGAAAAGACTTTTTCTTAGTAACAAAATAACATAACTTTGACATTGGGTTATTTGGTGAATCTTCCAAAAAGAAATGCTATGAACATATACTCTTCATCACATGAGTTTAGTTATTCTCACATAAACTTTATCCAATAAGAAAGAATGTATCGAAAATGATTAAAAAATAATATATTGCTAACATTGCTCCTTTTCAAATCCATTAGTCAAATCAAACAAGAATTTTACGAAAACATACTTGTGACCGACCACATCTCACCCGAGTATTTAAAATCTCGTTGGGATGGATATTAAGATGTACTCCTTCTGGACTCAATTATAAATAAAAAAATTTCTATATTTTTTGAACTCAAATATAAGCAAAATCCAACTAACTCAACTCTATTTAATGTAAGTATTTCAAAAATTAAGAAAATTAACCAATCAAACCAATTCTTCCTTTACTTTTTCAAGAGCATTGCACATTCCTGAGATAATTAAAGAATAGTTTAGTAATTATAACTCTTTTTTTACACAAATCAAGACAATTAAACTAAATTAACTAACTTTCTTGATAAATATAAAATTAATTATTTTTGCTTATAATTGAATTCAGATGTGGTATTTGCACTATGTGCAGACTTAAATTACAAAGGTAAAGCATTGAATTCATCTTAATCAATGTATTGTGGGCTCATGATAAGTATGGGTCAGACTCCTCTTAAAATACATTAAAGAATGACTGTCAAGAGTACAATCTAAAATTTAATAAGTTTAATGTTTGCATTTATCTCTCACGAAGATGGGGTATTTACTATAAAAAATTAATTTATTGCATTAATATGTGGTTTTTAAAAGTTCAACTAAAAAGGTAAAGTTATTATTTTTCATTCAAAGATCCAAACAGTAAATTGACCAATTAATACTTGTTTATATATATCGATTGTCCATGTCTTAACCATTTTAATAGTTATGTCATGAATTGATTTCAAAAAGCGTGAATTCAAAACTCTCTCCTCTCTCTACACACGGTCGCGTGTCATTATTAGGAGGTGATTTTGAGCCATTTTTTAGCTTGAAATCACCCTTTTACTCCGTTTTTCCTCCCATTTATCTAAATAAGTGGTTTTTCCACATAGATCTGGGTTTTTTTTTTCTTTGTGTTTTTCATGTTTTTTGTCTTCTATGTGCGGTGGTATTGTCGTTCGTCGTCTTGGTGAAGCGTTGTTTGATTTCCCGTCTTGATGCGGTGTTTGTTTGATTTCCCGTCTTGGTGCGGTGTTCGTTTGGTTCAGATTGACAGATTTGCTTCGATCCATCACAGATCTGATCAAGAATTGGGCGTCAATGTTACAGATCCGGAGACATGGGTATTCCGGTGACTTTGATTTTGTCACTTTTGTAGGCATTTTGATTTTGCCGTGTTATGCTATTAACCTGGGTGCTGTGAGTTTGTTCGCAGATTCATCCTTTTCGATTTTTAGCGATGTTGGATTTGTATTGTTCGATGTATTTTATCAATTTGAATGAATGAATATCTTTTTAGTAAAAAAAAAATAGTTATGTCATATTTGCTAGTTTTTATTCTGAATATCGAAAATAAAAGGAATAGTTTATGGTCAAGTCCAAGTTAACACTTATGCATGAATTAATCCTGAACTTAATATAAAGACCGTTCACCAAAACTCATTATTAATAGATGGATTTTGTTAACTAGTGTTCGAAGGATATTGGTTAAGGGTTCCCTATCAAGCAAGTTTTTATTGGAACTCTAAATATTTACATTCTCAAGATATTAAATATATCAATTTTTAATAAAAGTTTTCTTCTTTTGATTCCTTAACCAATACTCTAGGGGCACTGGTTAGCATTTTTCGTAATAAATAATTAAGTTAGGAGCCGATGGTTCACTGTAAAATTCACCTCATGATATTTTTCTGTCTTGAAAGCAGGGTGTGAATAGGTTAGGCCGAGCTAGGTCCTGACAAGTTTGGGCCTGACCTGCGTTCTAATCTTGAGGCCAGAGTCTGGCCTAATAGTCTGATATAGGCCAAATTTTAAGGCCCGAACCTGGCCTACTTTAAAGCCTAACCTAGCCTGAAAGCATACTTAAAAACTTACTTATCAACAAGACCTTTAAATATGTCTCCACCTATAAATAGGTCATAGCCCTTCACTTGTAAGTAGACTCGCAGGTCTCTAATGATAAAGAAGTTGGTAGACCTATACTAATAAATAGGTCACTAGGCATTCAAAAATAAATAGGCAAGTAAGTCATTACATGACCAATAGGTCTTTACTTTCAAATATTATAAATAATGTAAATAGTATATTATAGTACTATAATATATTATATTATACATATATACTAATGTCTGTGTATGTGTTAAATAGGCCGGCCTGATAGACATAATAGGCATTTTTTTAAAGCCTTAGACCTAGCTTCTTTAGTTATATAGGTTTTTTAAAAAGTCTTGACCTGACCTTTTTACTAAATAGGCTAGTCAGAGCTAGGCCTTAAATACACTAGGCCATAGACCCCGACGAACGACCTGGCCTATTCCCACCCCTACTTGAAAGTTATTAATCTTTGACTATCGATCGGAGGATACCCTTGGCGAACTAAAAAAAGGATATAAGAGGATAATATTTTTTTATTAAATACTACCTCCGGTCCTTAATATAAGAAGCAAATTGGGTTTTTTTTTTGTCCAAAATATAAGAAACATACATCAATTTTCACATATATTAAATGCTAATTTTCAATATTACCCTCATTTATAATAGGATTTATATTTACGAGATATATCAACTTTCTATACAAGTGAGATTGTTTATTAATTAGAAGGGGTATTTTTAGAAATTTATATGTATTAATTATAATTAGCTTATTTAAATGTATTTTTTTGATCCGTATATTTTAAGGTTTTGTTTATTATATTAAGGACCTGGTGTAGTAATATTTTAACAATAAAAGAGATCCCAAATTCCAAGAACGATATACATTTGCAATGTATTTGAAGGTTTAAGTTCGTATTTCATTTGTATCAACAATTTCGAAAGTTTGAAATAATATTTAATTTTATTCGGATTCTAGTGACCCTTAAATATCTACTCGAAAATCACTTACCTAGTTTTTAAAAATAAGAATGGGATGAGGCGGAGCTCGTCCCTAATTTTCTTATCCACGATACTTGCCATGTGGAGTTTAGGTTTTCTTTCTATCCCCATTTCCTGGCACTTTGCTGATTAACGGGACAACATATATATAAAAAAATTAGCGTATATAATTAATTATACATATATTAATTATAAGGGTGCTAAACTGACACAGTTTATTGACACTTACGGAAACACCGTATATGTCAATGGCAATTTCGTGATTCAACCAGTGGCAAAATCGTGATTCTGAGTAACAGGGGAAAAGGGGTTTTCCCTCCAATCTTCCCTCCTTCTTGTCCTCTTCTCACTGCCTCGACGTTAACATTTCTACATAGCTCTTTCTTCCTTCTCGTGGACGCTGTTTCTGCTTGGCTCTGTCTTCTTCACTGCCTCGACGCTGTGTCTCCCTCCTTCGCTCTTTGTTCTTCACTCAACGCTCTGTCTTCTTCTCTGCCTCGTCCCTCTTTCTTCTTCACTCGACGCCAGTCTTGTTCACCCGTTCTTCTCTGCCTCGGCGCTCTGTGTTCAACTCTTTGTTCTCACTACCTCGACGCTCCGTTCCCGAATGACACCACCAGCCACTAGCAAAGCCCAGTGACAGCCACAGCGGAAACGCCGCCACCCACCACTCATCGACGGCGTTTCCCACCGCAAGAACAGGTGAGGAAAAACCCTCCTTTCTTCCTTCCCTCTTTCTGTTTTTATCTCTATTCTCCCTAGGGTTTATATGCTATTCTCGTTGTTTCTTTAATGGCTTTATCGCTTGAGGTCTTTGTCAACATTGTTGTGGCAAGTATTGGGTGAACCTTAGAAACCTCTATTTTTCTGCTGATGGAATGATGTTAGAAATGTGTTGTTTGGTAGTGTGACAGTGTGAAATGCATTTTTTGGTTGAATGTACTTGGCTTGTTGATGAAAGAAGGACTGAGGATACTGTGTAATTGAAAGTATGCTTGGAAAGCAGTGAAAGGTGGTTGTTTTTATTTGGTGTGGATGATTTTCCAAGTTTGGTGGTTCATGTATTACTGTACTAGTTTATAGTTCCAGCATCTGTGCTTTATAGTTATAATGATGAAGCTTAGTTTGTCAACATTTATTCACCTTCACATACACTCCATACTCCATTGAGCACTTATTAAACTCATGTTGAAGTAGAAAGGTGACAATTCTTTTATTCCAATGTGCATGTGTCATTGGTTTGTTGATGCATTGTCTTCAAACTGGAAGATGTTAGATGCAATAGGTAGCTACCCAATACATGTGTAGTAAGTTATAAGTTATAATTATGCATTGTTAAGATTTTCTATATTAGGGAAGGTTAGCATTGTGCATACTCTATCATTTATATAGTTGAGTGGGTTAAGGTGAATTTGAGTTTGTCATCATTAATTCATATGAGAAGCTAGTGAATCCATAATTGTTTTGTGACATTACTTATGAAAGATCTAATTTGTGCAGTTTCAGTGTGGCATCCTCAATTCGATACACATGGAAACTTCAAATGATTATGTGGACTGTGGTGGTGGTGATAGCGAAGCAAATGGAGTTGACATTGTTAATGATGATCAAGAAAAGTGGGAGCCTGCAACAGGGATGTGTTTTGATTCCATAGAGGATGTTGAATCATTTTATCGCGAGTATGCTTTAAGAAAGGGTTTTGGTTGGAAGACTAGAACATCAAGAAAAGGAGAGGATGGGCAGATTAGATACTTAATGCTAGTATGTTCACGAGCGGGGTCCCGAGTGTCGGAAATTCCTTGTACGTTGATGACACGTCCGACTAAACGGAAGAATTGTCCGGCAAAAATTACTATTAAGTTGGGAAAAGATGAACTGTGGTACATTAATAAATTTGAACCCAACCATTCTCACGAGATCAGCCCTACAAAGTCAAGGTTGTTCAAGGCTAACAAGAAAATCAACCTCCATGTAAAAAGAACAATCCAAATCAACGATGATGCAGGGGTGAGGATTAATAAGACTTTTCATTCTCTCGTTACAGATGGAGGAGGGCATGAGCATATACCCTTTTGTGAAAAAGACGTGAGAAATTATGTCAACAAAGAAAGGCGTGCGATTCGGAAAGAAGGTGATGCTAAGGCCTTACTAAGCTATTTTTCTCGAATGACGGAGCAAAACAAAGATTTCTTCTATGCCATAGATATGGATGATGATTTTCATGTTAGAAATGTGTTTTGGGATGATGCAAGAAGTAGAGCTACTTATGCATATTTTGGAGATGTTTTGACATTTGATACAACATATTTGACCAATAAGTATGACATGCCTTTTGCTGCATTTGTTGGTGTGAATCACCATGGTCAATCAACATTACTTGGATGTGGTCTGGTTTCTGCAGAAGACACAGAGTCATTTGTCTGGCTTTTCCAAACATGGCTTCATTGTATGGAGGGAAAAGCCCCCTACGGTATTGTCACTGACCAATGTAAGGCTATGCAAAATGCCATTGAGCTAGTCTTCCCTACAACTCGTCATAGGTGGTGTTTATGGCATATAATGAAAAAAATTCCTGAAAAACTTAGCGGATATGGTGAATATAAGAAGATTAAGTCTGCAATGAAAACAACGGTTTATGATACAGTCACAGCAGCTGATTTTGAAGATAGATGGACTTCCTTCATTGACAAATTTGACCTTGGACAGAATGAGTGGTTGGATGGGTTGTACAAGGAACGTCATAGATGGGCACCAACCTTGCTGAAGAAATATTTTTGGGCAGGTATGTGGTTGTATGCAAACTTGGTCTGTCTTTTGTTTCAAATGCATTTTCCACCTTCTCATACTTTTTGTTACAACAAGCCGTGTAATGTCCATGGTTATCATACTTGGTTAATGGTTTTTCACTTGTATGAACTTGGGCAGGTATGTCAACAACGCAATGGGCGAGAGCATACATGCATTCTTTGATGGGTATATCAATTCAACAACAAGTCTGAATCAATTTGTAAAGCAGTATGATAATGCTCTCAAGAGTAGAGCCAAAAAGGAGTTTCAAGCTGATTTTCAATGCATGGATACGACAATTCCCTACGGTTCAAACTCGTCAATTGAAAAGCAATTCCAATGTGAGTATACTCATGCCAAGTTTAAGGAGGTTCAGGCCGAGTTTAGATCAAAGATTAATTGTGCGTATTCTTTGAAGACCGTGGATGGTTGCGTTGCCACTTATCATGTGATGGAGGAGGTCCTGTTTGGTGATAGAACAAAAGAATGTGAGTATACTGTTGTGTTTAATCGTGAGAACCATGAAGTCTGTTGTGAATGTTCGTTGTTTGAGTTCAGAGGCATTCTGTGTCGCCATGTGCTTTGTGTGTGTACTCAAGAGAGGATTAAAAATGTGCCGGATAAGTATGTTTTAGCAAGATGGAAGAAAAATATTAAAAGGAAATATTCATATATTAAGAGCAGCTACTGTGTGACAGAATTGAAGCCACAAATGGAAAGATTTGACAGATTGTGCAAGCATTTCTATGAGGTTGCTGAAGTATGTGCAGAGTCTGAAGTTGCAAGTAAGGCACTACATGAAAGGCTACATGAGTTCAGTTCTAATTTGCCCACCATGGATGCTACAATGCGGGAAGTTAACAAAAGTCCCATTGCCGACTCAAATCCAAACAATGCTCCCCACATTCGCAGTCCATTGCGTGTCAAACGTAAGGGACGCCCTCGTACAAATAGAAAAAAAGAGGTAGTTGAAAAAGTTGTCAAGAGGGCGAAGAAGCGGTCACAACATACTGAAGACAAAGAGACTACCAAGGTATTATTTTTTTCTCCAAAAATTCTGTATTAACCATACACACCACGTGATTGATGAGTAATGTGAACCTTAACCAAAATCCAATTTAAATGTAAGCTTCAACAACAACATTTCTAAACTGTGCAGGAGGCAAACAATGGAATGGTGGGTAATCACAGTGGAAACAACATCCATGTAGAATCATCTCTTGACATTGTCACCAGTGGAGAATTGTTGGATACAAGCACTGTGGTTTGTGTCCAATATCATATTGTGTTTAACTTGTAGACGTTGTTTTATTATGTGTTGTCGGTTAAATTTTAGCAATTTGATGGATTTGTACCCCGTGATGTATACTTTCTACAAAATTCATGTGCCTTTTGTGGGCAATGAGATGAAAATTTATGTTGATTGGTTTATTGTTTTTCTATACAGTCAATGTCCACTTTTGAAGACAGTTGTTGTGTTCTTCAAAATCCAACAGTTTCAAGCCCTGTATTTAAGGGTTTAGAAGACGTTACTTTGAATACACAAGCATGTAATTTGTGGGTCATTTATATAGTTAAGGACTCCATTATTATAGTTTCTTATATGGTGTTGTCCAGGTTGGAGCCAGTATATCGTTCGTCGACCTTTTGACAACGTCCGATGTTGACTTCATGGGGTGTCCGCGGTTCACTACAAATTTGGATGATTAGACACATTTTGGATTTTAGTTGTCTTCACTAATGATATGTGTTTTTTGGTATATGGTTGTCAGTTGATGGTATGGTTTTTCATAAGTCCTGGACTATGGTACTAAACTTTGTGTACAATTTTTAGTGTTTAACGCTTTACCATTCTTTGTGCAGGTTGGTCGGGCGCCATAACTTTTGTCGGTTTTTTGAATGACATGGTTGCAGCACAACGATCCATTATCTTGTCATATATGTATATGAACATTTACTATGTGTATGCAGTTAAATACAACTTAGTTGGGTGCAACACATTGCGTGTTAGCTTTTTGTATCATGAATGACAAAACCACCACTTGTTGTACATACTTAGACAATCCTATGTAAATGATCCTGTATAAATGTCAATGTAAATGATCATATATATCTGATGAATGCCCTCAATTACCTTTGGAACAAGTTATTCCTAGATAATTAAGTGTTGAATGCCTTTTAATTATCTGGTGAATGCCTTCGAATATGTGGTGAATGCCTTCGAATATGTGGTGATTGCCCATAGTAAAACCCAAGTTTTGGAATATGTGGGTTAGATTATCTGGTGAACATAGTTCGAATATCTGGTGAATGCATTCGAATATGTGGTGAATGACCATAGTAAAACCCAAGTTTTGGATGGGTTAGCTTATCTGGTGAACATAGTTCGAATATCTGGTGAATGCCTTCGAATATGTGGTGAATGACCATAGTAAAACCCAAGTTTTGGATGGGTTAGATTATCTGGTGAACATAGTTCGAATATATGGTGAATGCCTTCGAATATGTGGTGAATGACCATAGTAAAACCCAAGTTTTGGATGGGTTAGATTATCTGGTGAACATAGTTCGAATATCTGGTGAATGCCTTCGAATATGTGGTGAATGACCATAGTAAAACCCAAGTTTTGGATGGGTTAGATTATCTTGTGAACATAGTTGATAATATCTGGTGAATGCCTTCGAATATGTGGTGAATGACCATAGTAAAACCCAAGTTTTGGATGGGTTAGCTTATCTGGTGAACATAGTTCGAATATCTGGTGAATGCCTTCGAATATGTGGTGAATGACCATAGTAAATTATGGGTTAGATTATCTGGTGAACATAGTTCGAATATTTGGTGAATGCCTTCGAATATGTGGTGAATGACCATAGTAAAACCCAAGTTTTGGATGGGTTAGATTATCTGGTGAACATAGTTCGAATATCTGGTGAATGCCTTCGAATATGTGGTGAATGACCATAGTAAAACCCAAGTTTTGGATGGGTTAGATTATCTGGTGAACATAGTTCGAATATCTGGTGAATGCCTTCGAATATGTGGTGAATGACCATATTAAATCCCAAGTTATGGTTGGGTTTGATTCACTTGTGATCATAGTTCGAATATCTGGTGAATGCCTTCGAATATGTGGTGAATGACCATAGTAAAACCCAAGTTTTGGATGGGTTAGATTATCTGGTGAACATAGTTCGAATATCTGGTGAATGCCTTCGAATATGTGGTGAATGACCGTAGTAAAACCCAAGTTTTGGATGGGTTAGATTATCTGGTGAACATAGTTCGAATATCTGGTGAATGCCTTCGAATATGTGGTGAATGACCATAGTAAAACCCAAGTTTTGGATGGGTTAGATTATCTGGTGAACATAGTTCGAATATCTGGTGAATGCCTTCGAATATGTGGTGAATGACCATAGTAAAACCCAAGTTTTGGATGGGTTAGCTTACTGGTGAACATAGTTCGAATATCTGGTGAATGCCTTCGAATATGTGGTGAATGACCATAGTAAATTATGGGTTAGATTATCTGGTGAACATAGTTCGAATATCTGGTGAATGCCTTCGAATATGTGGTGAATGACCATAGTAAAACCCAAGTTTTGGATGGGTTAGATTATCTAGTGAACATAGTTCGAATATCTGGTGAATGCCTTCGAATATGTGGTGAATGACCATAGTAAAACCCAAGTTTTTGATGGGTTAGATTATCTGGTGAACATAGTTCGAATATCTGGTGAATGCCTTCGAATATGTGGTGAATGACCATAGTAAAACCCAAGTTTTGGATGGGTTAGCTTATCTGGTGAACATAGTTCGAATATCTGGTGAATGCCTTCGAATATGTGGTGATTGCCCATAGTAAAACCCAAGTTTTGGATGGGTTAGCTTATCTGGTGAACATTGTTCGAATATCTGGTGAATGCCTTCGAATATGTGGTGAATGCATTCGAATATCTGGTGAATGCCTATACTAAAACAGGGTTGTGGATGCCTTAGATTATCTGGTGAATGTCTTCGAATATGTGGTGAATCACCATACTAAAACCCAATTTTTGGATTCCTTAGATTATCTGGTGAACGTAGTTCACTTATCTGGTGAATGCCTTCAAATATCTGGTGAATGCCAATACTAAAACCAAGCTTGTGGATGCCTTAGATTTTCTGGTGAACGTAGTTCGCTTATCTGGTGGAAGCTTCAATTATTTGGTGAATGCTTTAAATTATTTGGTAACTAACGTATCTTACCACCAACTCTTGGAGCAAATCAGTTATGTCATCACTGAACTTCACTCATCAATTTCGTTATCTATTTAATGACTTGTCAAAACACTTAAATTAGTTTCACACAACCATGTAAAGCATGTCAAACCTGTTAGCAATGTCGTAAGATATTTTGCACAATAGTTAATATCAATTTAATTGTTGATCATATTGTCCAGGCTTACCAATCCGAGAAATTACATACTACTCCTACATTACAAAATAACAATGTACATATCGAGTTTTCATGTTCGAATATACAAATAAAAAACTATTCTTTTGTTGTCCTTCTCATGTATGCCTTGGTATATGGGGAATCAAGTCTAGAAGATTTCTTCCGCATCCTATGTTTGCCCTTCACCCTTGTTGCTATGTTTGACCCACCCTCCGGATCACCCTCCGTATTATGTTCACCTAAAACAGTCACAATGGTAGATTGTAAGTAGTCTATCTTTTTAACATAATGGAACTTTTTCATTGTGAACATGCAAATCATTACTTACAAGCGGGCACTGCAACTGCTGCTTCATTTGGTGCACCCATCGCTACAGCCGGAGGATCTACAATAGCATCATCAGCCTCCATCCGCTGAGAAATTGACATTTCTACACCTGCATATACAAAGATCCTCAATGTGCTTTCAACGAGTAAACCACAAACACAACCATGTAAAACGGGCAACTAGCTTGTTTAGTAACCACCACCTATTTGAACACCTGAAGACCCTACACCACCCATGTCAGCATAAATATCCGCTAGGGGAGTTTGGTGACGAGTGGGACCATCTTTCAAAATTGCAACATCCGCCTCTAGAGCTAAGATCCTCTGTTGTTGCTCCCTAATTTTCTGTTCATGCTCCTGAAGCGTCGCCAATACTTTTTGATATTCATCAACATGTACATATTGGTGTTGTTGGCCCCCCAGTAATGCATCCCGGACAATGGGTAGTTGAAGCTCAGCATCTGTTGCTATTAAAGCAACCGTTACCGCAAAACATCGTAATCACATCAACTAAACATTGGGTATATCAATTTTCAAGATATTATCGAAAATATGGTATGGTTGGTACCCTTGTATTCATGAATGCTTCCTTCATTTTCTTCTTCCTCAATGTAACAATTGGCCAGTTCAAAAATCGTGGGAAAGGATGCTCGGGAGGAGTGCTAGGTGTATAGCCAATCGAGATATGGTTCATCGCCCAGATCTACCAAAAAAGATTGACATCATTAGTAGCCGTAAAATTTTGTTAACATATCATTATATGACTATCTAACATATGCAACAATACATACCTGTAGGATGGGTGCACAGCCACATATATGTATTTCATGGTCATTTGACCCTTCGCCACTGACCATGTGAGCTCTGCTCAAACTCGCAACCAGGAATTCATGAACTGCAGCTGCCTAGTTGAAGCTATGGCTGGCATCCAAGTCATCCAGCAGCCAGGCATAATCTGTGAAGACATGCTTGCCTGTCCTTGCAAAGTAAAACACTCCGAAAGCAAGGAGTATATATGTCCTACAGAAATCCCCCACATTATGCGGAATGGCGGGCATCTTGTCCAGTATAGCCTCTATGGTTATATCAGCCCCCCTCAAAAATAGACAGTGTATAGCAATGCTCATTAGCTGCACCTACCACTGGTTCACCTGTGACTGGAAGTCCCAGAGCCAGGCATACATCAGCAGGGGTAAAAGGGATCGGCGTACCCCTAACATTGAATGCTCGAGCACCGTCATCCCACCTCCTCACAAGCTCGCACAATAAGACATTTGAAAAATTAGGTTCATTGGTCATTTTACTAACCCATTTAAATAGGGTCGTATCCAACAAAGCACGATGCTCCTCTAAACGTGCCTGGTTGATATCAATCAATATTCCTGGCATACAAGCATGCCTCGCACGAACCTGCCAAGTATCATTACTTGAAATGTCAGTTGATTGTAAATACGTTGCACACGAGTAAGTACAAACACAAATTAGGTTTCCTTACATTAATATCTGCTGCTCCAGCCTTTTTTCTTTGCTTTTGGTTTACCTGTTTATAGACGATCCAACACATCATAAGTTAGAATCACATTAACCTATTTTGTACTCACTGCCATTGTTTTTCTAAGTTTTCTATATGGTACATATAGAAAACTTATCATAAGGAATGGTTGAGACAAAGTCATGACAAACTAGGATTATATCAGGCCTAAAAAAATTCAACACTTTGATGCAAACAAAATGCTTCACAGATAAGTTACAAGAAGCCAGAACCAACATTGCATCCTCAGTCCTTCTTTCATGAACAAGCCAAGTACATTCAACCAAAAAATGCATTTCACACTGTCACACTACCACCACAGTACAGATCATAACATCATTCCATCAGCAGAAAAACAGAGGTTTCTAAGGTTCACCCATTACTTGCCACAACAATGTTGACAAAGACCGCAAGCGATAAAGCCATGAAAGAAACAACGTGAATAGCAACTAATCCCTACGGAGAATAGATAGACAAAGCTTACCTAGCTATAGCTTCAGCATAGCCCAAGGGATGAGATGCGGGATTGTGAGAGTGAGTGAGCTAGGGTTTGTTTGATTTGGTGGTGGGTGGAGATATGAGAGATCAACAGAAACAGGGAAGGAAGAAAGGAGGGTTTTTCCTCAACTGTTCTTGCGGTGGGATTCGCCGTCGATGAGTGGCGGGTGTCGGCGTTTCCGTCGTGGCTGTCACTGGGCTTTGCTAGTGGGTGGTGGTGGCATTCGGGAACAGAGCTTCGCGGCCGTGAGAAGAACGAGTTGAAGACAGAGCGCCGAGGCAGAGAAGAACGGGTGAACAAGACTATGTTCTCGAGGAAGCGAGAAGACACAGTGAGGAAGAAAGAGGGACGAGGCAGAGAAGAAGACAGAGCGTCGAGTGAAGAAGCGAAGGAGGGAAGAGTGCAAGGCAAAACTTATTTTCCCCTGTTCCTCAGAATCACGTATTTGCCACTGGTTTAATTACGAAATTGACACTAACATATACGGTGTTTTCGTAAGTGTCAACATTTCCGTGTCAGTTTAGCATTACCGATAGACATAACATTAGCGAGGATGGGGACCTTGCGTGACAGGGAGTATGATCCTTGTGAAAAAAAAAAAATCCTCGACCATGGGTCTTGTAAGAGACAATCCCCAAGGAAATCACCAAATATAATAGAAATTCTTGTCCCTATTTATAATACATTATTATTTGTTTTATATTTTTTTTAAAAAGGACCCTTTCTTGATAGCTAATTTTAATAACTTCAATAATAAATACCTCAGCATTAAATAGTATAATCGTCATGAGGCAATACTATTTGAACATATATTCAAACTCCTTGTTGTTCAAAACAAATAAGTAATATAAACATATGTTTATTATTATTTTATTGTTATTTTAAGTCAATTTTACTAACCAGATTAACAAGAACTGCAACAGGAATGGCTTAAGTAATTCTTAAAAATAATAACCGGGTTTGTTGCTTGGTTGCACAATTGGAATAAGAATAGAAATATACGTTACTAATTACTTCAGATGGACATAATAATGATAACTAGCGGTGCTTTTAATATGAGCTTATCAGGAGAACTCCAGCTCATTAGAAAGTTGTAAGTATATGAAACAACCCAAGGAGCCTTATACCATTACATTTATTGGTGTCAAATGACACATACCTCAGATATTATCACCCAAGGAACTTGTTCCATTCCAATTTCAAATGCTGCTATGTAGAGTTTTTTTTATATATATAGATAAATGTTGATATTTGAATATTTAACCTCCTCCTTATTACTTCACTGGTTACAATAAGTAGAGCTGGCAATTTGAGCCCGGCCCGATGGGACAGCCCGGGCAACCTGTATTTAAGGTCGAGCTGGGCTTCTAACATACCATCCCAAAAAAAGGGTCTAGTTGGCCCAGTCCGATTAGCTTGATGAGATTGTCGGGTTCAGACCAGCCGGGCTGGCCCGATAACTACTTATTAGTACAAGGAAAATGCTACTGTTTCCTCTGTGCGTGGGAGCTGAATATCAAGTTAGGCGATCCAATTGTGATTTGTAAATTGTCCAAACTCCAACCAAATCCATTCTCAGCCGTCCAAGCCCAATTGTGAATTGTCCAAAAAGTAGAATCTTTACACACTTGACATTTCATTTGCCCTTCTAATTCTCTGAAGTTGGAAAAGGAACTCAAACTCTCTCTCAGCCTCTCCCTCTCTCACGGTACAATAACAAGCAATGTGTGGTCCGCCACTCGCCTCCGCTCACTGCTCAGTCTCGCGCCGCCGCTTCTTGTGCTCAGCCTCGCCGTTGCCGCCGCTCCTGGTGCTCAGTCTCGCTCGTGGTTCTGGCACTGCTCTCATCCTCTGTGTATCGTAAAGTCAGCTTGGATTGCTTAAGCTTGGCTTTGTCTTTACATGTGGATGTTCATGTGCTGCCTTCATAGTGTTTTTGCCGGCTGAAGTGTTATAATAGTGGATGAAGTGCATAATAGGCTTTGTCTTTTATCATCGAAGATATTAAGATCTGAAGGGTAAAACTGATAGCAGTGTCTGAGATAACATTAAAATAAATAATATTTAAAAAATGGGATCGGACTTCGAATCGTGAGATTTTCGAATCATGATTAAATTGATTAAAGTGATTTAACCGACGGTAGAATCGGATGAATAAAAAATAAATAAATTATATAAAATAAATATATTTATATGTAATCACAATATTTAATTCGTTTTCCAATACAAAAAATATATATATAATCCTTAAATAAATACCTATATGTGGTGTTGTTATCTAGTTTCATGCTTATCCCTTCCCCTCCTTTTATTAATTAATTAATAGCAGTTTCCAATGCCCACCACTCGATAATGTCATAAAGTGATACTCTGCATTCTTTGTTCCAATTTGTGTTTGACAATTTGACCGTCCAAGTTGGAAACAAGGGGTTTTTCTTTTCCTTTTATACATCTTCCTCCCTCCGAAAATCGACTTCCTTTTTCACTTTTAAATGTATTTTTTCTCATTCCACAACTTCTTCATACTCAACTCCAACACAGAGAGACATGTGATGATGAAAGGGTCAAGCTTGCCATGGCTGAAGATTTCAACGTCGTCGTCATCCTGCTTTGCGGATCTGAAAGCAATCCCCTTTTCTGACAAATCGTCGATGTAGTGGCATTGGGGATCGTCGCTTGGGTCAGGGTGGTTCACGTGGATGGAGGAGGAGAGGTTTGGCCGTTGAGCGTTGATGTTGGCTGGGCATGTAATAACCGGCCGGTTTTTAATAACCGGGTCCGGTTCATCGGGTTTTGTTCTGGTTTGAGCGATTCTGACGGTTTTTTCTTGGTTTTTTCAGACCACCGGTTTTTCTACCCAAACCGAACAGCAGACACAGCCAGTTCTTAGTTGAACTAGACGGTCCGGTCCTGTTTTTAAAACATTGAAAACAAGTGTAAATATTTTTATTTTTTATTATTATTTATAGGTAGGCTGATTTGGCCCAATGGCCCTATATAAGGCTAGGGAAGGCCACTAATGTAACATCCCAGCTACTTTACGGATTGAAGACTGTCCCCACAAACCAATACAAGTCACGCTTTCTAGGAAAACTTTCCAGGAGGTCATCCATATCGGAATTGCTCCAAGTCAAGCACGTTTAACTATGGAATTCTTAAGTGATGGGCTCCCGAAAAGAAGATGCATTTTGTTGATATAGGTAGTACCAATAAATTCTTATAAGCTTCTCTCAACTGCACAATCTCATACCCGCACAGCCTCAGGATCCCATTATACAGTCTCATACTTGTACAGCCTCATATTTCCTCTCATTCGAATGTAGAACTGGTTCATTCATGTGTCCCTCCACCCAGAAGCCTGCTAGGAGTCACTCCTTGTCCGTGCTTCCTCTCACATCGGCGACCATTCCCCGCCCTCGTCAGCCCCGGGAGTCACAACTAAAATCATAGTCTGGATGAAATTCAGGTTGCCCCTACCAGACCCAATTATGTACTTCAGCCCGACCAGATCAGGTCGGATCGAGTCGGATCGGGTTAAAATAAGGGTCGAAAGATGTGATAAACCGCCATTTTATATACTTTCTTATTGGGAAACCGGGTGTGATTTGTTATTTATTTGGAAATTATTGTGGATACTCACCCTATTTCCCATGATTATTGTAGAATTTGTCACCATGGCAGTGAAGCATCTAACTTGGAGAGAAAGCAACAATTTTGAAGGAGTTTTTGTAAAAAGGCTGAGTTCTGAAGGTTGCAAAGAAGCACGGCAACGCTCATCATTGAGCACAACCGTGCTCATTAGGAGAGCTCGTTCTGGTCAGCACGTCCTTGCTTGCCATTTGGAGTTGACATCGTTTTCTAAACCCGGCCGTGCTCATCATTGAGCACGATCGTGCTCATCAGCAAGGCCTTACTGACTTTACCAGTTTTAGCACGGTTTGACACCGTTTTAGTTAAGCACGACCGTGCTCAACACTAAGCACGGCCATGCTCGTGTCTCAGAGGCCCAATCACTCAGGTTTTCACGCTGCCAATAAAAGGGAAGGGTTGGTGCCATTCTGGGGGAGCTTGGTGACAACAGCCGTTCTTATGCACAGGAAGGAAGATCGAGTACTGGAGTGAAGGACCGTCTCCAAATTGATTTGAAGACTGCTTCGCATCGAAAGGGTGTTCGGGTTTTAGCTTTCTTTTTCTCTCTTTGATGGATTGTTACATGTCTTTAATTTGTATAGTGAGCTTTGTTATTATGAATAGCTAAACTCATTCCTAGGGTGTAATGGATCTTATGTTTGATACCTTAGATGTTTGCTTAATTTTAATATGAATGTGTTTCTGTTAATTGATTGGTTTAGTCCTTGTGTTTGAATTTCTATGAGGTTTGATCATCCTTTATTAAGTTAATTAATTAACTGGCGACCGTACCACAATTAGTTGAGGGAACTCTATGATTAACCGGATTTGGGATTACGTAGACCAAGCATAATCCCCTATTTTCAATCAGTTATTGAATTAACAAACTTGTCAATTCTTTATGCTTCCTTTAACTGCTTACCTTGCATGACCATTGGGGGTAACTGATTAGGAGAAAGAATATTAATATTGCATGACCATTGGGTATTAATAGCTTTAGAGCGAGGGATTGACAATCAATAAGAAACACGGTTCATTGAGAAATTGGGTACTATCATAGGTAGTAACATAAGTAAAACCAAGTGCCATAGGCTTTCCATAATTGAATCTTTGCTTGCAGTTCTTGCTGTTCTTGGTGTCACAATCTTGTTATTTTTATCTGTTTGTTTTCAACCAATTCGATTGTCTAGATAACATAAGGAAGTAATTAATCTAGTACTTGTCAACAATATCTGTGGGTTTGATACTTGGAGTCCCAAATACTCCTATATTACATTTACGATAGGGTGCACTTGCCTTTAAGTGTAGTTTTAGCGTAACAAGTTTTTGGTGCCGTTGCCAGGGATTGTTTTTAACAATATTAGGGAGATTAAATCCTAGTTAATTTAGACGCCGTTTTATTTATTTATTTTTATTTTATTTTTATTTACTTCCTTGTATGCTAACGCATTCCTAATCTCTTGACTTGCAATATATTCCTCAGATAGAAAGAACCGCACGCAGAAACAGAAAGCAAGCTAGAGAAAGGAGAACCATGGCTCAAGAGGACAACGGGACGATGTTGGACTTTGCTCGTCCTTCCACCACCAATGCTACAGGGAGTATTACTAGGCCTAACATTGAGGCCAACAACTTTGAGATCAAGCCAGCTTTGATCTCTATGTTGCAAAATGCAATTCAGTTTAATGGGGGTCCGAGTGAAGAGCCCCATGATCATCTTTCTAATTTTCTTGAGATTTGTGACACCATCAAACTTGATGGTGTCTCAAATGATACTTTTAGGCTTCGACTGTTTCCCCTTTTCTTTAAGGGATAGGGCCAAACTTTGGCTGAAGTCTTTGCCGTCTGGTTCCATAACCACTTGGGACCAACTCTCTTCTAAATTTATGGATAAATATTTTCCACCTGCTAAATCTGCCAAACTGCGTAATGACATAACTTCTTTTGTGCAGGTTGAACTGGAATATCTGTATGAGGCATGGGAGCGATTTCAATAGTTGTTAAAAAAATGCCCCCATCATGGCTTTCCTGTCTGGCAGTTGGTCCAAGCATTCTACAATGGGCTATCTTCACCAAATAAAAGTATCATTGATGCAGCAGCGGGATGTAGTATATGAAATAAGATGCCACAGGCAGCTTATGAGTTGATAGAGCAGATGAATTCTAGTTACCAATGGCCATCCAGTGATAGACATGTGAATAAGAGGCAACCTACACTTTTACAAGTTAGAGCCTACAAAGTGGATGCTAACGCCACATTGGAAAATAAATTGGAGGCTCTTTCAAAGCAGATGGAAGCAATGATCCAGACACAGACTCAGTTGATAACTCAGACTGCTCCACCTCCTGTTATTTGTGATCTTTGCGACCAGGAGGGACATGAAAGTACAGAGTGCCAAGCAAGCAACCCTTTTGTGGTAGAAGAAGAGGCAAATTATGTGGGTAATCCTAATCGGGGTAACAATGATCCTTATTCAAATCACTACAATCCCGGTTATAAGCAAAACCCAAATCTCTCATATGGAAGTCAGAACCAGAATGTTCTCTACAGGCCACCTCATTTGAAAAATCAAGGCCAGAGACAAGAAGAACGGAGGTCTAATCTCTATGATACAGTGATGAAACATATAGAGAAAAGTGATGAGAGGTTAAGACTTTGGAGAATCAAGTGTCTACTTTGGTAACATTGATGACACAAAGGGAAAAAAAGACATTGCCTAGTCAACCAGAGAAGAATCCAAAGGAGCATTCTAAGGTGATTACACTTAGAAGTGGAAAAAGGATAGAGGTTCCCCATGAAGAATAGAATAAGTCAAAAATCAAGGAGGTTTCTACTAGAGGGAACCCAAAGGACGAGGTAAGTGAGAAAGATCTAATGAAGGAAGTTCTTGTGCCACCCCCCAAGTCAACCATTCCTTTCCCTCAGAGGTTTAGTCAACAAGACCCCCAGTTCACTAAGTTCTTGGATATGTTGAAGCAACTCCATGTGAATATCCCATTTGTGGAGGCCATTTCTCTGATGCCCAAATATGCTAAATTCCTTAAGGAGATTTTGGGTAATAAAAAGAAATTGGGAGAGTTTGATACAGTGAGACTTAATGAAGAATGCTCTGCTATCCTCCTCAAGAAGTTGCCACCTAAACTTAAAGATCCAGGGAGTTTTACTATTCCTTGTTCTATTGGTACTTCTTATTTTGAAAAAGCTTTATGTGATTTAGGTGTCGGTATTAACTTGATGCCTTTGTCTATTTTTCGCAGGTTAGGAATGCAAGAGCCAAAGCCCACTACTGTTTCATTGCAGCTTGCAGATAGATCCATTTCCTATCCCAGAGATATTGTGGAGGATGTTCTTGTCAAAGTTGACAAGTTTATCTTCTTGGCTGATTTTATAGTGCTTGACATCGAGGAAGATGAAGAGGTTCCCATAATTTTGGGGAGGTCATTTTTGGCCACTGGTAGGACCATCATTGATGTGCACCAAGGGAAGCTTACTTTAATGCTTAATGATGAGGAAGTGGATTTTAAAGTTTTTGATTCTTTGAAATTTCATTCCACTTTTAATTCATGTAATTTTATAAATGCCTTGGATAGTACATCTACACTAGTATCTTCTCTTTCTCAGCAGCGATTGATGGAGGACACCCTTGAGAAAATTTTGTTTTTTTGAAAAGGATGAACTTGTGGATTCTGAGGAGTTGATAGATGAGATAATGGCACTAGAGGCAGGGATTGCTCAAGAAAGATGGAGAGGGACTAAGCAATTTGAAGTTATTGAGGGGCGTGGTTCACAAAAGCCAAAATCATCAATTGTAGAACCCCCAGAACTGGATCTTAAACCTCTTCCTTCTAATCTTAAATACGCATTTTTATCTCCTCCTTCTTTATTGCCAGTAATAATTTCCTCTTTTTTGACAGGTTCTATGAAGGAGAAATTCTTGCGAGTTTTGAGAGATAACAAGGAGGCCTTTGGGTGGACCATTCATGATATTAAGGGTATTAGTCTCTCAATTTGCACCCATAGGATACATATGGAGGTGGAACACAGACCCAAGGTGCAACCTCGAAGAAGGCTCAACCCAAACTTAAAAGAAGTGGTGAAAAATGAGGTAATTAAATTACTTAAAGCCGGTATTATTTATCCTCTTTCTGATAATCCTTGGGTGAGTCCTATGCAGGTTGTCCCCAAAAAGGGAGGAACTACTGTCATGGAGAATGACAATGTCCCCAAAAAGGGAGGAACTACTGTCATGGAGAATGACAAGAAGGAATTGATCGCTTTTAGGGAGGTAACAGGGTGGCGTATGTGTATAGATTATATAAAATTAAATGAGGCCACTAGGAAATATCACTTCCCCCTTCCCTTTATTGACCAAATGCTTGAGAAATTGTCTGATCGTGAATTTTATTGTTGCTTGGATGCGTACTCTGGCTATATGCAAATACCTGTGGCTTTTGAAGATCAAGAGAAAACCAATTTTACTTGCCCATATGGTACTTTTGCATATAGACGGATGCCTTTTGATTTGTTTAATGCACCTGCCACTTTTCAAAGATGCATGATGGCTATATTTTCTGATATCTTAGAGGATTGCATTGAAATATTCATGGATGATTTTTCTGTTAATGGGTCCTCATTTGATAATTGTTTGCATAATTTGGGGGTGGTTTTGAGAAGGTTTAAAGATACCAGTTTAGTTCTTAATTGGGAAAAATGTCAATTCATGGTAACTGACTGCATTGTTTTGGGGCATAGGGTTTCTCATAAGGGTATTGAGGTTGACCCTGCAAAGGTTGAGGTAATTGCCAAATTGCCTCCTCCTAACTCTTTTAAGGCCATTAGAAGTTTCTTGGGGCATGCTGGTTTTTATAGGAGGTTTATACAGGACTTTTCAAAAATTGCAAAACCTTTTTCTAATCTTTTACTGAAAGATGCCCCATTTGAATTTCCTAATGCTTGTCTGGAAGCCTTTAAAATTTTGAAGGCTAAATTGATTGATGCACCTGTTGTTGTTGCTCCTGATTGGTCTTTGCCATTTGAACTTATGTGTGATGCTAGTGATATGGCAGTAGGTGTTGTTTTAGGCCAACATAAGGATAAAATTTTTCAACCAATTTACTATGCTAGTAGAACTCTTGAGGAAGTACAAAAAAATTATGCAACTACAGAAAAGGAGTTGCTAGCAGTAGTATTTGCTTTTGATAAATTTCGTTCTTATTTGGTTATGTCTAAGGTTGTTGTTTAACCTAACCATTCTGCTATTAGACATTTGCTTGCCAAATAGGATGCCAAGCCAAGATTGATCAGATGGGTGCTGTTGTTACAAGAGTTTAATGTGGAAATTAGAGACAAACGGGGTGTGGAGAATTCAGTGGCGGACCATCTCTCAAAAGGTGGATGCTTCTGTTAGACCACAAGTAGAAGAGGCCATAAATGAGACCTTTCCTGATGAACAATTATTTTCAGTTTCCAAACTTCCCTAGTATGTAGATTTTGTCAACTATAAGGCAGGTAATAGACTTCCCCCAACCTTTCATATGCTCAGCATAAGAAATTTCTTTCTGATGTTAAGTATTATTTGTGGAAAGAGCCTTATCTGTTTAAAGTATGTAGTGATAAAATTATTAGGAGATGCATTCCTGAGGTAGAAACACATGCTATTTTAGAGCACTACCATTCTAGGTTAGTTGGCGGCCATTTTGGCCCAACTAGGACAGCTCAAAAGGTTCTCCAATGTGGTTTTTACCGGCCCACTCTTTTTAAAGATGCATACAATTTTCTGAAATCATGTGATAGGTGTCAGAGGAGTGGGAATATTTCTAGAAAACATGATATGCCTCTAAACAATATTTTGGTTTGTGAATTATTTGCCGTTTGGGGCATTGATTTCATGGGACATTTTCCTAAATCTTTTTCAAATGAATATATTCTGGTTGCTGTGGATTATGTCTCAAAGTGGGTGGAAGCAATGGCTTTACCCACTAATGATTCTATAGGAGTTGTAAAGTTTTTAAAGAAAAATATTTTTACAAGATTTGGCACTCCTAAAGCAATCATTAGTGATGGTGGCACCCATTTTAGTAATAAACAATTTGATAATCTTTTGACAAAATATGGTGTCACTCATAAGGTAACCACCCCTTACCACCCACAAACTAGTGGGCAAGTTGAGGTTTCCAATAGGGAGCTAAAGAAAATTTTGGAAAGGACGGTTAACAGATCTTGGAAAGATTGGTCTTTGAAACTTGATGATGCATTGTAGGCATATAGAACTGCATTTAAAACTCCCATTGACATGTCCCCCTATAGATTAGTTTTTGGAAAAGCATGTCACTTGCCTGTTGAGTTAGAGCATAAGGTTTACTGGGCCCTGAAATTTTTGAATTTTGATATGCAACTTGCATGTGAAAAGCATTTATTGCAGCTTAATGAGATGGATGAGTTCCGTCTTGAGGCATATGAAAATGCCAAACTATACAAGGAGCGCACTAAAAAGTGGCATGACAAGCACATTCAAAAGCGTGAGTTTCATGTTGGTAGTAAAGTTCTAATTTTTAACTCACGACTTCGTTTGTTTCCAGGAAAACTGAAATCTAGGTGGATTGGTCCTTATGAAGTCCCCAAAGTCTTCCCATATGGCATGCTTGAGGTAACCAGAGATGGAAAAGAAACCTTCAAGGTTAATGGGCAGAGAGTGAAGCATTATGAGGATGGCGTGGTACCTGAGCGCTACACCGTGACCTTGGAATAACACCCCTCTCGGGAACAATCGTCAGGCTCGTGACGTTAAACAAGCACTTCACAGGAGGCAACTTGTGTTTCTTCCTATATCCTTTTATTAACTGATTATTTGGTAGCGTAAAACTTTCTCATTTTTTCCTTAATTTAATTTTTAGGAACTGAATTAAGTGTAGGGAGATTAGAAAGATTCTAAAAAAATAATAAAATAAAATGTGAAAAAAATGAAATGAAAAATATTGCTGGTGCTCACTTCTCATAAGCGCTGACTTGAGCACGACCGTGCTCATCTGCGGATTTGAATAAGTTAAAATGGGGTTGAGCATGACCGTGCTTAACATTGAGCACGATCGTGCTCCTTTTCTGATTTAAATTTGAATTTGGATTTGAATTTTTAAATGGGGTTGAGCAAGGCTGTGCTTAAAATTCAGCATGACTGTGCTCCATTACTGATTTGAATTATAAATAAAGGAGGACAGGCAGAGCGCGGATTAGGATTAACCGCGCTCCCACCTTATCCTTCTTACTTTTTGCTCAGTCAGCCCCTTGCCCCTTCCCTAAAGTGTTTTTGCTCCACCTCTCAAAAGGTATGTTCTTCATGTTTTCCATGCTTTTTATATGCTACAATAAGTGAATGCATGATTTAGTCCCTTATTGTTTCCCTTTTCTTTCCTTTATTTTCGTTTTTTTATTATTAAATTACCAATACTGACCAAAATTTTATTTGTGAAAACAGATGTCATTCTCAATCTCCCCGGATCATCCCGAGTTCCAACACATCAAGGATTCAATCCGAGACAGGTTGTACCCATTCCTGGAAGTTGAAGGTTTGACTAAAGAACAAAGGGAGAAGATTGCTACCAATTCTTACCCCGGATACACTCCACCTCGCTTAGATTTCTGTCGGGATGCAAACGAGTATGCCCGGGTTGAGACCCTTAGAGATATTGAGCGGAGGGCAGAAGAATGCCCATGCGGGTACAGTGCTGGGCGTAAGTGCTATCATGACATGGTTGACAGGAAAATCAGGAGACCAGACCATATCCCATTCCCAGAGATAGAGTGTTATAATGAAGAGGAGATAGACAGATGGTGTGAGCTTTACTTGGTAGAATCTGAAGCAGCGAATGATTATGCATATATGAAGATTGAAGAGGCTAGGCTTGCTAAGCTAGCATTGGAAGGAAATCCGGAAGAAGAACCGAAGGTGGAGGAGAAAGAGAAGGAGTCCTCTTGGACTCCTTGAGATAACAATTTCTAAACCCTTCTCTTTGTTTTTCTTTTTCCAGAGTTTGCAAATAATTTTTGGTCATATAAAAAATATTATATACATATATAAAAAAAATTTGCATAATGTCATTGAGTCTAGTAAGGAGTTTGTTTCTGTTTTAGAATTTTTAAATTTTTTAAAAAAATTAAAAGAGAAAAAAGAATTAAAATAAATAAATAAATAAGCATGGCCGTGCTCATTGCTGAGCACGATCATGCTCATCAGCGATTTTCAAAAAAAATAAAATAAAAGTGGGGCAGAGCACAGGCTAGGGTTCATTTTGAACCTACGCTCACTTTGCTCTGCCCCTTCCTCAAACCCTAGCTCCACCCCAACCACAACGCCCCATTCCATCAATTTTTCCTTATCACTTCACTTAATCCAGGTAACTTTTCATGTGCCTCTGCTCTGTTATTGTTCATTATTTGGTTTAAGTTGGTATGTGGTAATATGATTAGGTTTTCTCTCTTTTCTGTGTAAATAACATGAGGATATGCATAATGTTCATAATAGTTGCCTTTGCTTGTAGTCTGTATGCATATGCCTTGTTTGGGTAATTTTTGTTTTGTGTTTTGGGTTTCTGGAACTGTATTTTTCTGGGTTTCTGCATTGAGCACGGTCGTGCTCATCATTAAGCACGACCGTGCTGTTCATACATATGCAGTTTCTGGGTTTTAATTTAAGCACGGTCGTGCTCATCATTAAGCATGACCGTGCTGTTCATCATATGCAGAAATACCCAGTTTCATTGAGCACGGTCGTGCTCCTAGTTAGCAAGGCCGTGCTCAACCTTTTTCCAGAATAAAAAAAAAACAAAAAAAAAGTATTATAAAACAAAGAGTGCATGCATCGATTATACTGCAGATTGGTTATGATGTTTTGATTCGGTGCACGAACTGTTTATATTTTTCTCATTTTTTTTCGTGGCACTGATGTACTTTCTGTTTGATTTTCAGGACTATGCCGCCTAAACGTGCCCGTCAGGTCGCTCAGTCTCCACCACCTCTTCAGGGTGAGTATTTGCAGTTTCAGCGGCCTGAGCATATTCAGAGGTTTCACAGGCTAGCCTCTTTCGAGTTCATCTCGACTAGGAGGCTAGACATAGATTTATTGACCGCTTACGGGCTTGCTCCCTGTGTCCAGCAGCTGATTAGGCACATTGGGTGGGAGCACATCGGATCCATCACCCGTCCTACTTATAGGGAGCCTACTCTGGAGTTTCTCTCCACACTGAGATATGTTTACGATGATGAGGAGGAGGAGCCCTTCGTCATTTTTCAAATGCATGGAGTACAGCGGGAGTTGACTCTTACTGAGTTCAACATCTATATCGGCTTTGCGACTGCAAAGTCAGTACAGACTAATCTGTACCAGCAGGGATTGTTGGAGCCTCCAGCAGAGTTCTTGGATTCGGTCATGTGGGCCTCGATCACCGGTGAGGACATGCACTATAACCCCCGGATGTCGAAGGCCTCCACCATCACTGACATGCCACTGCGTGTGATTCACCGCTAGCTAGCCCACTCCATCACAGGCCGCTATTCCACGCAAGGCGTGGTTTCAAGGATGGATCTCTACATTCTATGGTGTATGATTCAGGCGCGGCCGCTGAACGCCGGCCATATTTTTCTGTAGACTTGCCTGAACATCGGCATGAGGCTGGGAGAAGGGCAGACGGGGTACATCTTGGTGGGATCCTACATCACTCAACTAGCGCCTAACTTGGGCGCCATTGATCCTCGTGCCCGCCAGCTGTGTTCTATGCTCACCGTTGATGAGAGGATGCTGATTCACATTGGGGTTCTAGTGCGTGATCGACGAGGAGATCTTCGTGTCACGGCTCCAGTCGCCGCTCCTGTTGTCGCTCCGGAGGAGCCAGCAGCAGCCCATGATGCACACCCACAGGAGGAGCCTGTCGCAGATGTCCAGGAGCAGGTACCAGGCGCAGATGCTCACATGGATGACCAGTCTGCTCCACCACCACCGCAGGCAGTCGTGGACAGTCTCATTGCGCGTTTAGATAGTCTTGAGCTAGGAGTCTATGCTCGCCTGGATGGTCAGGAGACGCAGATCTAGGGTATCTATTGGCGGATGGATGCACAGGACCAGTAACTGGCGACTATTCTCCATATGATGCAGCATCATTTTGGCCCTCCCCAGTGATTTTTCTTCTTTTATTCATTTTTGTACACAAGTGGCTACGCTATCGTATAAAAAATTGAATATGCAGTCATGACAACTATTACTGGGAAGCTCTCTGTCCCTATCTCTTTCTTTCTAGCTTAGTTAATTTTCTCTATTCCTTTCTTGTGCTTTAAATTATTTGCATGGGGACAATGCTAGATTTTAAGTGCGGGGAGGAGAAATTACCTGTGCTTTTTTTCCTCTTCATTGAGGACAATGCTAGATTTTAAGGGGGGGAGGGGAAATTAATTATTTTTTTTTACTTACTAGGTGCAAACAATTTCACTTGATTTATCTGTCATATGCACTTAGTTGGTTGTGATGATTGCATTATGTTTTTGGGTGATGATTCTGTGCCACATTGTTAGAGATCCATATCATTAGGGGACCCAATTAAAATTTTCTGATTGCTTTGACAGACTTATAACTAAAACTGAATTAGGATTATCATTTGAAAGTTGAAAATTAGCATGATATTTCTTGTTTGATTACTTTCCATTGAATTGAACTACTAAATGTGAGACTTCAACCATTATAGGAGTATTTGCTAAATTATGATATACACCCTTCGCTTTTGTTTGTGTGATGTTCCCTAAGCTTGTACATTCTAGAACTTGCTTTGTGACCATTTCAAGGCGAATTTGTTTTGCATGCATGTTGAATATGATTGAGGCAATTGTAGGTATTTTTTTGGCCTTCAAATTTATTGTTTGCCATATCTATTAGTTGCCCATTTTGAACCTTTGTTAAAAAAAAAAATTCCTTGGTACCCAAGTATAAAATAAATTTTTTTTAGGCGATAACCTCTTGGAAACATAAATGAAGCAATTAGATTTGGAATGCATTAATGAGATATTGCTTATATATGGGTGGCAAAAAGAAAATATATTGGGAGTTTTTCTCTCCTTGATGCTAAAAAATTGAAAATGAAGAGATGAAAATAAGTGGTTTGTATTATATATATATATATATATATATATATATATATATATATATATATATATACATACAGACACACACCACTAGTGGAAAATATACATTAGACGGTAAATGTTTACGTCGCTTAACCAAAAACTAGACGTTAAAAAGGGGGCGGTGGCAGTTTTGTAAATATCGACTTATTAATTCACCGTTAACGCCGGTTGTTTTAAGGATCGACGTTAAAAGTGAGAGCGTGGCAGTTTTGTAAATATTAAATCGCTATTTTTGCGCCGCTTGTTTAATGAACAGACGTTAAAAGTGTTTTATTAACACTTTTAACGCCGTTGTTTATAAAATCGACGTTAGAAGTGTGATTTTTACTTCGCTTAAATAAATAATCGACGTAAATAATCAACTCATTCATATCTTTCTTTCGTTGTCATCTCCCTGTTGTCACTCTTAACTCAGATCATCACTCCATATATAGTGCAGTTTATTTCTAATCTTTTTTTTTAAAAAGTTTATTTTTAATCTTAATTAATTAGCTTGAATTAGTAAACAAATTCTTGTGCAAATTAAAATAAATAAACACTTAACATAAAACAAGTTATATATGTATAATCAAATCGTATCTCATTGAAGCGATTCATAAGTTACAATTACATGATTAAAAGATAAAAAATTTCCGCAAGATAGCACTAAAATATAAAAAAGTTTCTGCTTTAACATCATTTTCTTCTCAGTCCTGTCCTCAGAAACTCCGATATTGAATGCATCTCCTCCCTTACTTGAAGTCCTTGATGCTCCATCTGAATCCACAGTCAATTTGGAGCGAAAGCAGAGTGAAGGGTGCACTCGATCTGTTTCAACAATATTCTTGGAACAACCACTTGGTTCCAAAGCTGAGGTTTTGGAGTCAGAGTCGCCGATTCTCCGTAAGGATGATGGTGTGTGCAATTCACATAATGCGATTTACACACCCTTATCACCCATTTAATGTGATTTACTCAAACTCAGAAGTTGTTTGACCATTAAGACAGAGACCTTTAAGTCTAGGTATAGGAAGAAAGAGTGATGAAGTTAATCTCCATGGCAGAGCCATATTGTGAAGCAGAAAAATTAAAGGAAGGAAGGAAGCTATTTATAGGAGTAGGGGATGAAGTTACTAGGCGTCGTAAGTTGCTAAAAAATTAAATTGATCATTAAGAGCATTAGGTTCCAAGGCGCATTGGGAGTTGGCAATCATATATTATAAACGTGCAGAAAAGAAAACGCCCGAAGGAATAGGAAGAAATAGACCTTTAAGTCTAGCTAGGTATAAACTTAGTGCTCATAAAGAGGATTATAGGTTACAATGTGCATGGGTAAGTAGCACAACAGTAATGGGTAATTTAGTGTCAGAGTAGTCAAAGGAATGAATGCTTTAATTTTGCAGAAACTTATACACTTTTAACGTTAGTTGTTGAATAAAATTGACGTTAAAAGTGTTTTTAAAATAAAAAATATTTATTTTTAACGTCAGTTGTTTATACAATTGACGTTAAAAGTGTGATTTTTACTTCAGTTAAATAAATAGCTGACGTAAATAATCCTACGTCCCTATATGCCCTGTTGTCACTCTTAACACAGGTCTCAGAGCCATTTTGTGAAGGAATAGAAATATAGAGGAAAAGAAGAGGCAGAAGTACACATGATACAGAATAATGGTACTTTATATAGAGAATGATTTTTACACAACACTTTTAACGTCAGTTGAATTCAACAACTGAGGTTAAAAGTATTTTTTTAAAAAAAATATTAATATTTAACGTCAGTTGTTTAATACAACTGACGTTAAACAATTACTTTTAACGTCGGTTGTTTAATAAAAGCGGCGTTAAATGTTGTTTTATTTTATGCTTTTTGATTATAACGTTTACACCCGCGCGCCTTTCCGAACTTCACTCAGACGTACGTCTCTTTTCTATTTTCATCACGCTCAACCCTAGATCACTCTCAACCCTCACTCTCACTCTCACTCTCACCCAGTACAGAACCCTAATCGCGAGCTCATCTCCACCGCAACCACCGCGAGGGCTTCTTCGCCACCACCGTGAGGTACACTATTAACTCTAACTCTGTCTTTCCATTCATTCTTTGCAATAACTTGACATCTCTCTTTCCCCTTCCCGCGCACTAACTCTCCTTGTCCCTCTCGCTCTAAGAACCACATCGAACGTTGGCCACCACTCGAGCGATTCCTCCCAACCACCACGCGAGCACCTATTTTCGGTGAGTATTTAGGGCACATTTTTGTATTTTTGGTTTTGAGTGTATGTTGAAACCGTAGTCTCAATAGTTGAAACTTGAAACCGTGAGTTTGAGTTGTTTGGAATGTACGTCTCTATTTTTGGTTTTGAGTGCATGTTGCTCTGCTGGTTGATCTGTCACGGGTTGTGATGCTCATCACGGCAGGCCGTGATCAGTTCCCCGCCTGTGATGGCATGGTCTGCGGTTCGGTTGGCAGTGTTACGGCCGTGATGGACATCACCGCCAGGCCGTGACCAAGTGCTCGGCAATCTTCAAAAACTATAGTTTTCAATCTCCCGTATTGTCCTTATATTGGATATATGTTTTGTATATCTACAGGACCTATCTAGTTATGGATCGTAGTTGGATGGTTTGTAAGCGTACTAGTGCTGAGTATTTGAAGGGGGTGGGAGAATTTATAGAATTTGCTCAAAGGAATGTTCCTAATAGTAATGGAATGTTCTGTTGTCCTTGTGTCAAGTGTTTGAATACGAGGAAATGTACGGTGAAGGATATACGTACTCATTTGATTTGTGAAGAGATTTGCTTGAGCTATACAAGATGGATATGGCATGGTGATGTGTTGTTGAGTAGTACGACGAGTGTTTCCCAACGTGAGGACGTTGACGTAGATATGGAGGATGATCGAGTAGAGGACATGATCCGTGATATTGGACAAGAATCGTTTCATCGAGCTCATGTGTATGATAGGTTGTGCGGTGATGCGGATAAGCCTTTATATCCAGGGTGTACTATTCATACACGGTTGTCGGCGGTGCTAAAATTGGTTTGTGTGAAGGCGAGAAATGGTTGGACCGATAAAAGCTTCACGGAATTGCTTGAAGTGTTGAAAGACTTGCTTCCGGAGGACAACACATTGCCTGACCATAATTATGACGCCAAGAAGGTATTGTGTCCTATGGGTATGGAGTATAAGAAGTTACACGCATGCCCCAATGATTGCATATTGTACACCGGTGTTCATGAAGACAATCACGATTGCCCCAAATGTGGGTTATCACGATACAAAGTGAAGGGTGGTGATGATGATGATGATCTTGATGATGTGAGAAAAAAGGGTCCTCCTGCGAAGGTGTTGTGGTATCTTCCAATAATTCCAAAGTTCAAGCGATTGTTTGCCAATGCGAAAGATGCGAAGAATCTTAGATGGCATAATGATGAGAGGAAACGTGATGGAAAGGTTCGTCATCCTGCTGATTCTATTCAATGGAAGAATATCGATACTATGTTTCCGGATTTTGCCGATGAGCCAAGAAACCTAAGGCTTGGACTTGCTACGGATGGAATGAATCCTTATGGTAACATGAGTAGTATTCATAGTTCATGGCCTGTTCTGTTGGTAATTTACAACATGCCCCCTTGGTTGTGCATGAAGCGCAAATACATGATGTTGTCTATGATGATTTCGGGCCCAAAGCAACCGGGAAATGACTTAGATGTTTATCTAGGTCCCTTGATTGAAGACTTGAAAACGCTGTGGGTGGAAGGTGTTGATGTAGTTGATGGGTATTCTCATGAGACTTTCAAGCTTCGTGCCATGTTATTTTGCACCATCAACGACTTTCCAGCATACGGTAACTTGTCCGGGTACAGTGTCAAGGGGCATAAAGCATGCCCTATATGTGAAGAAGGCACATGCTACACTCAGCTGCATCATGGAAAGAAGACGGTTTACCTTGGGCATCGGAGATTTCTTAGACGTGATCACCCATATCGTAAGATGAAAAAAGCTTTTAATGGATGCCAAGAGACAGAAGAAGCGCCGACGACCTTAATTGGAGAGCAGGTTTATCAGAGGGTAAAGGACATCGATGTTATGTTCGGCAAGTCCAAAAAGAAAGGTAAAGATGCTGAGAAAAACATATGGAAGAAGAGGTCGATATTCTTTGATCTTCCATACTGGCGCAAGCTTGATGTCGATAACTCGCATTGATGTGATGCATGTGGAGAAAAATGTGTGTGATAGTGTGATCGGGACGCTTCTCAACATTCAGGGCAAGACAAAGGATGGTGTGAATGCTCGTCTCGACCTCGTTGCTATGGGTATACGAGAGCAGTTAGCTCCAGTTGTTGAGGATGGTAAGCGGACTTATTTGCCGCCAAAGATGTCATACTTTGTCAAAAAAAAAAAGAGACAAAGTTTCTACGGGTGTCTTCAGGGCATCAAAGTTCCACATGGTTACTCTTCAAATATGAAGAGGCTTGTCTCTAGTGATCTTAAATTGGTTGGTTTGAAGTCTCATGATTGTCACATCTTGATGCAACAACTTCTGCCCGTTGCAATTCGTGGTATTGCTACAAAAAATGTGAGACATGCCATTACTCGGTTGTGCTCATTCTTCAATTCTATATGTAGCAAAGTCGTTGACCCCCGTATGTTGGATGACTTGGAAGTTGAGGCTGCTACAATCTTGTGCCAATTGGAGATGTATTTTCCTCCTTCCTTTTTCGACATAATGGTTCACTTAATTGTTCATTTGGTGAGGGAGATTAGATTATGTGGGCCGGTTTTTCTAAGATGGATGTACCCAGTTGAGTGCTACATGAAGATCTTGAAAGGGTACGTGAAGAATCCTCATCGTCCGGAAGCATCTATTGTTCAAAGGTATGTTGCAGAAGAAGCTATTGAGTTTTGTTCGGACTACCTTCATAACACGGATCCTATAGGTGTTCCTAAGCCTCGGCATGATGAGATCAGATGTCAAGGTAAGGGTACACATGGCTTAAGAATTAATAGGAAGGATCGAGAGGAAGTGCTTCAAGCACATTTGTATGTATTGAACAACATTGAATGTGTTCAACCTTTCTTATTTGAACATAAAAGAAAAGTCAATCAAGAAAACCCTCGAATGAGCGAAAGGTGGTTGTTGAACAAGCATAACAAGACTTTCTTACCATGGTTCAAGGAAGAAATGCTTAAGGATGGTAGTATCGCTTCGATGACGTAAAATGGCTAGCACGTGGGCCTAACTTCAACGTCATATGTTGGAGCGGATACGACATAAATAACTTTTCCTTTTATACAAAGGAACAAGATAACAAGAGTACCATGCAAAATAGTGGGGTTATGATCGTGGCCGAAGCAATGCACTTCTCTAGTGCAAAGGACACAAAACCTGTTACAGCACCGAGACCTTACTTTGGATATATTGAAGATATTTGGGTGCTCGATTACACTAAGCTTACGGTGCCGATATTTAAATGTAAGTGGGTTGATAGTAACGGTGGTGTACAAACCGACGAATTGGGGTTCACATTGGTAGACCTCAACAAGTTAGGTCATATAAATGAGCCTTTCATAATGGCTTCCCAAGCAAAACAAGTGTTCTACATCACTGATCCTTCTAACAAAAGGTTGTCCGTGGTTCTCCAAGGAAAAAACATGTATAATGGTAGTGATGAAAATGAAGATTCACTAGTGGAAAATATACATTAGACGGTAAAGGTTTACGTCAGTTAACCAAAAACTAGACGTTAAAGAGGGGGCGGTGGCAGTTTTGTAAATAATTAATTCACTGTTAACGTCAGTTGTTTTAATGACTGACGTTAAAAGTGAGGCGGTGGCAGTTTTGTAAATATGAAATCACTATTTGCGTCAGTTGTTTAATGAACTGACGTTAAAAGTGTTTTGCAAGAAATTATTAAAACTTTTATCGTCAGTTGTTTATAAACCTGACGTTATAAGTGTGATTTTTACTTCAGTTAAATAAATAACTGACGTAAATAATCAACTCATTCCTATCTTTCTTTCATTGTCATCTCCCTGTTGTCACTCTTAACGCAGATCATCACTCCATATAGTGCAGTTTATTTCTAATCTTTTTTTTTAAAAGTTTATTTTTAATCTTAATAAATTATCTTGAATTAGTAAATTAACAAATTCTTGTGCAAATTTAAATAAATAAACACTTAACATAAAACAAGTTATATATGTATAATCAAATCGTATCTCATTGAAGCGATTCATAAGTTACAATTACATGTTTAAAAGATAAAAAATTTCCGCAAGATATATAGCACTAAAATATAAAAAAGTTTCTGCTTCAACATCATTTTCTTCCCAGTCCTGTGCTCAGAATCTCCAACATTGAATGCATCCCCTCCCTCATTTGAAATCGATGCTCCATCTGAATCCACAGTCACTTTGGAGCCGTGGCAGAGTGAAGGATGCACTCGATCTGTTTCAGCAATATTCTTGGAACAGCCACTTGGTTCCAAAGCTAAGGTTTTGGAACTGTAGCTGCTGATTCTCCCGAAGGATGATGGTGTGTGCAATTCACATAATGCGATTTACACACCCTTATCACCCATGTAATGTGATTTAATCAAACTCAGAAGTTGTTTGACCATTAAGACAGAGACCTTTAAGTCTAGCTATAGGAAGAAAGAGTGATGAAGTTAATCTCCATGGCAGAGCCATATTGTGAAGCAGAAAAATTAAACGAAGGAAGGAAGCTATTTATAGGAGTAGGGGATGAAGTTACTAGGCGTCGTAAGTTGCTAAAAATTAAATTGATCATTAAGATCATTAAGATCATTTGGTTCCAAGGCGCATTGGGAGTTGGCCTGGCAGTCATATATTATAAACGTGCAGAAAAGAAAACGCCAGAAGGACACTTTTAACGTCAGTTGTTAAATAAAACTGACGTTAAAAGCGTTTTTAAAATAAATTTTTTTTTAACGTCAGTTGTTTATAAAACTGACGTTAAAAGTGTGATTTTTACTTCAGTTAAATAAACAGCTGACGTAAATAATCCTATATCCCTATCTGAAATATCACACAGGTCTGTTAACGTCAGTTGTTGAATAAAACTGAAGTTAAAAGTGTTTTTAAAATAAAAAATTTATTTTTAACGTCTGTTGTTTATACAATTGACGTTAAAAGTGTGATTTTTACTTCAGTTAAATAAATAGCTGACGTAAATAATCCTCTATCCCTAGCTATCTGAAATGCCCTGTTGTCACTCAATTAACACAGGTCTCAGAGCCATTTAAAAAAATATTAATATTTAACGTCAGTTGTTAATAAAACTGACGTTAAAAAATTAATTTTAACGTCAGTTGTTTAATACAACTGACGTTAAATGTTGTTTTATGTTTACACCCGCGCGCCTTTTGCACTTCGCTCTGTACGTACGTCTCTTTTCTCTTTTCATTACGCTCAACCCTAAATCACTCTCAACCCTCACTCTCACTCTCACCCAGCACAGAACCCTAATCGCGAGCTCATCTCCACCGCAACCACCGCGAGGGCTTCTTCGCCACCACCATGAGGTACACTATTAACCCTTACTCTGTCTTTCCATTCATTCTTTGCAATAACCTGACGTACATCTCTCTTTCCCCTTCCCGCGCACTAACTCTCCTTGTCCCTCTGCTCTCAGTAACCACATCGAACGTTGGCCACCACTCGAGCTCCCCTCCCCACCACCACGCGAGCACCTATTTCTGGTGAGTATTTAGGGCACATTTTTGTATTTTTGGTTTTGAGTGTATGTTGAAACTGTAGTCTCAGTAGTTGAAACTTGAAACCGTGAGTTTGAGTTGTTTGGAATGTACGTCTCTGTTTTTGGTTTTGAGTGCATGTTGCTCTGCTGGTTGATCTGTCACGGCCGTGATGCTAATCACGGCTAGGCCGTGATCAGTTCTGCCTGTGATGGCATGGTCTGTTCAGTTGGCACGTTACGGCCGTGATGGACATCACTGCCAGGCCGTGACCAGTGCTTGGCAATTAATCTTTAAAAACTATAGTTTTCAATCTCCCGTATTGTCCTTATATTGGATATATATATGTTTTGTATATCTACAGGACCTATCTAGTTATGGATCGTAGTTGGATGGTTTGTAAGCGTACTAGTGCTGAGTATTTGAAGGGGGTGGGAGAATTTATAGAATTTGCTCAAAGGAATGTTCCTAATAGTAATGGAATGTTCTGTTGTCCTTGTGTCAAGTGTTTGAATACGAGGAAATGTACGGTGAAGGAAATACGTACTCATTTGATTTGTGAAGGGATTTGCTTGAGTTATACAAGATGGATATGGCATGGTGATATGTTGTTGAGTAGTAATACGGCGAGTGTCTCCCAAAGTGAGGACGTTGACGTAGATATGGAGGATGATCGAGTAGAGGACATGATCCGTGATATTGGACAAGAATCTTTTCATCGAGCGCATGTGTATGATAGGTTGTGCGGTGATACGGATAAGCCTTTATATCCAGGGTGTACTACTCATACACGGTTGTCGGCGGTGCTAAAATTGGTTTGTGTGAAGGCGAGAAATGGTTGGAGCGATAAAAGCTTCACGGAATTGCTTGAAGTGTTGAAAGACTTGCTTCCGGAGGACAACACATTGCCTGACCGTAACTATGAGGCCAAGAAGGTATTGTGTCCTATGGGTATGGAGTATAAGAAGATACACGCATGCCCCAATGATTGCATATTGTACACCGGTGTTCATGAAGACAAACACGATTGCCCCAAATGTGGGTTATCACGATACAAAGTGAAGGGTGGTGATGATGATGATGATGTTGATGATGTGAGAAAAAAGGGTCCTCCTGCGAAGGTGTTGTGGTATCTTCCAATAATTCCAAGGTTCAAGCGATTGTTTGCCAATGCGAAAGATGCGAAGAATCTTAGATGGCATAATGATGCGAGGAAACGTGATGGAAAGGTTCGCCATCCTGCTGATTCTATTCAATGGAAGAATATCGATACTATGTTTCCGGATTTCACCGATGAGCCAAGAAACCTAAGGCTTGGACTTGCTACGGATGTTATGAATCCTTATGGTAACATGAGTAGTATTCATAGTTCATGGCCTGTTCTGTTGGTGATTTACAACATGCCCCCTTGGTTGTGCATGAAGCGCAAATACATGATGTTGTCTATCATGATTTCGGGCCCAAAGCAACCGGGAAATGACTTAGATGTTTATATAGGTCCCTTGATTGAAGACTTGAAAACGTTGTGGGTGGAAGGTGTTGATGTAGTTGATGGGTATTCTCATGAGACTTTCAAGCTTCGTGCCATGTTATTTTGCACCATCAATGACTTTCCAGCATACGGTAACTTGTCCGGGTACAGTGTCAAGGGGCATAAAGCATGCCCTATATGTGAAGAAGGCACATGCTACACTCAGTTGCATCATGGAAAGAAGACGGTTTACCTTGGGCATCGGAGATTTCTTAGACGTGATCACCCATATCGTAAGATGAAAAAAGCTTTTAATGGATGCCAAGAGACAGAAGAAGCACCGACGGCCTTAATTGGAGAGCAGGTTTATCAGAGGGTAAAGGACATCGATGTTATATTCGGCAAGTCCAAAAAGAAAGGTAAAGCTGTTGAGAAAAACATATGGAAGAAGAGGTCGATATTCTTTGATCTTCCATACTGGCGCAAGCTTGATGTGAGACACTGCATTGATGTGATGCATGTGGAGAAAAATGTGTGTGATAGTGTGATCGGGACGCTTCTCAACATTCAGGGCAAGACAAAGGATGGTGTGAATGCTCGTCTCGACCTCGTTGCTATGGGTATACGAGAGCAGTTAGCTCCAGTTGTTGAGGATGGTAAGCGGACTTATTTGCCGCCAGCATGTCATACTTTGTCAAAAAAAAAGAGACAAAGTATCTGCGGGTGTCTTCAGGGCATCAAAGTTCCACATGGTTACTCTTCAAATATGAAGAGGCTTGTCTCTAGTGATCTTAAATTGGTTGGTTTGAAGTCTCATGATTGTCACATCTTGATGCAACAACTTCTGCCCGTTGCAATTCGTGGTATTGCTACAAAAAATGTGAGACATGCCATTACTCGGTTGTGCTCATTCTTCAATTCTATATGTAGCAAAGTCGTTGACCCCCGTATGTTGGATGACTTGGAAGTTGAGGCTGCTACAATCTTGTGCCAATTGGAGATGTATTTTCCTCCTTCCTTTTTCGACATAATGGTTCACTTAATTGTTCATTTGGTGAGGGAGATTAGATTGTGGGCCGGTTTTTCTAAGATGGATGTACCCAGTTGAGCGGTACATGAAGATCTTGAAAGGGTACGTGAAGAATCCTCATCGTCCGGAAGCATCTATTGTTCAAAGGTATGTTGCAGAAGAAGCTATTGAGTTTTGTTCGGACTACCTTCATAACACGGATCCTATAGGTGTTCCTAAGCCTCGGCATGATGAGATCATATGTCAAGGTAAGGGTACACATGGCTTAAGAATTAATAGGAAGGATCGGGAGGAAGTGCTTCAAGCACATTTGTATGTATTGAACAACATCGAATGTGTTCAACCTTTCATATTTGAACATAAAAGAAAAGTCAATCAAGAAAACCCTCGAATGAGCGAAAGGTGGTTGTTGAACAAGCATAACAAGACTTTCTTACCATGGTTCAAGGAAGAAATGCTTAAGGATGGTAGTATTGCTTCTGATGACGTAAAATGGCTAGCACGTGGGCCTAACTTCAACGTCATATGTTGGAGCGGATACGACATAAATAACTTTTCCTGTTATACAAAGGAACAAGATAACAAGAGTACCATGCAAAATAGTGGGGTTATGATCGTGGCCGAAGCAATGCACTTCTCTAGTGCAAAGGACACAAAACCTGTTACAGCACCGAGACCTTACTTTGGATATATTGAAGATATTTGGGTGCTCGATTACACTAAGCTTACGGTGCCGATATTTAAATGTAAGTGGGTTGATAGTAACGGTGGTGTACAAACCGACGAATTGGGGTTTACATTAGTAGACCTCAACAAGTTAGGTCATATAAATGAGCCTTTCATAATGGCTTCCCAAGCAAAACAAGTGTTCTACATCACTGATCCTTCTAACAAAAGGTTGTCCGTGGTTCTCCAAGGAAAAAGCATGTATAATGGTAGTGATGAAAATGAAGATTCACTAGTGGAAAATATACATTAGACGGTAAAGGTTTACGTCAGTTAACCAAAAACTAGACGTTAAAGAGGGGGCGGTGGCAGTTTTGTAAATAATTAATTCACTGTTTACGTCAGTTGTTTTAATGACTGACGTTAAAAGTGAGGCGGTGGCAGTTTTGTAAATATGAAATCACTATTTGCGTCAGTTGTTTAATGAACTGACGTTAAAAGTGTTTAGCAAGAAATTATTAAAACTTTTAACGTCAGTTGTTTATAAACCTGACGTTATAAGTGTGATTTTTACTTCAGTTAAATAAATAACTGACGTAAATAATCAACTCATTCCTATCTTTCTTTCGTTGTCATCTCCCTGTTGTCACTCTTAACGCAGATCATCACTCCATATAGTGCAATTTATTTCTAATCTTTTTTTTTTTAAAGTTTATTTTTAATCTTAATTAATTATCTTGAATTAGTAAATTAACAAATTCTTGTGCAAATTTAAATAAATAAACACTTAACATAAAACAAGTTATATATGTATAATCAAATCGTATCTCATTGAAGCGATTCATAAGTTACAATTACATGTTTAAAAGATAAAAAATTTCCGCAAGATATATAGCACTAAAATATAAAAAAGTTTCTGCTTCAACATCATTTTCTTCTCAATCCCGTGCTCGGAATCTCCAACATTGAATGCATCCCCTCCCTCATTTGAAGTCGATGCTCCATCCGAATCCACGATCACTTTGGAGCCGTGGCAGAGTGAAGGATGCACTCGATCTGTTTCAAAGAATATTCTTGAACAGCCACTTGGTTCCAAAGCTGAGGTTTTGGAACTGTAGATGCTGATTCTCCCGAAGGATGATGGTGTGTGCAATTCACATAATGCGATTTACACACCCTTATCACCCATGTAATGTGATTTACTCAAACTCAGAAGTTGTTTGACCATTAAGACAGAGACCTTTAAGTCTAGCTATAGGAAGAAAGAGTGATGAAGTTAATCTCCATGGCAGAGCCATATTGTGAAGCAGAAAAATTAAACGAAGGAAGGAAGCCATTTATAGGAGTAGGGGATGAAGTTACTAGGCGTCGTAAGTTGCTAAAAAATTAAATTGATCATTAAGATCATTAGGTTCCAAGGCGCATTGGGAGTTGGCCTGGCAGTCATATATTATAAACGTGCAGAAAAGAAAACGTCAGAAGGACACTTTTAACGTCAGTTGTTAAATAAAACTGACGTTAAAAGCGTTTTTAAAATAAATATTTTTTATTTTTAACGTCAGTTGTTTATAAAACTGACGTTAAAAGTGTGATTTTTTACTTCAGTTAAATAAACAGCTGACGTAAATAATCCTATATCCCTATCTGAAATATCACACAGGTCTGTTAACATCAGTTGTTGAATAAAACTGAAGTTAAAAGTGTTTTTAAAATAAATAATATTTATTTTTAACGTCTGTTGTTTATACAATTGACGTTAAAAGTGTGATTTTTACTTCAGTTAAATAAATAGCTGACGTAAATAATCCTCTATCCCTAGCTATCTGAAATGCCCTGTTGTCACTCAATTAACACAGGTCTCAGAGCCATTTAAAAAAAATATTAATATTTAACGTCAGTTGTTAATAAAACTGACGTTAAAAAATTAATTTTAACGTCAGTTGTTTAATACAAATGACGTTAAATGTTGTTTTATGTTTACACCCGCGCGCCTTCTGCACTTCGCTCTGTACGTACGTCTCTTTTCTCTTTTCATTACGCACAACCCTAAATCACTCTCAACCCTCACTCTCACTCTCACCCAGCACAGAACCCTAATCGCGAGCTCATCTCCACCGCAACCACCACGAGGGCTTCTTCGCCACCACCGTGAGGTACACTATTAACCCTTACTCTGTCTTTCCATTCAATCTTTGCAATAACCTGACGTACATCTCTCTTTCCCCTTCCCGCGCACTAACTCTCCTTGTCCCTCTGCTCTCAGTAACCACATCGAACGTTGGCCACCACTCGAGCTCCCCTCCCCACCACCACGCGAGCACCTATTTCTGGTGAGTATTTAGGGCACATATTTGTATTTTTGGTTTTGAGTGTATGTTGAAACTGTAGTCTCAGTAGTTGAAACTTGAAACCGTGAGTTTGAGTTGTTTGGAATGTACGTCTCTGTTTTTGGTTTTGAGTGCATGTTGCTCTGCTGGTTGATCTGTCACGGCCGTGATGCTAATCACGGCTAGGCCGTGATCAATTCTGCCTGTGATGGCATGGTTCGTTCGATTGGCACGTTACGGCCGTGATGGACATCGCTGCCGTGCCGTGACAGTGCTTGGCAATTAATCTTTAAAAACTATAGTTTTCAATCTCCCGTATTGTCCTTATATTGGATATATATATGTTTTGTATATCTACAGGACCTATCTAGTTATGGATCGTAGTTGGATGGTTTGTAAGCGTACTAGTGCTGAGTATTTGAAGGGGGTGGGAGAATTTATAGAATTTGCTCAAAGGAATGTTCCTAATAGTAATGGAATGTTCTGTTGTCCTTGTGTCAAGTGTTTGAATACGAGGAAATGTACGGTGAAGGAAATACGTACTCATTTGATTTGTGAAGGGATTTGCTTGAGTTATACAAGATGGATATGGCATGGTGATATGTTGTTGAGTAGTAATACGGCGAGTGTCTCCCAAAGTGAGGACGTTGACGTAGATATGGAGGATGATCGAGTAGAGGACATGATCCGTGATATTGGAAAAGAATCTTTTCATCGAGCGCATGTGTATGATAGGTTATGCGGTGATGCGGATAAGCCTTTATATCCAGGGTGTACTACTCATACACGGTTGTCGGCGGTGCTAAAATTGGTTTGTGTGAAGGCGAGAAATGGTTGGAGCGATAAAAGCTTCACGGAATTGCTTGAAGTGTTGAAAGACTTGCTTCCGGAGGACAACACATTGCCTGACCGTAACTATGAGGCCAAGAAGGTATTGTGTCCTATGGGTATGGAGTATAAGAAGATACACGCATGCCCCAATGATTGCATATTGTACACCGGTGTTCATGAAGACAAACACATTTGCCCCAAATGTGGGTTATCACGATACAAAGTGAAGGCTGGTGATGATGATGATGATGTTGATGATGTGAGAAAAAAGGGTCCTCCTGCGAAGGTGTTGTGGTATCTTCCAATAATTCCAAGGTTCAAGCGATTGTTTGCCAATGCGAAAGATGCGAAGAATCTTAGATGGCATAATGATGAGAGGAAACGTGATGGAAAGGTTCGCCATCCTGCTGATTCTATTCAATGGAAGAATATCGATACTATGTTTCCGGATTACGCCGATGAGCCAAGAAACCTAAGGCTTGGACTTGCTACGGATGGAATGAATCCTTATGGTAACATGAGTAGTATTCATAGTTCATGGCCTGTTCTGTTGGTGATTTACAACATGCCCCCTTGGTTGTGCATGAAGCGCAAATACATGATGTTGTCTATGATGATTTCGGGCCTAAAGCAACAGGGAAATGACTTAGATGTTTATATAGGTCCCTTGATTGAAGACTTGAAAACGTTGTGGGTGGAAGGTGTTGATGTAGTTGATGGGTATTCTCATGAGACTTTCAAGCTTCGTGCCATGTTATTTTGCACCATCAACGACTTTCCAAAGATACGGTAACTTGTCCGGGTACAGTGTCAAGGGGCATAAAGCATGCCCTATATGTGAAGAAGGCACATGCTACACTCAGTTGCATCATGGAAAGAAGACGGTTTACCTTGGGCATCGGAGATTTCTTAGACGTGATCAACCATATCGTAAGATGAAAAAAGCTTTTAATGGATGCCAAGAGACAGAAGAAGCGCCGACGGCCTTAATTGGAGAGCAGGTTTATCAGAGGGTAAAGGACATCAATGTTATATTCGGCAAGTCCAAAAAGAAAGGTAAAGCTGTTGAGAAAAACATATGGAAGAAGAGGTCGATATTCTTTGATCTTCCACATCGGCGCAAGCTTGATGTCGATTAACGCATTGATGTGATGCATGTGGAGAAAAATGTGTGTGATAGTGTGATCGGGACGTTTCTCAACATTCAGGGCAAGACAAAGGATGGTGTGAATGCTCGTCTCGACCTCGTTGCTATGGGTATACGAGAGCGATTAGCTCGATTGTTGAGGATGGTAAGCGGACTTATTTGCCGCCAAAGATGTCATACTTTGTCAAAAAAAGAGAGACAAAGTTTCTGCGGGTGTCTTCAGGGCATCAAAGTTCCACATGGTTACTCTTCAAATATGAAGAGGCTTGTCTCTAGTGATCTTAAATTGGTTGGTTTGAAGTCTCATGATTGTCACATCTTGATGCAACAACTTCTGCCCATTGCAATTCGTGGTATTGCTACAAAAAATGTGAGACATGCCATTACTCGGTTGTGCTCATTCTTCAATTCTATATGTAGCAAAGTCGTTGACCCCCGTATGTTGGATGACTTGGAAGTTGAGGCTGCTACAATCTTGTGCCAATTGGAGATGTATTTTCCTCCTTCCTTTTTCGACATAATGGTTCACTTAATTGTTCATTTGGTGAGGGAGATTAGATTGTGGGACGGTTTTTCTAAGATGGATGTACCCGGTTGAGCGCTACATGAAGATCTTGAAAGGGTACGTGAAGAATCCTCATCGTCCGGAAGCATCTATTGTTCAAAGGTATGTTGCAGAAGAAGCTATTGAGTTTTGTTCGGACTACCTTCATAACACGGATCCTATAGGTGTTCCTAAGCCTCGGCATGATGAGATCAGATGTCAAGGTAAGGGTACACATGGCTTAAGAATTAATAGGAAGGATCGGGAGGAAGTGCTTCAAGCACATTTGTATGTATTGAACAACATCGAATGTGTTCAACCTTTCTTATTTGAACATAAAAGAAAAGTCAATCAAGAAAACCCTCGAATGAGCGAAAGGTGGTTGTTGAACAAGCATAACAAGACTTTCTTACCATGGTTCAAGGAAGAAATGCTTAAGGATGGTAGTACTGCTTCTGATGACGTAAAATGGCTAGCACGTGGGCCTAACTTCAACGTCATATGTTGGAGCGGATACGACATAAAAAACTTTTCCTGTTATACAAAGGAACAAGATAACAAGAGTACCATGCAGAATAGTGGGGTTATGATCGTGGCCGAAGCAATGCACTTCTCTAGTGCAAAGGACACAAAACCTGTTACAGCACCGAGACCTTACTTTGGATATATTGAAGATATTTGGGTGCTCGATTACACTAAGCTTACGGTGCCGATATTTAAATGTAAGTGGGTTGATAGTAACGGTGGTGTACAAACCGACGAATTGGGGTTCACATTAGTAGACCTCGACAAGTTAGGTCATATAAATGAGCCTTTCATAATGGCTTCCCAAGCAAAACAAGTGTTCTACATCACTGATCCTTCTAAAAAAGGTTGTCCGTGGTTCTCCAAGGAAAAAGCATGTATAATGGTAGTGATGAAAATGAAGATTCACTAGTGGAAAATATACATTAGACGGTAAAGGTTTACGTCAGTTAACCAAAAACTAGACGTTAAAGAGGGGGCGGTGGCAGTTTTGTAAATAATTAATTCACTGTTTACGTCAGTTGTTTTAATGACTGACGTTAAAAGTGAGGCGGTGGCAGTTTTGTAAATATGAAATCACTATTTGCGTCAGTTGTTTAATGAACTGACGTTAAAAGTGTTTTGCAAGAAATTATTAAAACTTTTAACGTCAGTTGTTTATAAACCTGACGTTATAAGTGTGATTTTTACTTCAGTTAAATAAATAACTGACGTAAATAATCAACTCATTCCTATCTTTCTTTCGTTGTCATCTCCCTGTTGTCACTCTTAACGCAGATCATCACTCCATATAGTGCAGTTTATTTCTAATCTTTTTTTTTTTAAAGTTTATTTTTAATCTTAATTAATTATCTTGAATTAGTAAATTAACAAATTCTTGTGCAAATTTAAATAAATAAACACTTAACATAAAACAAGTTATATATGTATAATCAAATCGTATCTCATTGAAGCGATTCATAAGTTACAATTACATGTTTAAAAGATAAAAAATTTCCGCAAGATATATAGCACTAAAATATAAAAAAGTTTCTGCTTCAACATCATTTTATTCTCAGTCCTGTGCTCAGAATCTCCAACATTGAATGCATCCCCTCCCTCATTTGAAGTCGATGCTCCATCTGAATCCACAGTCACTTTGGAGCCGTGGCAGAGTGAAGGATGCACTCGATCTGTTTCAGCAATATTCTTGGAACAGCCACTTGGTTCCAAAGCTGAGGTTTTGGAACTGTAGTTGCTGATTCTCCCGAAGGATGATGGTGTGTGCAATTCACATAATGCGATTTACACACCCTTATCACCCATGTAATGTGATTTACTCAAACTCAGAAGTTGTTTGACCATTAAGACAGAGACCTTTAAGTCTAGCTATAGGAAGAAAGAGTGATGAAGTTAATCTCCATGGCAGAGCCATATTGTGAAGCAGAAAAATTAAACGAAGGAAGGAAGCAATTTATAGGAGTAGGGGATGAAGTTACTAGGCGTCGTAAGTTGCTAAAAAATTAAATTGATCATTAAGATCATTAGGTTCCAAGGCGCATTGGGAGTTGGCCTGGCAGTCATATATTATAAACGTGCAGAAAAGAAAACATCAGAAGGACACTTTTAACGTCAGTTGTTAAATAAAACTGACGTTAAAAGCGTTTTTAAAATAAATATTTTTTATTTTTAACGTCAGTTGTTTATAAAACTGACGTTAAAAGTGTGATTTTTACTTCAGTTAAATAAACAGCTGACGTAAATAATCCTATATCCCTATCTGAAATATCACACAGGTCTGTTAACGTCAGTTGTTGAATACAACAGAAGTTAAAAGTGTTTTTAAAATAAATAATATTTATTTTTAACGTCTGTTGTTTATACAATTGACGTTAAAAGTGTGATTTTTACTTCAGTTAAATAAATAGCTGACGTAAATAATCCTCTATCCCTAGCTATCTGAAATGCCCTGTTGTCACTCAATTAACACAGGTCTCAGAGCCATTTAAAAAAAATATTAATATTTAACGTCAGTTGTTAATAAAACTGACGTTAAAAAATTAATTTTAACGTCAGTTGTTTAATACAACTGACGTTAAATGTTGTTTTATGTTTACACCCGCGCGCCTTCTGCACTTCGCTCTGTACGTACGTCTCTTTTCTCTTTTCATTACGCTCAACCCTAAATCACTCTCAACCCTCACTCTCACTCTCACCCAGCACAGAACCCTAATCGCGAGCTCATCTCCACCGCAACCACCGCGAGGGCTTCTTCGCCACCACCGTGAGGTACACTATTAACCCTTACTCTGTCTTTCCATTCATTCTTTGCAATAACCTGACGTACATCTCTCTTTCCCCTTCCCGCGCACTAACTCTCCTTGTCCCTCTGCTTTCAGTAACCACATCGAACGTTGGCCACCACTTGAGCTCCCCTCCCCACCACCACGCGAGCACCTATTTCTGGTGAGTATTTAGGGCACATTTTTGTATTTTTGGTTTTGAGTGTATGTTGAAACTGTAGTCTTAGTAGTTGAAACTTGAAACCGTGAGTTTGAGTTGTTTGGAATGTACGTCTCTGTTTTTGGTTTTGAGTGCATGTTGCTCTGCTGGTTGATCTGTCACGGCCGTGATGCTAATCACGGCTAGGCCGTGATCGCCCGCCTGTGATGGCATGGTCTGTTCAGTTGGCACGTTACGGCCGTGATGGACATCGCTGCCAGGCCGTGACCAGTGCTTGGCAATTAATCTTTAAAAACTATAGTTTTCAATCTCCCGTATTGTCCTTATATTGGATATATATATGTTTTGTATATCTACAGGACCTATCTAGTTATGGATCGTAGTTGGATAGTTTGTAAGCGTACTAGTGCTGAGTATTTGAAGGGGGTGGGAGAATTTATAGAATTTGCTCAAAGGAATGTTCCTAATAGTAATGTAATGTTCTGTTGTCCTTGTGTCAAGTGTTTGAATACGAGGAAATGTACGGTGAAGGAAATACGTACTCATTTGATTTGTGAAGGGATTTGCTTGAGTTATACAAGATGGATATGGCATGGTGATATGTTGTTGAGTAGTAATACGGCGAGTGTCTCCCAAAGTGAGGACGTTGACGTAGATATGGAGGATGATCGAGTAGAGGACATGATCCGTGATATTGGACAAGAATCTTTTCATCGAGCGCATGTGTATGATAGGTTGTGCGGTGATGCGGATAAGCCTTTATATCCAGGGTGTACTACTCATACACGGTTGTCGGCGGTGCTAAAATTGGTTTGTGTGAAGGCGAGAAATGGTTGGAGCGATAAAAGCTTCACGGAATTGCTTGAAGTGTTGAAAGACTTGCTTCCGGAGGACAACACATTGCCTGACCGTAACTATGAGGCCAAGAAGGTATTGTGTCCTATGGGTATGGAGTATAAGAAGATACACGCATGCCCCAATGATTGCATATTGTACACCGGTGTTCATGAAGACAAACATATTTGCCCCAAATGTGGGTTATCACGATACAAAGTGAAGGCTGGTGATGATGATGATGATGTTGATGATGTGAGAAAAAAGGGTCCTCCTGCGAAGGTGTTGTGGTATCTTCCAATAATTCCAAGGTTCAAGCGATTGTTTGCCAATGCGAAAGATGCGAAGAATCTTAGATGGCATAATGATGAGAGGAAACGTGATGGAAAGGTTCGCCATCCTGCTGATTCTATTCAATGGAAGAATATCGATACTATGTTTCCGGATTTCGCCGATGAGCCAAGAAACCTAAGGCTTGGACTTGCTACGGATGGAATGAATCCTTATGGTAACATGAGTAGTATTCATAGTTCATGGCCTGTTCTGTTGGTGATTTACAACATGCCCCCTTGGTTGTGCATGAAGCGCAAATACATGATGTTGTCTATGATGATTTCGGGCCCAAAGCAACCGGGAAATGACTTAGATGTTTATATAGGTCCCTTGATTGAAGACTTGAAAACGTTGTGGGTGGAAGGTGTTGATGTAGTTGATGGGTATTCTCATGATACTTTCAAGCTTCGTGCCATGTTATTTTGCACCATCAACGACTTTCCAGCATACGGTATCTTGTCCGGGTACAGTGTCAAGGGGCATAAAGCATGCCCTATATGTGAAGAAGGCACATGCTACACTCAGTTGCATCATGGAAAGAAGACGGTTTACCTTGGGCATCGGAGATTTCTTAGACGTGATCACCGATATCGTAAGATGAAAAAAGCTTTTAATGGATGCCAAGAGACAGAAGAAGCGCCGACGGCCTTAATTGGAGAGCAGGTTTATCAGAGGGTAAAGGACATCGATGTTATATTCGGCAAGTCCAAAAAGAAAGGTAAAGCTGTTGAGAAAAACATATGGAAGAAGAGGTCGATATTCTTTGATCTTCCATACTGGCGCAAGCTTGATGTCAGACACTGCATTGATGTGATGCATGTGGAGAAAAATGTGCGTGATAGTGTGATCGGGACGCTTCTCAACATTCAGGGCAAGACAAAGGATGGTGTGAATGCTCGTCTCGACCTCGTTGCTATGGGTATACGAGAGCAGTTAGCTCCAGTTGTTGAGGATGGTAAGCGGAGTTATTTGCCGCCAACATGTCATACTTTGAAAAAAAAAGAGAGACAAAGTTTCTGCGGGTGTCTTCAGGGCATCAAAGTTCCACATGGTTACTCTTCAAATATGAAGAGACTTGTCTCTAGTGATCTTAAATTGGTTGGCTTGAAGTCTCATGATTGTCACATCTTGATTTGCTACAAAAAATGTGAGACATGCCATTACTCGGTTGTGCTCATTCTTCAATTCTATATGTAGCAAAGTCGTTGACCCCCGTATGTTGGATGACTTGGAAGTTGAGGCTGCTACAATCTTGTGCCAATTGGAGATGTATTTTCCTCCTTCCTTTTTCGACATAATGGTTCACTTAATTGTTCATTTGGTGAGGGAGATTAGATTATGTGGGCCGGTTTTTCTGAGATGGATGTACTCAGTTGAGCGCTACATGAAGATCTTGAAAGGGTACGTGAAGAATCCTCATCGTCCGGAAGCATCTATTGTTCAAAGGTATGTTGCAGAAGAAGCTATTGAGTTTTGTTCGGACTACCTTCATAACACGGATCCTATAGGGGTTCCTAAGCCTCGGCATGATGAGATCAGATGTCAAGGTAAGGGTACACATGGCTTAAGAATTAATAGGAAGGATCGGGAGGAAGTGCTTCAAGCACATTTGTATGTATTGAACAACATCGAATGTGTTCAGCCTTTCTTATTTGAACATAAAAGAAAAGTCAATCAAGAAAACCCTCGAATGAGCGAAAGGTGGTTGTTGAACAAGCATAACAAGACTTTCTTACCATGGTTCAAGGAAGAAATGCTTAAGGATGGTAGTATCTTGCTTCTGATGACGTAAAATGGCTAGCACGTGGGCCTAACTTCAACGTCATATGTTGGAGCGGATACGACATAAATAACTTTTCCTTTTATACAAAGGAACAAGATAACAAGAGTACCATGCAAAATAGTGGGGTTATGATCGTGGCCGAAGCAATGCACTTCTCTAGTGGAAAGGACACAAAACCCGTTAAAGACCGAGACCTTACTTTGGATATATTGAAGATATTTGGGTGCTCGATTACACTAAGCTTACGGTGCTTGGTATTTAAATGTAAGTGGGTTGATAGTAACAGTGGTGTACAAACCGACGAATTCGGGTTCACATTGGTAGACCTCAACAAGTTAGGTCATATAAATGAGCCTTTCATAATGGCTTCCCAAGCAAAACAAGTGTTCTACATCACTGATCCTTCTAACAAAAGGTTGTCCGTGGTTCTCCAAGGAAAAAGCATGTATAATGGTAGTGATGAAAATGAAGATTCAAATCTTGATATTCCTGAGACTCCTTCTTTTTCAACAAACATGCCTACTATAATCGAGGAGACCCAGGTGGACGATGTACATGCCACTCGTGATGATCATCACGAAGGGATATTGATATAGGTAGTTTAAACTTAGTACACATTTATAACCTATGTTAATAAATATATATTGTTTTGAACAGGCATGCATATGGATCATTGTTCCATTTTTCCTTTGCAATTCTGTAATGTGTGTGATATTCTGTGTTACTGGGATATTTACTGAATGCAGTGATGGCTTAGGGGAGTGATATTTTAAAACTGAATTTAAAAAAAAAAAAAAAACTTCAGTTGTATCATACAACTGACGTTAAAAGTATTTTATAAAAATATACAGTACACTATTAACGTCAGTTGTTTATTACAACTGATGTTAACATTAAGACCTTTAACGTCAGTTCTTGATAACAATTGACGTTAGTTTTAACAAAATTTACGTCGGTTATGTTAAAGAACTGATGTTAATTTTGACAAAATTAACGTCAGTTGTGTTAAAGAACCGACGTTAATAGTGTTATATTTAACGTCAGTTCTCAACTGACGTTAAAAGTTAAACTTTTAACGTCAGCTGTATTTACGTCAGTCAGTATTCTGACGTAAAAAATCAATTTAAACTGACGTAAAAAGCACTTATTGCACCAGTGATTCAAATCTTGATATTCTTGAGACTCCTTCTTTTTCAACAAACATGCCTACTATAATCGAGGAGACACAGGTGGACGATGTACATGCCACTCGTGATGATCATCACGAAGGGATATTGATATAGGTAGTTTAAACTTAGTATACATTTATTTTTATTTATATTTATGTATTTATTTTGAGTTATAACCTATGTTAATAAATATATATATTGTTTCTGAATACATATATATGGATCATTATTCCATTTTTCCTTTGCAATTGATCTGTAATGTGTGTGATATTCTGTGTTACTGGGATATTTACTGAATGCAGGGATGACTGAGGGGAGTGATATTTTAAAACTGAATTTAAAAAAAATACTATTAACGCCGTTTTATCATACAACCGAGCGTTAATAGTATTTTATAAAATATACAAGACACTATTAACGCCGATTGTTTATTACAACCGACGTTAAAATTAAGACCTTTAACGTCAGTTCTTGATAACAATTGACGTTAGTTTTAACAAAATTAAAGTCAGTTTTTTTAAAGAACTGACGTTAATTTTGACAAAATTAACGTCAGTTGTGTTAAAGAACCGACGTTAATATTGTTATATTTAACGTCAGTTCTCAACTGACGTTAAAAGTTTAACTTTTAACGTCAGCTGTATTTACGTCAGTCAGTATTCTGACGTAAAAAATCAATTTTAACTGACGTAAAAAGCATTTATTGTACTAGTGCACACACGTGAAGTTTAAGATTTTGAATTGATACATGTGAAAACATTTATATGTATGTCTCATTTTTATTCCCCCCATTACGCATTCTTACTACTACCAATCACATCATTGTAATAATGGAAACAAATCACAACAAACACTAGACAAAGAAATGGGCATGTAAAACCCCAATCTATGTGAAACACCATATCCATTTTCCGGAATATGAACTTCCAAAGGTACATGCCTCACACTTGACTTGAAAATGAAGTGTCCAATCTCCTCAACACCTAACCAATCAGCTAGATCACTACATAAAGAGGGAAAAAGGAATTATAAGTTAATCGAACAAACTCCTATCATGTGCTATCGTCCTATCCTCTCTCTCCCTATCTCTCTCTTTCTCTACACACACGTACTAGAAATCAATGTGTGCGAATAAAAATAAAAAAGGTACAAGAAAGAGTGGGTTATGAGTGGATAAGAATAAGGAAAATGAAAATAAAAGATAGGATGTAATTATTCAATAAATATTATAACCCTACATTACAGAGGAGGAGCCGGCTCTCACACTCTTCCAAAGATACAGCTCCCTTTTCTTGAAGGAAACATGTTACGTACAATTCCATAGGTTTTATAGGTGTTATTTTCTAATAGGATTAAGACATATGAACAACTCATACACATGTTATATTTTTATTGATGAGTTATTATACATTTTATTATTCTATTAAAAAACAACACCTAATGTACCTTTGGAATTTTACTAAGTTTTGTCCTTCCTTTAACTTATCATTATTTTCTTCAAGAACCGATTCTACAATCAAATTATCCCACACAACAAAATACAAACAAGGTTTCTCAACAAAAAATAATTACAAAAACAAGTTTATGGCACAGAAGATGGCGAAAATAAATATCAATTTATCTCGGTAATGATGCAAATAATGTGAATTATAAATTTTAATTAATGCACACTCTCAATTTCAATAAAAATATCAAGATAAGTGTTGTTAACTAAATGAGCAGTTTTGAGCATGAATCAAACGACGGAGAACTAAATCTGGAGCATAGTAGATTCTATAGAAGTTTAAGGAAGGCCAATTGAACTTATCAAATGAGATTGGCCAGAAGTCTTATTAAATAGTTGTGGCAAGATACAAGATAAGAAGTAGATCATAACAGAAGATGACAAGGGATAACCCTGTTAACCTAGATAAGCAACAGAAAACAAGATAAAATACATGATAGAGTGAGTCAAGTAGGATTATCCTTATCACCCCCATTCAAACTTGGCTGGGCTGAGCAAAGCCCAAGTTTGTCTCGTAGAGTCAGAAAGGCAGTTCTGGAGAGAGCTTTGGTGAACAGGTCTGCCAGCTGATTGGAGGAAGGAACATAACGAGTCACCAAGGTCCCTTGAGCAACCTTCTCACGAACAAAATGATAGTCCAATTGAATGTGCTTCGTGCGAGCATGGAAGACTAGATTTACTGTGAGATGAAGTGCACTCAAATTGTCACAAAATAGAGAAGGAGCCTCAAGGAGAGGAATGCCAAGGTCACGAAGTAAGTAAGTGATCCAGGTGATTTCTGCAGTTGCGGAAGCCATAGCACGATATTCGGCCTCGGCACTCGAGCGAGCAACGGTGGGTTGTTTCTTTGCACACCAAGAGATACAGTTACTACCCAAGAATGTACAAAAGCCAGTCGTGGAACGACGAGTAATCGGACAACCAGCCCAGTCAGCATCAGCAAAGGCATACAAGTTTGTATCAGAATTTTTATGAATGCGCAGACCCAAAGAAGTTGTGCCTTTGACATAACGCAGAACCCTCTTCAACATCTTAAAGTGATGAAGTGATGGAGAATGCATGAACTGACAGAGATAATTCACACTATAAGCCAAATCTGGGCGAGTAAAGGTGAGGTATTGAAGAGCCCCAGCAAGGCTACGGTAGAGATGAGGATCATTGAAAGTAGCAGCAGGCATGACAGAATTCTTGACAGCCATTGGGGTGGCAACAACGTTGGAGTCCTGCATTTGTGAGCGTCGAAGAATGTCTAGGGCATACTGTGTCTGGTTCAAGAAGAGACCATAATCGGTTTTGCAAACTTCAACACCCAAGAAATAATGCAAATGACCCATGTCTTTGATAGCAAATTCGATGCTAAGTTGAGCCACAAAACTGGATAAAGTAGAATCTGAGTTACCAGTTAAAATGATATCGTCCACATAAAGCAATAGTACCATGATAACATCATCAGTATGATACGTGAATAATGAAGGATCAGCAATACTGCACTTGAACCCCATATGGAGGAGAAACGAGCTCAGCCTATTGAACCAGGTCCGAGGAGCTTGGCGAAGACCATATAAGGCTTTGTTCAGCTTCCAAACATGATTGGGAAAGGAAGGATCCTCAAATCCGGGAGGCTGAGAGACATACACAGGTTCCTGAAGTTTACCATGCAAGAATGCATTTTTAACATCAAGTTGCTTGATCACCCAGTTCTTCATAGTGGCCAAAGATAGCACCAAACGAACCGTGCTATATTTAATGACAGGTGAAAAAGTTTCTTGAAAATCAAGTCCAACAATTTGATTGAAACCTTTGGCAACATACCGAGCCTTAAGCCGATCCAGAGATCCATCAGACTTGAGTTTCGTCTTCCATACCCATTTAGTGCCAAGCACTCTCATATGAGATTGACGAGGAACCAGTTCAAAAGTTTGCTGATCAATGAGAGCTTGAAGTTCTTCCTCCATAGCATGCTTCCAACCAGGATGTCGTAAGGCAGTTCTGATGGTTTTAGGTTCTTTGGGAATAAGGGCACAAGTAAGAGAAAGACGTTGGACAGGGCAGTGTATTCCATCTTTGGCACGTGTTATCATAGGATGAGTATTGAGAGGAGGATGACAAGCAGAGGGTGGCGAGGGAAGGGACTCAGCGGAAGAAGGTTGGTTGGAGAAGGTGCTGGAAAAAGGAGCTTGAGGTGGAGCGGGGTCGAGTAATGGGTTGGAGGTAGAATGGGAACACTGACTTTGAGAGGTAGGTAGGGTTGTTTGGTGAGATAGGGACAAAGGTGATAGGGACGGTTGTTGGGGAGTTAAATTTGAAATATTTGGAGCTTGTGGGTTAGGGGCATTCCTTGGAGGGTGACGAAGAGAAGGAGAATGTAGTGTGTGGGGTTGGTCAATATAAGTAGTAATCGGAGGTAAGTCATGTTGGGAAGGTGCATGGAGAGATTGAAGGTCTTTATAAGGAAACATATGCTCATCAAAGATAACACTGCGAGAGATAAATATTCTACCTGTAGCTGGGTAAAGGCACTTGTATCCTTTATACCATTCACAATATCCCAGAAAAACACAAGGCAAAGATTTGGTGTCAAATTTTGTTTGTTGTGCCTTAATGAGAGGGAAACATCTCGTGCCAAAAACCCGTAAACACGAATAATCCGGATGAGAACCGTGCAAAATAGAATACGGATTTTGAAAATGACGAACCGAGGAAGGTAATCTGTTAATCAAATAAACTGCAGTAGAGAAAGCCTCTGGCCAATACATTAGAGGAACTTTACTAGCAAAAATCATTGTAAGGCCAAGTTCCCTAATATGACGATGTTTTCTTTCAGCAACCCCATTTTGTTGTGGGGTGTTGGGGCAAGAGATTTGAGTGCGAATCCCATTAGAAGCAAGATGAGCCAGAAGTTTGTTATTGATAAATTCACCTCCCCCGTCACATTGGACACATTTAATTGAAGTCTCAAACTGACGAGCCATAAATTTTTCAAATAGTAGAAACTGATCAAAAAAATCAGATTTGAATTTAAGTGGAATAAGCCAAGTGAAGCGAGTGAAATCATCAACTATGCATGCATACAATCGGAAACCATGTCTAGAAACAATAGGAGCTGGACCCCATAAGTCAAAATGTACAAGTTCAAATGGGGAAATGCTCCTTTTATTAACAGATAGAAATGGCAACTGAGAAGCCTTAGCTAAAGAACAACTTTCACAAATAAAAGGTAAAGACTGCATATTGGAAACTTTAATAGTCCCTTTATTGTGCAGAAGTCTAACTAGACGCATGTTGGGATGTCCAAGGCGAGCATGCCGAACTTGTTCATCAGCACTTTGAAACCTGGTAGAATAGTGGGCACTAATTGGTGGTGTGAGAGAGTACACATCCCCCGTCCTCTTCCCTTTGGTCAAAATCATCCCCGATCTCTTGTCCTTAATAATAAAATCACTAGAAGAAAATTCACACAGACATGGATAATCAGTGGTCAATTGACTAACAGATAAGAGATTCTTCTGAATATTAGGAACAACAAGGACATCTTTAAGACACAGAGTAGAACCAGTAGACAGTGGAACAAGAGCATCACCAATGTGTGTTATATCAAGAGTGTTCCCATTACCTACTGCCACAAACTTATTTCCAGAATAGGGGCGAATATTAGACAGAATACCTGCATCATTAGTCATATGTGCACCAGCACCAGAATCTGGAATCCATTCAGTTGCATCAGCTGACTTCATGCGAGAGTTAAGGCAAGAAGAGCGGAGAAATAGAATCAGCTGGTAGGCATGATTATACGATGTGCAGAACAAGCAAGAGCTTCATGATTTTGTCCTTTGCAAATCTGGCAAACAGCCGAGGACTTGTTGGATGAACGAGACTGAGATGGAGAGGATGCCGAATGAGGAGCAAAGCCACGACCTTTAGAACTGAATTGTTGGCGGTTGGGACGTGATGTGGAGGAGACTTGGCGTTTGGCTTGTGAACGAGAATCACGTTTGGCATAAAAAACCGGGGTGGCATTAGATTTGTGAATGTCATTAGTGAGGGTATCATAATTGATAAGTTGAGGAAGTAGAGACTGATAGGATGGAAGAGGAGGGCGCATCATAGTGGTGGTGAAAGAGTTGTAATCAGGGCCAAGACCACGTAACAAGTGAAACACCTTATCATGATCAGAGAGAGGTTTGCCAATTAAGGCAAGATCATCACAGATACTTTTAAACAGACGAAGGTAATCATGAATGGAATGGGATGATTCCTTGCATAAAGTAACAAGTTGCTGTTTGAGAAGAAACTCACGTTCAACTGAAGTGTGAGCAAAACTGTCTTGGAGTGTCAACCATACGTCCCTTGAAGTTTCCAAGTCAATGACAAGGCTAAGTGTTTCCTCTGTAAGACGACTTGTTAACCATGCACGGACAAGTCGATCAGTTCTGCGCCAGTGCTCAAAATCCGGGTTGGGCTGATCCAGACGCATGCCATTGGCGGCAGTGGGAGCACTGATTCGGGGAACAGGTGCAGAGGTCTCACCACTAATGAATCCTCCAAGATCTTGGCTCTCAATCAGATTCTTCATTTGGGCCCTCCATAGACGATAGTTAGAGGATGTAAGGTCCAAGGATACAAAGTTGCTGATGTTGAGAGTGGCTGGATATGGATAAGGAGAATTAGTGGGAGTGCTGGGAGAGGAAGTAGAGGAGCGGCTATGTGGTGGGGTGTAGGCCATTGGAACGAGGGACGGAAGATAGAAGCAATGAAGCCAGCAGCTATACTGATACCATATAGAAGTTTAAGGAAGGCCAATTGAACTTATCAAATGAGATTGGCCAGAAGTCTTATTAAATAGTTGTGGCAAGATACAAGATAAGAAGTAGATCATAACAGAAGATAACAAGGGATAACCCTGTTAACCTAGATAAGCAACAGAAAACAAGATAAAATACATGATAGAGTGAGTCAAGTAGGATTATCCTTATCAGATTCCGCTGTCAATGTCAAACGCTCCTTCATAGTAGATTCAAAGAGGGAAAACAAAAAACTCTATAATTGCATTATTGAATAAAGTGAGAAGATTCAAATCATGAAAAAGAGAGAAAGATTGAGAGAGAGAGAGCAAGCGAGATTGTGAGATCGAAATAGAGATGGAGCTAGACTAGGAGATTTTGTGTTAATTAACAATGAATGATCATGAAGATTTCAACTCTCTCATTCCCCTTCTTCTCGAAGTTGACAACGAGAAATTCGTTTCCAGCTTCAGCACCATCCTCGTCGCCTCCATCCAAGGAACCAAAGACCGAATCTCTCGGATCGAGTTCATTTTCTGCACCAAGCTTTACCCTGACCTCCAATCCAAGTCCAAAACCTTCTTAAACTTGAGGAAAAGGAAATCGAACTTGAGGAGTTGCGACTCGAAAACTGAAGAATCTCGGAGGAAGCGGTTGTGAAACGATGTCGCATCGAGGAGCTGCAATGTGAATCCGATGATGACATCGAGATTGTTTCTTCCCCTGCCGAACCCTTTTAGGTAATCCTATAATGATACCTTATATTTTTGAATTCAACCTTATCCTTGATTACTTACTTCTTCATTTCCTTTTGCACTGAGAAAAAGAAAAGCTATTATGGCCTTGCCGATGCAACCGCGACGACAGCCAAGGACATGAATGCTTGAAAAGACCCACCAAGATTCATCTCCTTCCGCTAAGGTACATTTCTTTTGGCAATGATCTTTTCGTTTAGTATTCGACCATGGTCTAACACTCTCTTTTTTCTGGTCGGACCATTTTGCCGATACCTCCAACTTGGCCTCCGACAAAGAGGCCGAACAATTTGATGACACAATTGTCGACAAGCTTATTTTTTGTGTCGGAGCATGCAGACTGAGAGGTATACATATATGATTTTTCGCTAAGCTTCGACGTCCCTTCGCTCAAGATGCTTAAAATTCCGAGCCTCCCGACTATCAATGTTGAAGTCGAGCTAGTTATAAATAATATCTATTAATTCCAACTTAACCCACCCAGTGATTCAGTAGAGAATTTTGACATGTCAATCCTGCAGGTTTTGGTTTGGGTGCTATTTTTGGAATCATGGGTGCTTTTCTGGTTTTGATACAAAAGTTAACCCTCTGAGGTTTGATTTTATTTATCTATGTTGGAATTGGTTCTTCTACTTTGGAAATGACAAGTTTATGTGGCCACTGACTTACAAAATATCATGTATGTAATTTTGGGGGGTCTTCTCTTGGCTCTTTTCTTTTGGGTTGATGGGGGTAATAGCTAGGGCTTCAACCTTGTGGTTATTAGGTTACTCTTTGATTGAGGTTTTATCTTGGTCTCCTTTTGTAATGGATATCACTTTGTATTTGGGTTGAGCACCCAATGTGCTCTTTTTAATACAATGGAGTTTATATAAAAAAAAATATTCCACCAACTTAAATAATAGATTCTACAATCCTATCAAAAGAATTATGTTTTATTTGGAGCTTTATTACAAATTTTAAAAAAAAAAAACTAAAACGTTAATGACTTTTTTGGCATAAAAAATTAATGGCAATTTAAAACTTTTTTTTTTAAAGAAAACATGGCAGTTTAATATATACTCCTTTTTACAAAAGAAAAATATATAGTTTATGTTTGTTACCCATAATTATAGCTGATGATTAAAACTATGCAAAACAATTACCCCTATATCCCCTTATCTTTTGATTCTGGCTATTGAGAGACTGAGTCATAAAATAAATGATACGGTCTGTGAGGGAAGTTGGAGCCCTTTTACCTTTGGCAGAGGAGCTGGCCCCAAAATTTCCCACATATGCTTTGCGGATGACCTTATTCTTGTTGTTGAAGCTAACCTAAATCAATTTAATTTGATTAAGAATGTTCTAGAGGAATTTTGTCACTTCTCTGGTCAAAAGGTGAACCTAAGCAAATCTAAGGTTTTCTTTTCTAACAATTTGTGTTTGGAGAGTTCTGATGTTTTTTAGCAGGGAATTGGGAATAGAGAAAACAAATGACCTCGGCATCTACCTGGCCGCCCCCATGCTCCATCAGAAGATTTCAAAACTCTCCTTCTCCTACATCATTGATAAGATGAAGAATAAATTAAATGGGTGGAAGGCAAAGTCTCTCATGTTTATGCTTAGACTGGAATTGGGCTGCTTTTAACCAAATCGCTCCAGCCTTCATCTGTGAGAAGATTGCTGAAGTGCTTCCTCCTATTCAATTGTGACTTGGAAGGTAGAAAGCAATAGGGAATTCTCAATAAGGACATCTTACAACATTTTGATGTCTCAGCAATCAAATCCTCAAGAGGTAAACCCCCTGTTCCAGAAGGTTATTGAATGGAAGGGTCCAGCTAGGATTGGTACGCACGTTGGGAATCGAAGGACTTTGTTTGGAGCAGGTTGGGTCAAGGTAAACACTGACGACTCCTTCATTCCAGGGAATCCAAGTTCTTCGTGCGCCAGTCTCATTCGAAATGAGCAAGGCACCTCCATAATGGCATTATTCTTGCAAAGTCAATAGCTCTTCTTTCAAGTAGACTCTTGGGTGGTCTACGATATGGTTTCAAAAGGTTTTACCTCCTCCTCCTCTCTAAAACCTCTCCTCAAAGAGGTCATGAAATTGCTCAAACGGCCGGATTGGAAGACGCAAATCAGTGTGGAGACCGGAGAAGCAAATTACTGTGCTGATATGCTTGCAGATAGGGGGCATCGAAGCTTGTTTTTCCCCTTTTAGGCATTTTGCTTAGGAACGACTCTGGTGGGGTTTGTCCCCCTATAGCCCCGTAGTTTTTTCCTTTTGTTTTCTCTTCCTTTTTATATATATATATATATATATATATATATATATATATATATAACATCATTTATTTATTATTATTTTTGGTCTGACTCAGATTTATTTATTGTTTGACACAATACGTTATTTAATCACTGTTCCGTTCAAATATCTCAGGTGGGAGATACTCGTCCGGAGAAGATCTTGTGGGAGTGTTTTGGAATTAGCTTGACAGAATCGGAATTCTGCTCCTACGTATCCAAAAAGGAATCAAAGCAAACGTAGTTCTAAGTGAGGGGGTTGAACCCCTATTTATAGAGATATTTTCAGTGCAACCGTTTGGATATGACTGTTACTGAGATCCTATTTATTAGGATCGGATTGTTATTGTAGTTAGACAATGATAAGGATAAAGCTCCGAGTTATACGGAGAGATATTTGGACCAGCGAGATATTCGGCCCAGTCAGTTGTGACTGGATAGCTCGGGGTCGAGATATCTTCATCCGTGGCCTGCTATGGAATAGGCCCGAGTAGTTATCCTCGGGTGTCAAGTGTATTATAGGTCTTCGGCTTTATGGGAGTTCGGGTCACGGCCCACTTGCCAGAATGAGCTCGGTCGTATTGACAATCCTCGGCCTTATATCTTCGGCCAGTACACAAGCCCCCCGAGCTCCGAGCTTAAATAAGTGAAAGAGCTGACAAGTGTTAAACCAGCTTATTCTTCGGCCACATAGACTTTTCTACTCCCAGCTGTCATTTCAACTGAACCTTCCCTCCTGTCAGAGAAGGCAATCATTTCCCCTAATCCTTCTGCGGCACGCTATAGGTGAGTAACCCTAGAGCTCCGCACCCATTTAATGAGGGGAAAATCAAAAGTCGCGTCTTTGGGCTTCCTGAAACGTGGGCCGTTGGTCGCGCTGTCGCGCACGCGCCAAAAAGATCGAGCGAGTTTTAAAACTGTAGTTTAGGGCGACAACTCGGATGTCGTCTCACAAGGACTCTTAAAATGTTATTTATCACAGAAATCAGTTTGGTGGGGGGGTTGGATTGGGATGCAAATAAGAAAACAAAATAATAACAGAGCAATGAAACAAGGCAATTCAAAGAGATTGTCAAATAGCTAAAAATGATTAATCTATTGTTCTCGATTTCCCAACTATCATAGGTTCATGCAATTTCCAAGCCCTAAGCAGATTCTAATCCCCTCCCGGTTGTAGCAACAATTTACAAGCGAAACCACTACTACAGATACATGTCCCTATTCCCGAATTAAGCAAACGGGGTTAAGCCCTTCGTGAACTAAGCGAACACGAAACGTACACACGCGAATTAAGCAGACGCGATTAATTATAGGAACATAATATCACCGAAAATAAATCAACATAACACAATATACTCCTGAATTAAGCAAACAGAAATATAAAGCATGGCATCGAAAAGGGAAAAGCATACAAAACAGGAAATACAAGAACCTCAAGTGTAGTGGAAATCGATTACAATAGATTAATCCTAGAAACTTAGTTCTCCATGAAAAAAAACGAAAACACACAGAAAAAAATGTAAACAGAACAATGGAGAAGCAAAAGTTATCTTTCAATCTGCCCAGAACAGCCTTTTATACTTCTTCAGAAATTTAGCCCACTCGCGAGGCGAGCCATCATTTGCGAGGCGAATATCATGAAGAGTCAGCAACGTTTGGTCTGCTCGCGGGGCGAAGAACTGAAGAGTCTTCTTATTACGCCCGTTATGAACATCAGGGGCCAACCGTGATGCTTTCTGACTTCCATTATCGCGAGGCGAAGAAGTTATTCGCGAGGCGACCCCGAGAGCTTGCATATTTCTGGAACAGTCATCCTTCAGGGTCGCGAGGCGAGGTGCTGTTCGCGGGGCGAACCAGAGAGGATGTCATTTTCACTGTTCTGCTGGCTTTCAGGTTCACGAGGCGAGAAAAACTCTCGCGAGGCGAATCCCCTGTTTCTTTATTCCCTCAACTTCTACTTAACCTGAAAACAAAAACACAGCTATAAGTGCATTATTTGACTCAAAACTGGCTAAATTAACCTAAAACTACTTTAGAGACTCAAAACCTTGCTTGAGGACAATCTAATCTAATTTGGGTGAAAATAGGATATAATTTGCACAAAACCCTGGTCATACTAGCCATAAAACTAGATGAGCCAGAGGCTTATCAAAATACCCCAAACTTAAACTTTGCTTGTCCCCAAGCAAACTAAAACTCAAAAATCAAAAAGACTCAAGACCTGGCAAGCTTAAAAGATTCAATCAACCTTGCACAAATTCAAGCAGTTTCATCAAAACAGTTTTCTTCAATGTCCCCCCCTTTCAAGCAAAGCAATCCCCACAATCATTCATTCTAAACAGTTGAGAATTTCATCATTCAAACAATCATTAATCTAAGCAGGGGATCCAAGTTACACACAAGAGGGAGATCACCAAATTCAAACAACTGCCTTCCTCACAAGGGCATTTAGTGTTCACTCAATCGCTCAGTTTGTGTCAGGCTAACAACATTTCACTCAATTTCACTTTTAAGAGCACTTCCCATAAATTTGATTTTCATCTCAAAATGATTCCCACAGAGAACATGCATGCAACATCAAAAGGTCTTTTATGGGTTGTAATGGGGCCTGGTTAAGGGTAGGATATACAAAGGTACTAGGCTGAAGACCCTAAGAACTAAGAGAGCATGAAACACTTCAAAACATTGGAATTTCACTCAAGTTCCTTTTCTCATTCATCTTTTTGCCTTGGGTGACTACAACCATTTCTTTTTTTTTTTTTAATACTTTTATTTTTTAACATTTTTACATTTTTTTTTACATACAGAAATATTACACCTTGCAGCCACCCCAAACTTAGTTTCTTGCACCCATTCTCTTTCTAAGATTCCATGCTCTCCTAATCCTAAGATCGGGTTAACATGGTTTTTCAGATTTTAGCTTATAACATTAGGTCATCAAGAATTAACAGCTAATCAGGCTCAATGGGGCTGACTAAGGAAGCATGTATTAGGGATGAGTTATTTTTAGGCTAAGTAGTTATTTACAAAGAAAATGCCTAAATCATCTGAAGCAAACACATAATCATGCAAACCATAAAGAGATTCAAGCAAATTCAGGAAAGTGCAACTTGAAAGTGATTCTCACAGTCAAAAACATGTTGGAGGCTCAAAACCTCACCTGGACATTCATGCAAATTGTTTGACAGAGATTCTATCCCTAGTGTGTGCTTCCTATCACCCCAAACTTATCATAAATCATGTCATCACAACAAAATCTCAAAGTTCAGTTTTTAATCACATGAGGATCACTAAATTTTTTTTTCAGAAACCCATTGTTCAACCTAGGGGAAATCATCACATCAATCATGCAATCAATCTGTGCAAAGTCAATCAAAATCCAGCAAACTTGCCAACATAAGACTTAACACAACTCCTGAGCTTCTCAAATTATTCAGGAGCTTTATTAAAAGAAAAGAAAAAAAAAACAAGATAAACAAGACTACAACTAGTTCCCTCCCCCACACTTAAAACATACATTGTCCCCAATGAACAAAAGAACTATAAAATCAGAGTGAGGGAAAGGAAATGGTACTCCCTGATCAAGTGTCAGTGTAGGTGGGAGCTTCCAAGGAGAGCTCCTCAACATTAGCATCCACAGGAATACCAGCATCCACACCATGGAATGGCTTGACCTCCGCCTGTTAACCTTGAAGGTCTTGTTGGTACCTGCACTTTGAATCTCTACTGCACCATAAGGAAAAACGTTAGTAACAACAAAGGAGCCATCCCATTTGGATCTAAGTTTCCCAGCCATCAATTTCAGGCGGGAATTAAACAGTAAGACTTTTTGGCCCACAAAAAATTCTTTCCTAGCAATCCTCCTATCATGAAACAGTTTTGTTTTCTCTTTATAAACCCTGGAGCTTTCATAGGCTTCTAGCCTAAGCTCCTCAAGTTGCTGCAACTGCAGTTTTCTTTCAACACCAGCTTTCTTCATGTCCATGTTACAGCACTTGACTACCCAATATGCACGGTGCTCAACTTCCACCGGGAGGTGACATGCTTTACCAAATACAAGCCTGAAGGGGGACATTCCTATTGGTGTCTTGAAAGCGGTCATCTGAGCCCACAATGCGTCTTCCAGACGGCGGCTCCATTCCTTTCTGTTCGGCTGCACCATCTTCTCTAGAATCTGCTTGATCTCCCTGTTTGATAACTCAACCTGGCCATTGGTCTGGGGATGATAAGCAGTGGAAACTCTATGCACAACCCCATATTTTCTGAGTAAGGCTTCCATGGTTCTGTTGCAGAAGTGAGTGCCCTGGTCACTGATGATAGCCCTAGGTATGCCAAACCTGCAAAAAATGTTGGACCTAACAAATTTGGAAACAACTTTAGCATCGTTACTCCTAGTGGGGATGGCTTCCACCCACTTTGAAACATAGTCAAGAGCCAAAAGAATATATACAAAACCAAAAGAAGCAGGGAAATGACCCATAAAATCAATCCCCCACACATCAAAAACCTCACAAAAGAGCATGGGTTGTTGGGGCATCTCACTCCTACGAGTGATGGCAGGGCCTGCTGTTTGACATTCCTTGCAATTCCTGTAAACCTCATAGGCATCTCTAAAAATTGTGGGCCAGTAGAACCCAGAATCCAGGACTTTTCTTGCCGTCCTCTGCGGTCCAAAATGTCCTCCAACTTGAGAGGCATGTGAAAAGTGCAAGATGGACTCTGTCTCATAATCGGGGACACACCTCCGAATCACCTGATCACTGCAAAACTTCCAAAGGTACGGATCATCCCACACATAGTACTTTGCATCGCTCTTGAGCTTGTGGAACTTATGTCTACTTGTACCTGCAGGAACAATACCAGCAACAGGAAAGTTAACTATGTCAGCAAACCAGGGGGTTACCCCATACAAATGTAGAAGTCTCTCATCAGGGAAATCATCTTGGATGGGAGAAGAATCCTCATCCCTTGCTATTCGGCTCAAGTGATCGGCTACCAAATTTTCAGCTCCACTCTTGTCTTTGATCTCCACATTGAATTCTTGGAGCAAAAGCATCCATCGGATCAGTCTCGGCTTAGCTTCTGGTTTCTTTAACAGGTACTTCAGAGCTGCATGGTCAGTGAAAACAATAATCCTAGAACCTAGCAAATAAGACCTAAATTTATCAAGTGCAAATACAACAGCTAGCAGTTCTTTCTCAGTGGTGGTGTAATTGGATTGTGCAGCATCTAATGTCCTAGAAGCATAATGAATTACATGGGCAGCCTTGCCCTCCCTTTGTGCCAGAACTGCTCCCACAGCAAAATTGGAAGCATCACACATGAGTTCAAAAGGGAGTGTCCAGTCTGGGGGCTGGATGACGGGGGTAGATGTCAATGCTCTTTTCAGGTAGTCAAATGCCTTCTTGCAATGGTCATCAAAATGGAATAGGGCATCATTCTTCAGCAGGTTTGACAATGGCAGAGCTATCTTGCTGAAGTCCTTTATAAAGCGCCTGTAGAAACCTGCATGTCCAAGAAAAGAATGGATCTCGCGTACGCAAGATGGGTAAGGCAATGAAGAAATCACATCAATTTTTGCAGGATCTACTGAAATACCCTCCTTAGAAATTACATGACCCAAAACAATCCCCTGCTCTACCATAAAGTGACATTTTTCATAGTTCAAAATCAGATCAGTCTCAATGCATCTTTCTAGAACTAAACTCAGACTATGTAGACATGCATCAAATGAGGAGCCATATACAGTGAAGTCATCCATGAACACCTCCATGCAATTTCCAATAAATTCAGTAAAAATGCTAAGCATGCATCTTTGGAAGGTGCCAGGAGCATTACAAAGGCCAAATGGCATCCTCCTATAGGCAAACGTACCGAAGGGGCACGTGAAAGTGGTATTTTCCTGATCCTCAGGGGCAATATGGATCTGGAAATACCCGAAAAAGCCATCAATAAAACAGTAATGAGATTTACCAGCCAGCCGATCCAGCATCTGATCTATGAATGGCAAAGGAAAATGATCCTTTCTGGTGGCCTGGTTCAACTTCCTATAATCTATACAGACTCGCCAGCTATTCTGGACTCTAGTAGGTACAAGCTCATTATTATCATTCCTAACTACTGTGAGACTGGACTTCTTTGGTACAACTTGCACCAGACTTACCCAATTACTATCAGAGATGGGGTATATAATACCTGCCTGCAGAAGTTTAGTCACCTCCTTCTTCACCACATCCAGAATCAGTGGATTGAGGCGTTTTTGGGCCTGTCTAACTGGTTTAGCCCCATCCTCCAATAGAATTCTGTGCATGCATCTGGAGAGGCTAATTCCTGGAATATCAGCCAAGGTCCACCCAATAGCCTTCTTGTGCTTCTTCAGAACCTCCAATAGTTTTGCTTCCTGGTCAGAGTCAAGGCTGGAGGAAATGATGACTGGAAGTTTTTCATTCGTCTCCAGGTAGGCATACTTCAGGTTCCCAGGAAGTGGCTTGAGCTCTAGGGAAGGCGGCTGCTCAATGGATGGTACATTGGGAGTAGCCAGGATGTCAAGGACTTCTGCTGAACAGACAGCTTCACTCTCACTATCACTATCACCCTGCAAAGTTGAATCAAGAAACTCAGCACAAACAGAACAAGGGTTAGTGTCAGTACAGTTAGTACATGAATACAAATCATCAAAACCAGAAATGAATGGAAAATCAGAAATAAAGTCCTCATGGGTATCCTCAATAAGCTCAGAAAGCAACTCTAATTGGAAAACCGAGAGCTCCTCCAGTGGGTGTTTCATAGCATCAAAAATGTTGAACTTTGCCACAATATCACCAAACTCCATAGACATAGTCCCATCATTCACATCAATCTTAGTCTTGGCTGTCTTCATGAATGGTCTGCCCAAGATTATTGGTGATCTACTGGAATGTGTCTTTCCTGCCATGTCTAAGATGTAGAAGTCAGCAGGGAAGATCAGCTCATCAACTTGCACCAGCACATCTTCTACCATTCCCATGGGGCGGGCACTGGTCCTGTTAGCCAACTGGATGGTGAGACCTGTATACTGCAAAGGCCAAAGATCAAGGTTATTGAAAATAGAAGTGGGCATGACATTTATGGAGGCTCCCAAATCCAGCATGCAATTTTCAAATTTCCTGTCCCCAATAGTGCATGGAATAGTGAAAGTGCCTGGGTCCTTGCACTTTTGTGGTAATGCCTGAGTAGGGGCTAAAACAGCAACTCTTTCTGGTGCAGGCTTAGACTGGATAAGAGCTGAAACATTTCTTCCCAAATCAACCCTCTCATTATTCTTCAACTTCCTCTTGTTGGTGCATAGATCATTCAGAAATTTTGCATACTTGGGCACTTGCTTGATCACATCCAACAGCGGAATATTTACAGCCACCTTTATGAAAACATCAAGAATTTCCTTTTCCTTATCTTCACCACCAATCTTCTTATTTTTCTGAACTCTGTGTGGGAAGGGGATCAGTGGAATGTACACCTTTTCAGCTTCAACATCAACAGTAGGCTCAGGAGTTACCTCCACAGTTTCTTCCTTTTCCTCAGAGGTTGCCTCAACAACTCTTCCAGATCTCAGAGATATGGCACTCACATTAGGATTGGAGGCATTGGGATTTATTACTGGTTGTGCCGGCAGTTGACTGGATCCTTGAGCTTGCTGTAAGTTGTTTATGGATGTGGCAAGCTGTCCAATCTGCGTCCTCAAATCTTGAATGCTAGCATTCTCGGGCTCGCTGAGACTGCCCAACCTCTTCTGCAAACCGGAGGTTATTTGCAGCCATTTGCTTGATCATATCCTCTAGGGAAGGTCCGGAAGGTGCGAAGTAGTCAATTGGGGAGGATTCGTGGTGCTGCCATTGGTTGTTGTTGGGATGAGTTCCCATACCGCAGATTAGGATGATTCCTCCAATTGGGATGGTACCTATTTGTGGAGAGGTGCGGAGTCTTGTATCGGTTGGATCGCCGCCTTGATTATAAGGATGGACTGCATAAGCTTGAGGCAAATTAGTACTTGACTCTTCCTTCAGAATAGGGCATGCCTCATATGGGTGCTCCGAGAACCGCACATGCCACATAACTTTGCATTTGAAACCTATCCATTGCCATTTTCTCTACCAAGGAAGTGAGCCTATCCATTCTATCCTTAAGGGCCTGGTTGGAAGGAGAGCTATGGACCTCGTGCACACCTCTTGTCTCTACAGAATTTCTCCTGGTAGTAAACTGTTGGGAATTCAGTGACATATTTTCAATGAGTTGCTTGGCAGCAGCTGGGGTCTTATCAACAAGTGCTCCCCCACTAGCAAAGATCCAAAATATTCCTATCCATCGGCAGGTAAACCTTCATAAAAGTCTTGGATAAGAAGCCGTTCGTAAACGATCTTTGGGGCAAATCGGATATCAACCGCTTGAATCTCTCCCAATACTCGACCAATGACTCATTTCCTGCCTCGATTCCACATATTTCCTTCCTAATTGATGCAGCTCTGGAAGCAGGAAAGTATTTCTCTAAGAAGAGCCTCTTCAAATCGTTCCAAGTGGTAATGGAATTTGGCGGAAGATATAACAGCCAATCCTTTGCAGCGCCCTGTAGTGAAAACGGGAAGGCTCTCAGCTTAATGTGATCTTCAGTTACTCCCTCTGGTCTCAAGGTTGTGGAGCAGACAACCTGAAATTCCTTCAGATGCTTGTGCGGGTCCTCACCTGCAAGACCATTAAACCTTGGCAACAAATGGATTAGACCAGATTTTAATTCAAAAGGAGTAACAGCACCAGAATATTCAATGCACAATCCATTATAGTTAACATCAGGGGCAGCAAGCTGTCTTAATGTCCTTTGGTCACCCATAGTGTCAAAAACAGTTTTGGAATTAGAATCACTACTAGTGCTGGCCCGAAATTCTCTACGGAGTGTGTGCAGTGTTCTTTCAATTTCCGGATCAAAATCACACAATTCAGGGCAATTGGACCTAGTAGCCAGACCAATTCAAAACAACAACGAAAATAAAAGAAAAAGAAAAGAAAGAAAAAATGGAAAAATAACAAATAAGAGCCCCCGGTAACGGCGCCAAATTTTGGTCATTACTGTCGGCAAGACGCTACCGAAAAAGAACGAGTGGGTTTTAAAACTGTAGTTTAGGGCGACAACTCGGATGTCGTCTCACAAGGACTCTTAAAGTGTTATTTATCACATAAATCAGTTTTTTTTTTTTTTGGGGGGGGGGGGCTGGATTGGGATGCAAATAAGAAAACAAAATAATAACAGAGCAATGAAACAAGGCAATTCAAAGAGATTGTCAAATAGCTAAAAACGATTAATCTATTGTTCTCGATTTCCCAACTATCATAGGTTCATGCAATTTCCAAGCCCTAAGCAGATTCTAATCCCCTCCTGGTTGTAGCAACAATTTACAAGCGAAACCACTACTACAGATACATGTCCCTATTCCCGAATTAAGCAAACGGGGTTAAGCCATTCGTGAACTAAGCGAACACGAAACGTACACATGCGAATTAAGCAGACGCAATTAATTATAGGAACATAATATCATCGAAAATAAATCAACACAACACAATATACTCCTGAATTAAGCAAACAGAAATATAAAGCATGGCATCGAAAAGGGAAAAGCATACAAAACAGGAAATACAAGAACCTCAAGTGTAGTGGAAATCGATTACAATAGATTAATCCTAGAAACTTATTTCTCCATGAAAAAAAACGAAAACACACAGAAAAAAATGTAAACAGAACAATGGAGAAGCAAAAGTTATCTTTCAATCTGCCCAGAACAGCCTTTTATACTTCTTCAGAAATTTAGCCCACTCGCGAGGCGAGCCATCATTCGCGAGGCGAATATCATGAAGAGTCAGCAACGTTTGGTCTTCTCGCGGGGCGAAGAACTGCTCGCAGGGCGAAGAACTGAAGAGTCTTCTTATTACGCCCGTTATGAACATCAGGGGCCAACCGTGATGCTTTCTGACTTCCATTATCGCGAGGCGAAGAAGTTATTCGCGAGGCGACCCCGAGAGCTTGCATATTTCTGGAACAGTCATCCTTCAGGGTCGCAAGGCGAGGTGCTGTTCGCGGGGCGAACTAGAGAGGATGTCATTTTCACTGTTCTGCTGGCTTTCAGGTTCGCGAGGCGAGAAAAACTCTCGCGAGGCGAATCCCCTGTTTCTTTATTCCCTCAACTTCTACTTAACCTGAAAACAAAAACACAGCTATAAGTGCATTATTTGACTCAAAACTGGCTAAATTAACCTAAAACTACTTTAGAGACTCAAAACCTTGCTTGAGGACAATCTAATCTAATTTGGGTGAAAATAGGATATAATTTGCACAAAACCCTGGTCATACTAGCCATAAAACTAGATGAGCCAGAGGCTTATCAGCCGTTGATCGTATCATCAACTACAGCAGCTATAAATATCCCCCCTAACTCCAACTCCCCTCTACCTTGCCTATCCTCCTTTGCCCTTCACCTTCGTCTTTCAAGTTTCTGCCATCACTCTCCTGTCTGTCATTCTTCAGGTACGCCCCGTCTTCTTCCCTCCTTCAAGCTTCTAAGTTTAATTTCTGCTTATCAGATGAGTTCGTCCGAGTCTTCTGAGTCAAACACCTCGCCTCTGATTGAGCGCGAGGTTTCCCCCATTGGGGGATCTCCTTCCACTTCTTCCGTTCCTTCACAGGAACTGAACATCGGCGAGGGGGAACCGTCCTCCTCCGGGTCGTCTTCCACCGGGTCTGATTCCTCTGGGTCCGATTCTTCTAGGTCTGGCTCTCCCTCACCCCAAGTTTCCAAACCCGCCGTTCGCAAACAACGCCTAAGGGTTCCAAAAGACCCTGTTCCCGATATTACCCTTCCTGGGTATACCTGGGTTAAAGGCGAAGTCGGGACTTATTTTTCTGATTTTCAGACTTCAGATTCCATTGCTCGTCTTCGGTCCCAGATTAATATCTCGGCGTCCGAAGACGAATCCGAGTTCATTTGCTCCCCTTGCTCGGGTACCGAGTATGTCTTCTTCAGGGCTCATCCTTCCGAGCCCCCTTTTACCTACATGTACAAAACACTGTTTGCACAGCTGCGCGTGTCCCTTCCTTTCACCGAGTTTGAGTGCGACGTTTTGAGAACCATGAATGTCGCACCTACTCAGCTCCATCCCAACAGCTGGGCTTTTATGAAAGCCTTTCAAATTTTGTGTAAATACATCGGGATGGAGCCCACTACTCCCAAATTTTTGTACTTTTACCAAACAAGGTTTGGTAAGAAAACAGGATGGATTTCCCTTAATGGGCTGAACCGGAGAGGACTGCTTAGTCTATACACATCGTCGTATAAGGACTTTAAAGTCGGCTTCTTCTGAGTTTGCCCCTCGGGCTCTCACTCCTCCCATTTTTTTGACGAGAATGGATACGCCAAGTTTCCTTTATACTGGCAATCCTCCCCCACCAAATTTGTTGGTTTCGAGTACAAATCCCTTCCCGCCGAGGATAGACGGGATATAGATATATTAGAAAAACTTCCTCGGCTCCTCCATTGTGGACGTCTTCTGAAACTCCCCTTCTCATCCACTCCGAGAACTGACCTTAAAAGTAAGTGCTCGGCTTTTTAGTTTTCAGCTATTTTATGTATGTGTTCCTGTACTAACAATTTTTCTTTTTGGCAGTCATTATGGGGAAATTCGACTTCTCCAAGCTTTTAAAGTCTGCTGCTGATAGTGTGATTTTACATGATGTTTCCTATACATATTTGCATGCATTTTTCATATAGATTAGGCATTCTTTAGTTGATTTTAGTTAGATTTTCCCTTGGAACGGGTGAAGCGGTTTCTTGGTGTTGTTTTGCAGGAATTCAATGTAAAAATGATAAAAATCAGCCATGGTGGAGCTTGGATGAAATAGAGCTTGAAAAGTGATGAATATGAGCAAACAGAGCCCATCACGGCCTGGCCGTGATGACCATCACGGCCGTGATCAAGCAGAGCAGAAGGCAAAAGTCAGAGACTGTCACGGCCTGCCCGTAATAGACATCACGGCCGTGACCAACCAGAAAATTAGGGTTTCGCGACGCGAAACCTAGCTCGCCTCGCGAGACTTCATTTTGTGCAAACACGCCTTGGACAGAACGCGTCACGGCCTGCCCGTGATGGCCATCACGGCCGTGACGCGCAGCAGACCTATAAATAAGAACGCAGCAGACAGAACAGAGGAAGTTGGAGGGTCCATTTGGAGGCATTTGGAGGCTGCAGCTGGGCTAGGGTTTCAACCCTAGAAGGGAGCCAAGAGGGATTGCTTTGAAGAAGAAGGAAAGCTCACATGGAGCCTCTCCTCTCCTCTTCCTTCCTATTTCTCTGGTTTGGTTTTCTTTGTTTTATGAGTAGTTAAATCCCTGTGTTGGGATTAGATGTAATCAAACTTATGTTTATGTATTTATCTTGACGGATTATTCTATGTTCATGTCTTCATATTAGTGGTTATTTTTCTGTGCTTAATGCTTGTTGTGGCTAGCACCCCCATGACTTGATTTGTGTTTTGGTATGCAATGGGAACGTTCGTATCATAACCAGAACTGAATTTAATCACCTAGTAAGCCTTGTATCTAGGAATGGAACTAGGTTTATTAGTAATCACATGATCCCTAATCTTAATGCAAATTCGTTAATCTAGGCCACCTAAGGAATTAGGGTCTATTAGTGGATTTAGGCTCTTGCCATCCGAGGAATCGGGGTTTGAGTAATTTAGTGGATTGATTTTATTATCTGAAGCATGAATGGGAGGTATCTAGTCCTGATAGTGCATGAGTTAGAGGTTTGGTGAAGTCTAGTCCCAACATATCCTTTCTGCACGCCAAGTGTTTGTCAAAAGTCCCCAAAAAGACAAAAAGATTTTATTTCTTTTCTTTTGCTTGTTTTGAACTCTCTGTTTAGTCTAGATAGTTGCTGACTTTGCGAATTGGTAGTTGACATCCAATCCCCGTGGATACGATAAACCGGTCTTACCACCGTATTACTTGTACGACTGGGTATACTTGCCCAGATTCGTCCATCAAGTTTTTGGCGTCGTTGCCGAGGATTGGTTTTACCAATATCATTAGTAACAAAGGAGGCAACTAATTTAGACATTTTTATTTCTTTTATTTTCTGTATATATTTGATCTTTTTGTTTTGAGCTTTGGTAGTGCCAGGTGGACGAAATTCATGGAAAATTTTTATTATCCACCTGATGAGGAAGCCTCCAGTCGCGTTTTGGAAGATAACTGGTGCTTGGGAGACGTCATGGATTTGATGGACCATGTTACTCTCGCACAAGTTGATTATATGACAGGAAGGCTTATATATAACTTCTCCGAGGAGGATTGGGAAACCTTTTGTTCATATTTGCCACCTCCACCACCATGTATGATTCCCATAGAGCCACAAGAATCCGCATTTGAGAAAAATCTGGTTGTGGGAATGGATCAAATTGAAGATGAAGTGGTGGTGGTAAGCGAATCACAACACGAGGAATTACCTTCCACAAATCCTTGGGAAACAACAAGTGAGGAGGCAGGGCATTTGGAAAGCACTCCCTCCACCATGCATGTTGAGCAATCTGATTTTACTGCATTAAATAATTATGTTGGCTTGCATGCATGTGTGGACACTGGTAAGTTAGCCCCCTCCACTTGTCTGTCATACTTCCTCTTGAAAATTCCACTTGACCCGAGAGGAAGTGAGTTCATAATTGTAGAGGTCAAGGGAGTTTCCACCCAATGGCTGGGTGGAATTGAGAATAAAGTTATTTTACTGTTGCAATCTCCACTCCAAGTTCCATTTGATCCAGGAGGAGGATCCAGGTGGATGCTTTTTAATAAGTCAAGCTAGTGACATTAAAGAAGCGCTTATTGGGAGGCAACCCAATTTTTCTTTTCCTTTTTCCTTTTGCTTTTGATTTTAAACTCTTGAATAATTTGAGAAGATCAAGAGTTTTCTTTTACTAATAAAATTGCCAAGTGATTCCAGGGTAAGAAGGAAGGAGGGAAGAGCAAGAAGACAAGAAAAAGCAACCCAACTTTCAAGCAGTTTCTGACTGAAATGAAAGTCAACACCTGCTACCGCCTCGGTAAGCCGTTCCAATTTTTTGCTTTAGTTTATTTTTCTTCTCCTCTTTCCATCTTGATTGTTTACATTGGGGACAATGTAAATTTTTTAAGCTTGGGGTAGGGGTATTTTGCATTTGCATTTTGCATGTTGCATTCATATAGTTTTGCATGATAGCTTTGCATGTTCACACAATTAGATTGCCCTTGCTTAGAATTTTGCATCCAATTGTGAGAACTAAGTGCCCCATAATTTGAGATAGTGAATTGTTGAACCCAATTTGTTATTCTTGTGATATGGCTGCAAATGAGAATGTTTGAGATAATCTTGGATAGTTGATAATTAGCATATGGTTCTGTGGACTTGTGATTTTCATTGATTTTTGAACTATAAAATGTGAGATTTTGAGCCATAAAGGGGTACTCACTAAAATTTACCCCATTCTTTGTGTAGAGTGTTATTCCTCTTGGTGTGTTTTCTCTAGAACTTGACTTGAAACCATTTCGAAGCTTAAAATTTTTGAAAATATTTTTGAAAATGATTGAGGCACTAGGTATTTTTCTGGCCTTCTGAGCTTGGAATGATAAAATGCTACCCCTTAGTTGCCCAATTTTGAGCCTGAATGAATAAAATGCTTTTCTTGGTACCCTGAAATGTTTTGATAAATATGTTTGACAAGGGACCTTCTAAAGTATTACAAAAGGGTAAAAAGGTAGTTGAAAGTTTGGGAAAAGAATCAGAAAAAAATAATTCTTTTGAGTTGAAAAAAAATCTCCCCTTCTCCAAGCAAAAGAAAAAGAAAAGAAAAAAAAAAATAAATAGAGAAGGGGATGACAAAAAGAAGTGAAAAATAATAAAAGCAAAGAGAAAGAAAAGAAAGGTGGAAAAATAAATTGAAAACCCATGAAGGTATTTTAGAAGGTGCATGCTTTGCAAATGTTGATGTTTATATAGCCTTTTGAAATGTCCTTTTCTTGTTATCCCCACCTAACGATTAATCCCATGGCCACGTTACAACCAAATAAAAGACCTCTTGATTCTTAATTGTTTTCATTAATAAAGTAGAGATTTGGTTGATAGTCAAGCCTATGGTAGGATTCATTCCTTGAGGAAAATTGAGTGAAATGTCTTATCCCCTAAACACTTGAGTGGTGAGGAAGAGAGCCAAGCAAATGAACAAGCTTGGGGTGAGCTTCATGTGAGGAAGAGTGCCCAAATCAGTGAGAACAGGAGTCTAAGGAACCTAAGCCTCTAATTGGACTTGAATTGATTGTCTCTTACTGAATTGTTTGAATTGCCTATTGCTTGGATTATTTACTCGGGTTCTTAGTTCACTATCAATGTTTTGTTTATTCTTCTGGCCTTAGTGATTGCTTGAGGACAAGCAATTGAATAAGCTTGGGGTGATTTGATAGTGTGATTTTACATGATGTTTCCTGTACATATTTGCATGCATTTTTCATATAGATTAGGCATTCTTTAGTTGATTTTAGTTAGATTTTCCCTTGGAACGGGTGAAGCGGTTTCTTGGTGTTGTTTTGCAGGAATTCAATGTAAAAATGATAAAAATCAGCCATGGTGGAGCTTGGATGAAATAGAGCTTGAAAAGTGATGAATATGAGCAAACAGAGCCCATCACGGCCTGGCCGTGATGACCATCACGGCCGTGATCAAGCAGAGCAGAAGGCAAAAGTCAGAGATCGTCACGGCCTGCCGTAATAGACATCACGGCCGTGACCAACCAGAAAATTAGGGTTTCGCGACGCGAAACCTAGCTCCGCTCGCGAGACTTCATTTTGTGCAAACACGCCTTGGACGGAACGCGTCACGGCCTCGCGCCGTGATGGCCATCACGGCCGTGACGCGCAGCAGACCTATAAATAAGAACGCAGCAGAGCATGAACGAGCAGGAAGTTGGAGGGTCCATTTGGAGGCCTTTGGAGGCTGCAGCTGGGCTAGGGTTTCAACCCTAGAAGGGAGCCAAGAGGGATTGCTTTGAAGAAGAAGGAAAGCTCACATGGAGCCTCTCCTCTCCTCTTCCTTCCTATTTCTCTGGTTTGGTTTTCTTTGTTTTATGAGTAGTTAAATCCCTGTGTTGGGATTAGATGTAATCAAACTTATGTTTATGTATTTATCTTGACGGATTATTCTATGTTCATGTCTTCATATTAGTGGTTATTTTTCTGTGATTAATGCTTGTTGTGGCTAGCACCCCCATGACTTGATTTGTGTTTTGGTATGCAATGGGAACGTTCGTATCATAACCGGAACTGAATTTAATCACCTAGTAAGCCTTGTATCTAGGAATGGAACTAGGTTTATTAGTAATCACATGATCCCTAATCTTAATGCAAATTCGTTAATCTAGGCCACCTAAGGAATTAGGGTCTATTAGTGGATTTAGGCTCTTGCCATCCGAGGAATCGGGGTTTGAGTAATTTAGTGGATTGATTTTAATATCTGAAGCATGAATGGGAGGTATCTAGTCCTGATAGTGCATGAGTTAGAGGTTTGGTGAAGTCTAGTCCCAACATATCCTTTCTGCACGCCAAGTGTTTGTCAAAAGTCCCCAAAAAGACAAAAAGATTTTATTTCTTTTCTTTTGCTTGTTTTGAACTCTCTGTTTAGTCTAGATAGTTGCTGACTTTGCGAATTGGTAGTTGACATCCAATCCCCGTGGATACGATAAACCGGTCTTACCACCGTATTACTTGTACGACTGGGTATACTTGCCCAGATTCGTCCAACAGCTGCGAAAGAGGGTCAGGGTCCCTCTTCGACCGAGAAGAAGAAGAAAAGACCTCCTCCGGCCCCCGCTAAGGCCTCTGCCAAGGGGGCTTCATCATCCGCCCCTCAAAAAAGAAAGAAGGTAGAGGTAGTGGCTGACGCCGAAGATTCTTCCCCTCCTCGCTCAAGTCCCCCACACCCTACCACTCACGAGACGGGAACTACGGGGCGAGAAGAACAACCCCCTCCTTCCACCGAGTCGAAGTGGTACAACACTTCTCTAAAAGCAGGGACCTCATCTCTCTGGGGCGAAGACTTCAACCCCTTCCCTTCTTTCGACTCGAACTTCCTAAAGCCTGCTGATCTTCGGCTAATGAGGCGACAAGGGGCTCAGTCTAGCATGGAGGCTCTCTCGACCTACTGCATCCGAGCTGCTACCCTGGCCCGCTTTTGTAGCCGAGATTTGGTGGAGGCTGAGAGGAAATCCCGGCATCTGGAAGCTGAGCTTGCTTCTATTGAAAAGCTGAAGGGGGATTTTGCCCAGACCTCCACGGAGCGTGACGAGCTGGCCAAGGCCAATAATCTCCTGAATACTACCATTACCGAGCTGAATGGCCAGAACTCCGAGCTTAACTCCCAAGCAAAATTTGCTGAGGAGAATAAAGCTCGGGCTGAAGAGGGTAGAGCTCGCGCTGAAGAAGAGCTCAAGAAGGCTCAAGCTGAAATCGAGCAACTTAAAGCTGCCCTGGAGGTCGAGACTAAGGCCAGGATGGAGATTCAGGAGGATCTGAAAGAGGCCACCGAGTGCATTCTCGTCGAGCATCGGAAAGGTTTTGAAAAGGCCATTGCTCAAGTTGAAATTCTCGCTCCGGGGGTTGACATTTCGGGTGTCGATGTGACCAAAGAGGTGCTGAACGGGGAACTTGTTCCCATTATTCCCGAAGAGGAAGAAGAGGCGGAAGGGGCTTAAGATTCTCCCGGGATCACATTGAGGCCGAAGAGAGTCATAGGGACGATTAACTGTATTTTTTGTTTTCTTCATCCCTTGTAATGGGCTTTTACCCTTGTAACCTCGGTTGATTTAATGATAATTCTTCCATCATTTTGATGACTACTCGTTCCTCTTGTACCTTTTGTTTGGCCGAGATATTCTTCGAAATATTTTTATATTCCGATGTTGTGTTCGACTTGTTTAAACAAGTCCTCGGCTAAGGCCGAGGTATTCTGCCGTCCGTATCAAAAACGGATAGTAGTTGTCACACGTGAAACACATGATTCGCGCTTTACGTATGTGGTCACACATTATGTGCTTTGGAAAACGCAGTGGGTTCATGCAATTACTGCTTTTTGCTGAGTTTCGAGATTTGTTTTTTCAACAAACCTTTTCCCAGCGCATATTTTTTTCCTTTCCAACGCCTCTCGCCCCTTATAAATAGGGTTGTTTCACTGCTTCACTTATTCATTCTTCATTCTTTTCCACCAGCCAAATTCGTCTTCCTTCAACCCGAGTAGTTCTATAATAGTGTCAGGGGTTTACGTTCCTCTCTCCCAGTTAACATCCTTTTTTGAGCTTTATAGTTGCCAAAAAGGATGTAAGTGGGAGATGGGATCCAGAATTAATTTTATGATTTAATCCTTCAAGAAGGATGTTAACTGGGAGAATAGCAGTCTTTGGGCATGGAGAAGGGGGCAGAGGCCGTCTACTCCCGGAGCAGGCTGAGCACCTCATCATCCAGCTTTCTCAGGGGGAAGTGATTACTTTTCCCCTCGAGGGAAAGTCGTGGTGTCCGATTGGGGGGACTACTGGCCAACTGGTGTTGCCCCTGCCCTAATTGGGAGGACTACTGGCAAGCCGGGCGGGCCTTATTTTCAATTTCAGCTCTTTATGTAAGTCGTAGTACTTTCTAGTACTCGACTTGTACCTTGTTTTTACTTTCGGCATTGTACTCGGTTTTATTAAAAAAATTTAATGGCTCGAACTCGGCCTTTAGATCAAAGTTTTGTTCCTCTTACTGCTCGTATTCTATTTTACTTAAATAATTTCAAAGGCTCGAACTCGGCCTTCAGGCTCAGACTTGGCCTTAAACAATTTAATGGCTCGTACTCGGCCTTTGGGCTCAAACTTGGCCCTAAATAATTTAATTGGCTCGAACTCGGCCTTCAGGCTCAAACTTGGCCTTAAACAATTTAATTGGCTCGAACTCGGGCTTCAGGCTCAAACTTGGCCTTAAACACTTTAATTGGCTCGAACTCGGCCTTCAGGCTCAAACTTGGCCTTAAACAATTTAATATTCGCAAAATACATACATCGGCAAATTAAGAAAACAGAACAATGTCCATAATAAATTCTTTTATTGGATAAAAAGGAAGTCTACGGTGTGCCTCGTTAAAACCTTCTCGGTCAAAACCCTTTTTGGGACAAAATACCGAGGTAGGAAAAAGAGTACATCACCTGACTATATACATCAACTATAATAAAATTTTAAATGCGAAGCATTCCAAGTTCTCGGGATAGGCTTCCCTGACAACTCTTCTAACCTATATGCTCCGTTTCCCAAGTTCTCTACCACTCGAAATGGCCCTCCCCAGTTTGCTGCTAGCTTGCCTTCCGTATGATCCCTCCTTGCTTCTCCTTTCATCCTTAACACCAAGTCTCCGCGCAGGAAACTCCTCGATTTTAGTTTTGAATTATACCTCCGAGTAGCTCTTTGCTTGCAGGCTTCTTCCCTGATTTTAGCCTCCTCCTTATTTCCTCCACCAAGTCAAGTTCCACCCTTAAGTTGCTTTCATTCTCATTCTGCTCATGTTGCATACGTCGGAAAGACGGCTCACCAACCTCAACTGGGATCATGGCGTCTGTTCCATATGTCAGCCTGAAGGGTGTTTCTTGAGTAGTGGATTGAGGCGTGCAGTGGTAGGCCCAGAGGATACTCGGCAACTATTCTGCCCAAGCTCCTTTGGCTTTTCCCACTCTCTTCTTCAGCTCTCCGATAATGATCTTGTTGGCCGCCTCGGCTTGCCCGTTGGTCTGGGGATGTTCTACCGATGTGACATGGTGTTTAACACCTAGATTGACGTAGAATTCACGCAATGTCTTATCTATGAACTGCCTTCCGTTATCAGTGACGATTGCAAAGGGAATTCCGTGCCTACAGATGAGGCTTTTCCACACAAACTTTTGCACCTTCTCGGCGGTAATTTTCGCCAAAGGCTCTGCTTCAATCCATTTTATGAAGTAGTCCACTGCTACCAATAGAAATTTGACTTGTCCTTTGGCTACAGGGAATGGCCCAAGTATATCCATCCCCCACATAGCAAAGGGCCAAGGCGAGTTTAATGTGTGAAGTTCCTCGGGTGGGGTACGACTTACATTGGAAAATCTTTGGCACTCATCACATTGCTTCGTCCACTCGATGCAATCTGCTCGGATGGTAGGCCAATAGTACCCTGCTCGGACTACCTTGGAGGCCATTGATCTGCCCCCGCAGTGAAAACCACAGATTCCTCTATGAACCTCTTCCATGACATATTTTGACTGTGCCTTTGTCAGACATTTTAACAACGGTACCGAGAATCCCCGTTTATACAACTCTCCGGAAACGATAGCAAAGTGACTTGCTCTGAGCCTGATCTTCCTGGCCTCGGCGTGATCTGGGGGCAGAGTTTCAGAGGATAAATACTCCCATATGGGTGTCATCCATTCTCGGTCAACCGGCTCGTTGGCCATCACCTCTCCAAATGTGATGCTCGGTTCGTTGAGAGTTTCTTGAATAATTGTTCTATGCTGGCCCGGTTTCTTCGTGCTGGCCAATTTGGACAGCAGATCGGCCCGAGTATTTTCTTCTCTGGGAATGTGTTCAATAGCAAATTTCTCAAAGCTGGAAATTAACTGATTGACTTTATATAAATACCTGGTAAGCTGAGGTTCCTTCGTTTGGTACCCCCCAGAGATTTGCCATGTGACTAGCTGTGAATCACTTCGGCATCTAACAACCTTTGCCCCCATTTCCTTAGCCAGCATTAACCTTGCTATCAAGGCTTCATATTCGGCTTGGTTGTTTGAGGTTTTGAACTCAAACTTTAATGACTGCTCCAGAATCAGCTCTCCTGGGCCTTCCAGTATTACCCCAGCTCCACTGCCTCTGACATTTGAGGATCCATCCGCATACAAATTCCACCATATATCCTCGGTTACCGGCAGCGGCTTGAGCTCGGCTACGAAGTCGGAGATACATTGAGCTTTCAGAGGACCTCTCAACTCGTATTTCAGGTCGAACTCGAATAACTCCACCGACCAAGCAATCATACGGCCTGCCAATTCGGGCTTTTTGAGAATCTGCTTAATCGGGTGATCGGTTTTGACAATCACCTGGTGACTTTGGAAATACGGACGCAATCGCCGAGCTGCAGTTACCAGGGCCAAAACCAGCTTTTCTATGACTTGATACCGGGTTTCGGCATCATGAAGGACCCTGCTGATGAAATACACCGGCATTTGAACTTTCTCTACTTCTTGTACAATGACCGCACTGATGGCGTACTCGGTGGCTGACAGGTATAAGTATAACTCTTTCCCTGGGATAGGTCGAGTTAATATTGGGGGTGAAGACAAAAAGGCCTTGAAATCGACAAAGGCCTTCTCGCATTCCTCGGTCCACGCGAAGGTTTGAGGTCTCTTCAATAATCTAAAGAAAGGCCGAGCTTTCTCTGCAGACTTGGGGAGAAACCGAGATAGTGATGCCAGTCGCCTTGCAAGTCGTTGCACTTCTTTAATGTTTTGTGGGCTTCGCATCTCAATCAAAGCTCGGCATTTATCAGGATTGGCCTCGATTCCTCGGTGTGTCAACATAAAACCAAGGAATTTTCCACCTTGAACACCGAAAACACACTTTTCCGGATCCAACCTCATATTATACTTTCTCAGCTGCTGAAAAAGTTCCTCCAAATCTTTCGGGTGGTTGTTGTGGTCATCGGATTTTACGACCATATCATCCACATAAACCTCCATAGTCCTTCCAATCTGTTTTTTGAACACCCTGTCCATGAGCCTTTGGTAGGTAGCTCCAGCATTTTTCAGTCCAAATGGCATTACCCGGTAACAATAATTCGAGCCTTCAGTTATGAAAGCTGTTTTCTCCTCATCTGGGGGATACATTCGGATCTGGTTGTACCCTGAGTATGCATCCAAGAAGCTCAAAATTCTGTACCCGGAGGCACCATCCACCAGTCTATCAATACTCGGTAAAGGATAGGAATCCTTTGGGCAAGCTTTATTTAAATCTGTGTAATCAGTGCACATGCGCCACTTGCCATTTGCTTTTTTGACCAGAACTACGTTGGCCAGCCAAGTAGTGTATTCTACTTCTCGAATAAAGTTGGCTTTGACTAACTTTTTTGTTTCCTCTTCCACCACTTTTCTCCTTTCCTCACCAAGTCTCCTTTTCCTTTGGGCTACTGGTTTTGCCTCAGGACAGATTGCCAGTTTGTGGCATAAGAAATTGGGGTCAATCCCCGGCATATCAGATGTGGTCCAGGCGAACAAATCGGCGTTGCTGCGGAGCACTTCCTTTATTTTCTTTTTCAAATTCGGCTCAAGTTGACCGCCGAGCTTGGTGCACTGATCGGGTTGTGATCCGATCTGGAACTTTTCTAACTCCTCAATGGGTTGTGGTCGTTGTTCCTGCATGTCCATTCTCGGGTCTAGTTCAACAGAGTTAACATAATTCACAGACTTGTCTTTTCCCCTGTCTAGTGTCTCTGCAGGTGTAGATTTGAGTTTGCTTACACGCAAACTATCAGCATAGCACTGTCTTGCCATTTTCTGATCAGCCCGGACAGCAACTATGTCTCCCGAGTTGGAAGGGAACTTCATTGTGAGGTGGGGAGTAGAGACCACAGCTCCTAACTCGTTCAAAGATGGTCTTCCGATCAGGATATTGAACGATGTTACTGCATTAACCAACACGTACCTGACCATGATAGTCTTGGACGCTTTGCCATCCCCAAAAGTAGTTAGGAGGTCAATGTATCCTCGGGTATCCACCTGTTCCCCAGCAAAGCCGACTAGCTTACTGTCGTATGGCTGAATAGATTTTTCTGGGATCCCGAGCTTCTGAAATGTTGAATAATATAAAATGTCAGCCGAGCTCCCCTGGTCGACAAGAGTTCTCTTGACCGAGAAATTGGCCAATTGCACTGCGATTACCATAGGGTCGTCCTGATTAGGATCCACCCCCAAGAAGTCTTCGTCAGAAAAGATAACCGGTGGGGAAATCCTCGGGGGTTTGCTAGATACCGAGTTGACAGCCTGGATGGCCTGCAGGTGTTTTCTCCGCGCTGAACTTGTTGTGCCTCCCCCAGCAAATCCACCTGAAATAGTGTTTATCACACCTCGGACAGTATTATCCTCCTCTCGCCGTTCATTTTGGTCTTCCCTGGTTTCTGTTCTTTCATTATTTTGTTGACCACCGCCCCCTCTCGGGCTTTGGCGGCCTCCTCTTCTTCTACTTCTGCCACGCCCCTCACCATTGTTGTGATTTCTCCGAACAAAATTATTGAGATGGCCAGCTTGCACCAACTCTTCAATCTTATCCCGCAGGACCCAGCACCCCTTGGTGGTATGCCCGTAATTACGATGGTACCGACAATGCTTCTGTCGATCAGCATTCTGGGGCGTGTGACCACGGTTTGGGAGCTGCAAAAGTTCTGCGTTGTAGGCTTCCTCAAACTCCCGAGCTCGGTTGGTGTTGAGGGGGGTATAGTGCTCATACTTCGGTCCCCTGTGTAAATGCTCGGATGTGCTTCTGAATTTCTGCTTATCTCCTCCAGCCCTCCCCTTCTCTCTCCCTTCTCGTCTATCAGAATCATCGGTTCTGTCTCTTTTCTTAGACTCCTCAATCTCCTCCATATTAATGAATCCAGCAGCTTTTCTCCTCAACTCATCCATACTGGTGGGTGGCTTCCGAGCTAAGTGTCTGGCGAAAGGGCCAGGCCGTAACCCGGTCAAGATAGTGTGTAGTGCAACATCGCAGATCGAGATTACGGATGAGGACAGTCTCCTTGCTGAATCTGGCCGTGAAATCACGCGGGGACTCGTTCTTTTCTTGCTTAAAGTTTACCAACGAGGCCGAGGTTTTTTGATGAGCTCGGCTCGTGGCAAACTGAGCATTGAACTTAGTCATGAATGTGTCAAAGGAGTCAACTGATGTTGGCGGTAGCTGGGTATACCAGCTCAACGCAGCATCTTTCAGAGTAGTTGGAAAGACTTTACACATGACAGCATCATCGTCGGTGAATAGGTACATTTGAGTAGTGAAAGCATCTAAGTGACGCCCCGGGTCCGAGGTGCCATCATACCTGTCAATGTTTATGGGTTTGTAGTTGGCTGGAAGAGGAACCTCCATGATGGCATCGGTGAAGGGATGTCTCGGCCTCCGCACGCCGGCCCTTTCATTAGGCCTATTCGCCTGAAGTGAAAGTTCAGGGGCCTGCCTAGGAAATTCCCCCTCGTCTGCTCGGTCAACATGATGAGAAACCCGGGGTTGTTGGCCTCCCTCTCTGCGCGTGTTTCTGGACCCTTCGTTCTAGGTTGTCTGGCGCTCTCTCTCATGAGGAGAAGAGGCGGACCTTTCCCTGCTTTGTTCTCGTTCCCGACGGCTGTTCTGCCGCCGAAACTCCTCATTCTCCCTTCTCAGCATTGCCACTTGTGCGAGGAGTTCTTGGATAATGGGATTGTCGGTCGTCATAGCCGGGTTTATGGACCGTTCCCCATTATCCCCGTTGTTGGCATTCTCTGGCTCCTCTCTCCTGCAGTTCCCGCTCCTTGTTCTCACCATTGTTTGTGGTATGGGAAAGTTTTGCTTCGATTCCCACAGACGGTGCCAAATGTTCCGTCCAAATATCTCAGGTGGGAGATACTTGTCCGGAGAAGGTCTTGTGGGAGTGTTTTGGAATTAGCTTGACAGAATCGGAATTCTGCTCCTACGTATTCAAATGGGAATCAAAGCAAACGTAGTTCTAAGTGAGGGGGTTGGACCCCTATTTATAGAGATATTTTCAGTGCAACCGTTTGGATAGGACTGTTACTGAGATCCTATTTGTTAGGATCGGATTGTTATTGCAGTTAGACAATGATAAGGATAAAGCTCCGAGTTATACGGAGAGATATTTGGACCAACGAGATATTCGGCCCAGTCAGTTGTGACTGGATAGCTCGGGGCCGATATATCTTCATCCGTGGCCTGCTATGGAATAGGCCCGAGTAGTTATCCTCGGGTGTCAAGTGTATTAATAGGTCTTCGGCTTTATGGGAGTTCGGGTCACGGCCCACTTACCAGAATAAGCTCGGTCGTATTGACAATCCTCGACCTTATATCTTCGACCAGTACAATCACAATTCGTTGACCCAAAACAAATTTGAAATGAAAGCGATTGAATTCTAAAATTACAAAAATCAGGGATTGTTAATTTCCTCATAATTTTTTATGTGAGTTACTCGTTTCTCTTTCACTCTCATTGGGACAAGCTATGCGCGATTTTCTAAAAATTCGTGATCCAAAACATTTGTACAAAAAAAATTCAAAAATAAAATTAATGGAAGAACAAATATAACGCTAGGCATCCAAGAGTGTCTGGATGAGATGGTACAAATCTACTCCAGCTTAATCAAAGATTTTGAGTTCGAATCCTGACTCTGAGAATGCAGCAATGTTAAAACTCTTGAGGGAGAATTTTGCCGCCCTTGTGGTCCTGTCCAACTCGAGGGATTAGATTCCCCAGTTACGCGCGGAGGATATCCTTGGAAAAAAAAATATATAACGGTAGGCAAGGATGGGAATTCTATATAGTACTCCTTCCGGACTCAGTTATAAGAAAAAATAACCAATTTCACACTTATTAAGGAAGTTAGTTAATTTATTTTAATTGTCTTGATTTACGTAAAAAAATGAGTTATAATTACTAAATTACCCTTTAGTTCGAGAATATGTAATGCTCTTGGAAAAATAAAAAGAGAATTTGTTTGATTGATTAGTTTTCTTGATTTTTGGAATACTTACATCAAATAGAGTTGACTTGGTTAGATTTTGCTTATATTTGAATCCAAAAAATATAGATATTTTTTTTACTTATAATTAAGTTCGAAGGAAGTACTATATAAAAACTTGTCAATGAAAAAAATTCAATTAAATTTTCAACACAATCAACGTAAAACTACACCTTCCCTCATGTGAGTTATTTCCTTTCTAACATTTAAAATAATTTCCAAACTAAATCTCGATTTCCAAATTTTAAATAATAATAAATATAATATAAGATTTTTTTTTCAAAATAAGATTTTCCATTATATTTTCTGAATATCAAAATATAGTCTTAGTCATGCACCTCTTAAAACCAACCTTCTGAATAGACTTGCACCTTTATTTCTACCATTTGAAACACATTTTTGTTGGTGTAAATAGACAACATACTTTTTTTTTTGTCTTTACTTCAATTGTTTGCTTTCCAACGAAATTTAGTGCACTATACGGTTTAATCATGATGACCAGTTTGAGAAAAATATTGACAAAAGAAATGTCATGAGTTTAGCAATTAATGTTTCTGGTGCACATGTATCAAAATTTAAACGAAACCGACTATGGATATAGATTTCTTTTTTTTGACAAAGTGGATATAGATTCTTTTTTTATAAACCGACTATGGATATAGATTTCTTACAATCTATAATATTTATACATTTTATAAATAACTAATTTTGAATCCGTGTAAAGTACGGGTCAAATTTTTTAGAAAATTATAATATTTTTGTATAACTAATATTTATATGATATGATGTGAGCCGTACATATGATATTAATTTATATGAGAATTTGGATATTTTATACTTTAAAAATTGAAATAATTTATTTTCCATTACATAATTACTTTATTTTATTGTTTCTTATAATTTTAATTTATAGACTTCCTTTGACACTTTGATAATCCTGTTATTTTCGAAACGCACTTTTGTTACAAAGACCAACTTTGAACCGTTCATAATTTTCTATGAACCTGTTTAGATCAATGACAGTTGGTCCGAATTAATTATGTACACACAGCTACATTGAAATAATTACAATAATTATAAGCATGATTCAATTAATAAAAATGAATATAGAAAACTATAATAACAGTGACTATTGAGCATATAATACGTGTTGATCAGATAGTATCTGCAATCTTAATTGCATAAACAAGAAGTTATTTAGAAACATAACATTGTTTGAGGAAGTTGTCCAAGAACCAAACAAATCTCAAAAAGTGTATCAGCATAGGATTACAGATCATAACAAAACACTAAAAACTACTTTCTGACTATAGCTATATTGGAATTGTCATATGGAAATGTAAAAACAACTTCATCCCAAATAAACATCTCAGAAAAGATTATATAACCAAACAAAACATGAGAGTTATCGATTAGGTCATTGCAATTATTTATTGGGCTTAAGGTACAAACAACCCATAACTCACACATGGAATAAAAAAAAAAGGTCCAGATCGTTATAATATAACTCAAATTTCCATGAACAAATATGACCACAACCTAGGCCCAATTATGAAACATGAAATAGTAATTAATTAATATATTTATAGAAAAAAACTAACGAAATTTAATTTCTGTCTAATATTATTTTAATATTTTATTTGATCTTACATGTTATGAAATATAAAATATCAAATAAATATTGTAATTATTTATTATTTATATATAAATCAATTGTTCTAATGATTTAAAATTAAAATTAATTTTTATACCGTGTATATGATCTATATATCATATATCAAATTTATTATTATGTTATATATTATATATAACATTTTTATAAAATTTAAAATATAGAAATCGCATGAAATTACTTATAGACCGCAACATAGCAATACTTTCAAATTAACTTAAGGTGTACATGATAGCGAGTACAACACATTAATCTAAAAAACATAAAACAAACCTAACATAACCAATGGCATCCAGACAGGAACATGAGTAACCAACAGCAGCAAACAAAAATGACCATTAAAAACAAACACAACTGCACAAAAACAAAGGATGCCATTGGTGAAAGTCCGTATTCAATTACTCTTTCTCTATCTCGATATTCTTCTTCAATATTTTAAGTGGCACTTCCAGCTCTGAAGTTCCAGCAAGATGTGGCTGACTTTGTTGACTTTGATAAACGCTCTTCAAAGTGGGGGATAATTCATCAGAATCCTTGGATAAATCACAACCATCCTTTTCATCAAACTGGGACTCATTATCAGGAATGCCACATGAGAATTTAGGCATCATATTCTGTAAAGATAGAAACAATAACAATTAGTTTACAAATTAAAATAATAGAGGATGGAGATGGTCACTGGAAGCAAATATGCATCATTTCATACCTGTGCAAGTCCAATGGAACTCTGAGTGATTGTCTCCTTTCCATTTCCCAAGAACCGACCTTTAGAATTGAGATCCTAATATAAATATTAAATAACAAAAGAATTAGCTATGTTTAATATAACATTAAACAATCAATGACGGAAGACAAAAAATAAAACTATCAAAGAACTCACAACATTTTCTTTGAGAAGTTCATTGAATTTGTTTATGATTGTGTTGTCAGTGCAAACTTTCTTAACACGGAATGATTGTTCAAACTTAAAGATGGAACTATTCTTTAACTCCACTTTAAAAAGGAAAGACTTGTCAACCAAATCAGATATCTCCTTAGGAAAGGAGCCAGGTTCAGAACTCTACAGACAAACAATAACATGAAAATATAAGATATGATACACATGACATATCCAACAACTATATCTCTAACTTAACTACAACTATAACATATAAGTGTAACATTTTAACCTTCTCACATGCTTCAAACATGTCTGCAGCAGATTTGTTGTTGAAAAACAGGGTAGCATCACGGTCAAAGATGACAAATGTGGCAGAATCAGTGTTATCAATCAAACGAACCTTAATTTGACACCTACCATAAAAATATTAATTCAAAACCATTAATTTTCTATGAAGAATATTCATTCATATTTATTTATAAACCATACACATAATGTTTAAATTCAAAACCCAATATTTGTGCTGATTACCTTGGGACTACCTTCATCACATGCTTATTACACTTCCCACAAAAGAACATCTTTGAGTCAGCATAAACCCCCTTATTGCAAATGCCTGCTGTGTACCACCAATCATCATCATCTATGATGTGTTTAACTATGGCAAGAACCACATAAGGACTTTCCTGCAAGTGAAATAGTATACAATTTATAATTTATAATGATAATTAAATAAACTGATAAACTGAACAAAGTTAATGAACTTTAATAGATTTGGGATGTTAGTGTCTACCTCATTGCAATCTTTCAGTTCTTCAATAGTTTTTCTTGGGGTCATATGAAGAAAATCTTCAGACATTCCAACTGTGTTACCATCAGTTAGCTGACTCAATGCTTGGGTTGGAGAATCCATATTATCACCAACTTTGAATAACATCAAATTTTAAAGTTTAAATAAACTAAAATAAAGTAACATAAATATAAATATATAGAGATATATCATATAGTTTATAGTTAAGTTACCTCTGTTTAAATCGCATGGCCTCATCACACACTGGGTTGAAAATAATCTTTGTACAATCCAAACAGTTTTGAATATGAATTCTTTCTACATAAGATATTGAAATGGAAATATGAGCAACATAAAACAGATTAAAACATATAAAACATATAACATACAAAAGAAAAAAATTAAATGGAAATGAAAGAATGAGTTCACAACCTTGGAAGGTCTTTACTTTGCCAAGTTGAACAATAACAACATAATTTTGCACATCTCCACCAGCAAGAAATGTGTTCAGTTGATCAACATAAGTTCCAAAAAGGGTACATTGTATCTTGTGTCTAAAATAAATAATAATGTCTATTACTGAGCATAAACGACAAATAATAATCGGCTAAGACAATAAATTAATAATCAACATGAAAATGTTCAAATTAAACATACCCATCAGCCTTAAGAGCAATCACATTCAGCTTGGTCTTTGTGCCATTTCTCTCATATTCTTTTTCAATTCCAACACCGATCATCATTCCCATCACATCTTCAACAAATTTATGAAACAAACATTATCCATTGATTTTAAAAAATCAGTAAATCAATAAATGGTTAAAATATATAAACAAAAAACTTGACATCCATCAAAACAAAATTAGCTTACCCACTAAAAAATCAGAATCATAGCCACCTCCAGTAACCACCGAAATAGGAACAAAGTCATAGATATTGAAACCAACAATACTATTTTCCACTAATCCAACCTTAGTTGTGAATTGGAAATTAAGCTTGTAAGTATGGCAGCAAGTTTTGTAACTTCCACCATTTGCAGCAACTCCAAAATATTGAAATAAATAAACAGAACCCTCACACAAATCCCTCTGAAACTTGTAAATGAGAGTCTTCCACACAAAAGCATGTATTTTATCTCCCTGTAAACAATAAAAATCATGAGAACCATGTGATAAAAAAAAACTTATCCTCAAATAAAACAAACAAAACATGTGATAATAACCTTATCGTCCATCAAGACCATCTCCATAAATAATGGTAACTTCTGCTTACTGTAATAAGAAACCACCCATAGGCGTATGACCCTGGCGATAATGATCCAACTCTCCTTCTCGGGAGAGATGTCGGAGATTGAGTTAAACTTGGTAGACATTTCAGAGCTAGATTTACACTTGTTAGACATCTTATATCTTAGTTAAAAAGAAAGCACTTTTTTTTTCTTGAGGCTGAGCAGGATTTCATTTACATGCAACCCAAAGTTGATTATATAGACGATTGAAAGATTCAAATTCAAAAGACCGCCTAATTCGAGAGGTGAAAGACATTACACTGATAACTGAGACTGCTTCTATGAAGGGTTCACAGTGTCAGGCGGCCAAGCATTTGTCTCGAAGCACTACTACATAAAGGGGTTTTAATAGCGCACTTTCAGTAGCATTTTAATAAGAAACGCTATTAAAAAAGAGGCAGAAGGTCTTTAATAGCGCTTCCTTAAGAAAACGCTATCTTTGGTGCATCCTAAGATAGCGCTTTCTTAAGGAAGCGCTATCCATTCCTGATGGATAGGAATAGATAGCGTTTGCTTAAGAAAACGTTATCTTATATATAATAATAGACAGCGCTTTTTTAAGGAAGGGCTATCTATTCCTATACCTAAATATTAGTTCTTTCCATAAGAATAAACTGTTCCCTCTCACGCGAATTTTACCATCGCTCTCATTGCCTCGCTAGGTCTCCCACGCAAAAAGAAGCTGTTGGCCCCTCAACTTCGTTGCATCTTTTTCTTCTTCCACCGACGACTGTGTCCCTCCACCGCAGCTTCTACTGTGTCGTCGTTGCAGGAACTACCACCACCGCGTGTCCACTGCGCCGGCTGTCTCCCTCGTTCGCGTCCAGCAATGGCAACAAAGGCTTCATGCAATCCTTGCCGCCGTACGTCTTCCCTCGCCGCCGCCGCTGCACTCTCTGCTTTCGAATCAGTATGTGCAGATTTGAAACCCAACCTGGGTTCGATTACGAACCCTAACTTCGTGTTCCTCTTCTTCGCATTCTACAAAATGGTCTCTAATCTCCTCTCTCTCTCTCCCCTTTTGTCAACCTCTGTTGTAGATCTGTTGTGATTTCTTTGTGATTTTCCCTCTCTCTTTGTGATTTCTTTGCAGATCTGTTGAAGGATTACTCAACATAGGAACACGGATATCTCACTGCCACCATACTGGTTAGTGAGTTTATTTCTTTGTTAGTGTAATTTTTTTTTTACAGATATAAATCATTTAATCTCCACCATTTCTATAGAGGACATGAAGCATCAATTGATGAGCATAAGTGGAAAAAGTGCCTTGACACAAAGAAACCCAATTCAGTTGTTTATGTATGCTTTGGAAGTACAGCAAACTTCCCGGATTCTCAGCTTAGAGAAATTGCTATGGGTCTTGAGGCTTCAGGACAAAAATTCATTTGGGTGGTGAGGAGAAGCAAAAAAGATGGAGAAGATGGAGAGGAATGGCTACCTGAAGGATTTGAGAAAAGAATTGAAGGTAAGGGACTAATTATAAGAGGTTGGGCACCTAATAATTGTATACATTTTTGAGCTACTTCTGTATTGTGCTTGCAAAAATACATAAGGTTAACACTTACAAAGGGTGTTATTTTGATTCGTGTAACAAGTGTCTTAGAAAAGTGATAGCAGTCGGCACAAAGAACAACTGTGAGAATTGTGATAATATGGTGGTGTCAGTTCCTATGTAATATTGGTGACCTGATGTAATGTAATAAGATACATATTTTGTTATGCTAATGTGTTTTATGCTTTTTGTAGGTTTAAATTACCTATTAGGTTATTGATAAGTCTGGGTCAGCCACTTTGGAAAATCTGCAACGGATATGATACAACCTATGCATAAGGTTGAGAATGTTACTTTGTGGGTATAAACATTTTTGTTGTTTTTATAATGACAAGTGTTTTGTTCTTTAACAGATGAATGAGGCTGCTGATTATCCCCTTGAGTTTGATTCGTTACATTGGGATTTTATATTTAAAACAGAAATCATTGAGAAGAATATAAAACATAACTAGCAAACTTATTTAATGAAAAGGACGGTTGATGAAAGTACTTTGATTGAGAAATTTAAGACACTTAGTTCGATCAAGGTTGTATTGTTGCCTTATTACTTTTAGTGAATGTTTAAAACATCTTAACGACTTCATGACATGTAAAGTCATTCATCCTTATGCAGAACTATGGTGAAGATGATGAACATGATCAAGCAAACAATCTTGCCCTGTGTTAGACAATATTAAGGTCTGCAAAATTAGTTTTTTCAGTTTGCTTTATTATATTATTTTTATAGTTTGACTTTGAGTGGCAACTTTGTATGTTATTGTCATTTTAAGGTTGTCTGAAGAAGGTGGAACACATAATTCTACCACAAAAATGCCCAAGGTTGGAGGAAGCGCCTCGGTAATATATGATCTTATTGCAATTGGGAGAGCTTTTGTCAACTTTAAATTATGCAATGATTTGTTTTCCTATAAACAGATCGAGTAGTGTCACTGGCAGAGCTTGAGTTCAGTTCAAAACCACTCACTTTGCTACTTCTATCTCCATTCTTGGGAGCAGGGAAGCTTCTGCTCAAGGTAATTCTATGTTTCACTAAGGTCTTTGTTGTGACACCCTAACCCAGGTCATCACATGGTTACCCGTTTGCGGAAATAAAACTTATTTTGCTGGTTACTTTCGGAAAATAATGTTTTCTCAACGCTCATCTTTTCAAAATATGGTGATAAATTTTTTTCTTTCTTTCTTTTAACCTCACAACCACAACAACATAATCAAATCACACTTAAATACATAATGTATATAAGTCATACAACTATATTGCCTCATATGTCTTCACACCTAGATCATTATCAGATTTATTCTACTAAACACCATATATCAAAATAGGACCTAAGCTGGTCGTAACTAACAAACACTACCGCCAACTGGAGCAGCACAGCATGCCTTGAACTAGACAGCCTTCTCCTTCTTGTAGAAATCCTACCCCTTGTACGTCTCTGATATGTGTTGTAAGGGTGAAACACCAATATATGGATTTAACACGATAACTAAATACTCGCACAAAAGAAGACACATACACATATACATAAACATCTCAATTATAGCATACAGTTTATCAGTGGGTTTCACACCCCAAACATCAACGTTGGAAAACTATGCATGAACACTTCAATACATCAGCTACACATTCACACTTAATCTCCGGAGACCCCCAACGTCATTTAAAATGAGCTGATCAAGCTCGATTGCCAATAGAGGCACGTCGATTTTTGCCAACAGAGGCACGTCGATTTTTGCCAACAGAGGCACATCGATTTTACCATAGCCCACTGTCCGGAACAGCGAGAACGTCGATTTATGGATTTTTTGCATTGCACGTCGATTGCCCAAGGCATAATGAATTTCATTATACGTCGATTGCCTAAAGGCGCAATGAATACGTCGATTACATGAATATCACAAAATACCCTGATTTCATTGTACGTCGATTGCCTTGGGCACAATGAATTTCATTATACGTCGATTGCCTAAAGGCGCAATGAATACGTCGATTACATGAATATCACAAAATACCCTGATTTCATTGTACGTCGATTGCCTTGGGCACAATGAATTTCATTGTACGTCGATTGCCCAAAGGCACAATGAACACGTCGATTTCAGGAATATCATAAAGATACCATGATTAACAAATACGTCGAGACATGAATATCACTAAGATATCATGATTAACCTCGTAGGCACGTCTGCCGAATATGCATGCAAAACATTTTATTCTCGTCATTTTTCTTTGTGTTTGATCTTTCCTTTGCCGAAGCTCAAAATGGCTTACGACTCACATAATTTTAAAACACCTTTAAAACTTTTATCACAACACAGGACCTCACCGTCCGAGTGCTCAATCACGACACCTCTCGACCGATGCACCAGTCTTAGGTTCGTGGTACTAGAAAACATCTTCAAATGTTTCAATACAGTATACCTCATGTATACAATATAGTCCCTCAAAGTCCAAATGACTGAGTCCATCACAACACAGAACATTAGTACCCCGACGTCTCGGTTACTAAGTCCAACTGTACTTTCAACACGGTTAAATCAACTTTTGATTTTCAGAAATTCTTTTCCAAGGTAGAAATTCATTATAAAATCCTTAAATAATAACAACTTAGTTTTTCACAAACCAATGAGTCACTTGAGATTTAATTTCCTCAAAATATGCACTGCTGTTTCAAAAATACTTGCCGTCTACACTTTTCCAAATTTGCCGTCAAATATTATTTTAAAGGCTTTTCAAGCCAAAACTTAACTTTTTCCACTTAATCAATTTTCTAAAATCATGATTAACTTATTTTCACCAATTAATTTCATAAAAGAATATTTTGTAATATTCCAGAATTTCTTACGTAAAAATTAGCAGTGCAAAAATATTTTCACGGTTTCACTCTCATTGTGACTCATAAATTACTTTTACACTAACAAATCATTAAAATAATAATATTTCTCAAAACTCATTATTTTTCCAAAATAATATTTTCCACTACTATTATATTCCAACATTTCCCATAAAACGTTGAATATAATTTTCACAGCTTATTAAAGTATTTATCTGATTAATCGGTTGTGCACTAACCACTGTCAGGCCTCTCAAACAACATTCAACAACATCATCATAATTATACCACCAGGCAGATCATGCATCATAGCAACATAATATACTACTGCAGATAATTAAATCAATTAAAAGAAGATCAATCACCGATACACAGATAAACAACACAGCGTAAACAAATAACCACAACCACATATAAATCATATCAACCACAATACAAGCAAATAGTTATTGAGAAAATCCCTCAGGTAAGCTCCCCTTACCTCTTGAAGACTCTAACTAACGGTTTCAAATAATCTCCCGATTTGATCCGGCTTCCTCTGTCGACTTTAGGTCAAACCAACCCGATCGATTCCTTCATAACGAATTGCAACCAAAATAAATCAAATCAAACAAAACATACTTGACTCATGGAGGTTAAGGTTCGGCCTCAACAACTTTTCTAGGTTAGGAAAGTTAAAATTTTGTTAACTTAGGGATTTATGATCCATAAGTAACTTAAACATGATTAAGCACTTAAACCAAGATTATGAACCAAGAACATGAACTAAAACTCATCTAGTTCCAAGAACTAGGGTTTCGGCCAAGGGCTGAGTTTGGGGTTAGAAATCTCTAAAATTTCTAAACTCTTGGATTTAATCAACATACAAAACCTAGAGTTAGATTCAAGTGTCACAAACAACTTTTGAATCACAAAACCATTAAGTGCTCATACCTAGGGTTTCGGTTTTGATGAGATCAAATAGGATTAAGTTTGATTTTTGATCTTCTATATACTTGAATACAAGAACTATCAAGATATAATCATGAATCAAGACATGAAAATGAAACAAAACCTAAGAACACAACTTTACCCTAGGTTCGGCCATAACCAGAAATCAAGGAAAGAAATTTCTCATGATCTTATGCTTCTAGATGATTAAAATAGAGATGATTATAAGATCATAGCAATTGGTTTCATGTCAAAAGGATTTTTCTAGAATTAGTTATGAATTTTTGAATCTAGTTCCATGAACTTTGAAGTAAATGAAGAACATGTTAATCTAAGCCATGAATCTACAAAAGTTGTGAAGAGAAATGATTTAAATGACAAGAGAAGAGGTTGTTACCTCTTGATGATCCAAGAAAAGAAATATTTGGATGATGTTCTTCACAAATTTCTCATGGTGTTCTTGAGAAACTTAAGGAAGAAGATGAACATAGTTAGGGATTAGAACAGTTTTAGTATTTTGGGTAGATCTCTCAACATACTTGTCCGTTTTGGATGATATTTATGTCGTTTGAAATAAGAGAGAAAGATGAACAACTTTAATGTTGAAAGTTTTTCGAGATTCAAAACAGAAACTGGTCAGAATTGCTAGGAAAAATCTGACGAATTATGAACACTTTGAAGAAGCTTAGGTTTTCAAGAAGATAAACGTGGAAATGAAAGATGAAGAGATGCTTAATGAAGAAGGAAATATCCTTAATGAAGAAGGCAAGAGTGAGCCGTGGGTTTTGGATAGGTTTGGTCAACTTTTCCAATGGCATTTGCTTGCAATTGTCATAAAAAGACAAGGGCAAAATGGTCATTTCATAGCAAAATTTCACTTTGTCATAAATGTGCCATTATGGCCATTATGACTCGGATAAGCTCGTCATAAATACTCGTCAAGTCGGTCAAATCCATCATCTCTGCTACATTGCCGACTCCTTAGTTCATCTGGCGCAAGCTTTCTTAGAGATATCTCGACGTATACACCCGCAACAAATATGATATTTTAATATATTTTTTTTTACCAAAATTTTCAAAACTTCCAGTATCGTAGTAAATACGATAAAAAAATTTTTCATCTCGTTCACGACTCAAAATTAGGTCTTCTGAGCAGTAAACTTTTACTGTCAGTGAAAACGCAGACCGGGTTCCGTCTGAATTTTCAACCCAAAACTTCATCGTAACCCTAAGATATAAAACATGACAGGAAAATAATAGTATTTCGTCCAAAACAATTTTCTAAGTCTCGGATAAATATATACATTTATATATTTATTACCGATATTACAAAGCAGCGAAAATCGGGGTGTTACATTTGTTGTTAAGAGTTACTATATTATGTTTCTTTCTACCATGAGAACTTGATCTCAGTGCCGCAAGTGGGAGAGCAACTTGCTGAAGATTTTCTGCTATAAAAGGGGACGAAAATGAAGGAGTAGGGGTCCGAAAATTCTGAGTAAGATCACTGTATACTTCTCCTAGGTTAGGAGAAGTTTTCCTTTGCGTTTTGGGAGAGAACCGCAGCGACAAGCAAAAGAGATTGTATTTTTGGTAATTTCTCATTCTTTGTATCTGCACCAAGATCATTATACGAGAATTATGAATCTTGTTGTGTTCTTAATGTGTTAAATTGTTAACTCCTCTGTGTTGTAGATGTTGTTTTTGATGGTTGATCAATTATTTCAGTTTGCAAGTTTCCTGTCAAAATGATTTTGCTTTCTAATTTTATTTTTGTTCTTATGTAATCTGGTTTGATCATTTAGCCTAGATATTTCTATCTCATTTTGTTCTTCTGATTTTGAATTAGTATGAGGTAATGAAAGTGATGGCTCATATGGTGCCATTGATTAAGTGCTATACACACCTACATAGTATGTGTTTTAATAAAAATGTTTAATTCAGTTTCATACTTCGCATGCTGCCGCTAATTATTTTCTCTTCAAGCTTTAAGTTTAAATGCTTGAATGTGTGTCATAAATCTGGGACCAATGATGTTATAAATAGAAAAATGTTAATTTCAGCTTCTTTGAGATATGCCCAGCTGCCTATAGTTTGTGTGCAACCTGTAATTCTATGCCTAAAATTCTGTTTTGGAGCTCTAATGTTGATAACCCACTTTAAGGTAAGTAAGAATGAAGAAATGAACAACTCTTTTTGTTACCTCTCAAATAGCAGAAAACTTATTGAACTCGAGTCCTTACATGTTCAAAGCATTGCAAGAGGAATCATTTGTATATATTTATGGTTCTGATCAATAAATTTTGGTATGGTAAATTTTGAGTTTTTTTTATCATTGGTGCTTCCCGGAATAGCAGAACAATCAAGTTTTGGGAGCTTGCTAAATGCTCAACTTGAAGCTTAAACCTCTAATTCATGGTGGCATGTCACACGTTTTTTAAAGGATTGGTTCTGTCATGTTTGCTGGCCAATAGATTTTGGCTGGACCTTCTTGTTATCAATAGTTGCTATTATTATTATTATTATTATTATTATTATTATTATTATTATTATTATTATTATTATTATTATGTTAGAAATGAATCACTGTGCAAGCCATTTGATTAGAATTGCTATTTTCCCTTGAGGATTTGTGTGAAATACAAATGAATTGCAGGAACCTATTCAACCTAATGGGCCATCCTATTACGTATTTAACACTAAAAAAATCAATGTGATGAAGGATCATATATTGTCTCCTTAATGGTGTTGATCTATTTCATTGAATTCTATAAATGGCAACATCCCCTTTCTTGATGGGTATTATTTCCTAGATGCTAATTCTACTTCATAAGCAGACTGACTAAACTCAACCATGCCCTGAATTTAATTTGTTAATTAATTACAAAGTTTTGGTTTTCCATTTTAGAAATCGTTTGTGTCATAAATCCCCTCTTTCCGATGAGATATTTGTGTTAGCATAAAAGCATCCTATTTAGATCTTGTACCAGTGCAAGAATATGATTTCTGATTCTTTTATCTAAGTTTTCCTTTGAAAATAACTTTCTTTTTCCCTTTTCAAGAACTTCAACTCCGAGGCTGATGCTCAAGCAAATTTGGCTATCGATCTTGCTGGTGAGACTCTCAGAATCTGTGATCTTTATTTCTTTAGCTTTGACGTGCTTGGGATAGCAGCTGCATTACATGCATCTCTTCATGTGTATGTGCTCGTTTTCAAATTTTCTAAGCTTTTCTGCTTCTCTGAGATGGCCAAGTCCAGGAAGATTGTGTAGATTATTAATTCAATCGTGGCAGCCATGTTTTGGTTTTTGAGAGAACACATCCGCAATTTCTGATTGGTGGCTGTGTTCTTTCATTTATTGGTGACCCGATTATTTAGAAATCGAATCCCAAGAATGAATGATTTTTGTTCATGAGCATTTTGCTTGGTGGCTAATATTTTCAGTCCAAAATGTAGTACTCTTGGTCCAGGGCTTTGTCTTTGGCCCTCGGTGATCAGCAATGATAGTAACTTCTAGCATCAGCCATTTCAATTTCATTCAATTTTTTGGGAGACCTGTTTGGTTTGTACGTGTCCTACTTTGATATTTTCTTGTAATGAATTATACTCAAGTCACTGATAAATTGTAGACAACGATTTAATATCTTACTTTGATATTTTCTTGGAATGAATTATACTCAATTTTTTAAGCTTTTGTATGTAAATGTATGGTTTGTTGAGTTTTGCTAAGTGCAATGGGATGGATAAACTGTTTAATGTCTTAGTTTTGTGCATGTGAGAAATATAGAAAAACAATGTAAATAATTAAAAAAAAGGGAGAATATGTAGCGTTTTCTTGAAAAAACGCTGCCTAAAGTTAAAAATAGATAGCGCTTCCTTGAGAAAGCGCTGTCTAAAGTATGTAATAGATTGCCTTATTACGAACTTTAGACAGCGCTTTCTCAAGGAAGCGCTACCTATTCCTACAAATAGACAATGCTTCCTTGAAAAAACACTGCCTAAAGTGTCAAATAGACAGCGCTTCCTTGAGAAAGCGCTGTCTAAAGTATGTAATAGATTGTCTTATTACCAACTTTAGACAGCGCTTTCTCAAGGAAGCGCTACCTATTCCTACTTTCAGTAGCGCTTTTTTAAGCGCTATTGAATCTCTCCCACCTTCAGTAGCGGGTGAATAGATAGCGCTTTGAAGCGCTACTAAAGGCCAAAAAAGAGCGCTACTGAAGCCCTTTTCTGTAGTAGTGAAGCTCTTCAATTTGAAAGGATAGCCAAACCCTAACCTGTGAACTATAAAATATACAATAAATACATGTTAATAAATTAAAACAGAGAACAAATGAAGGAAAAAAAATAAAACAGAGAACAAATGAAGGAACAAATAATACTTTAACCTTGTAATAGAAAGATAGAGGCGAAAACTTCCCTGTTATACTACGCTCCACAGTGTCAGGCGGCGCACTGCTATCCATGGTCTGGGAAACGAAAATCCACGAGACACCAAAATGAAAGAAAAGAGACGATAGCAGACGGTTTTCAGAGAAGAGAGTCTCACACTTCCAGCAATGAGATTTCCATAGTGGAGAGAAGAGAAAAAAAGATAAACACCCTAGAGCAGCGCACTTTTCTATTGCAGAAATACCAATTAATGATCCCGATTACACATAGGAAATGACAACTGGCAAGTTGAAAATTTTAAATTTTGATGTTCAGAAAATGTAAATGGGCCTTCATTTATCCATGTTCATCAGCCCAGCCCATTCGGAAACAAAGGCCAACAATCAAAAAAGGTGATTTTCAAAAGCTTCCCTCCATAATTGCCAATTATGGCAAATAAATCTTGCTTACCTCTTCAAGAAATCTCTAAAATATTGACACCTGTAAATTATTTCCATAATGGTGACCTCTATGTGTATATTTTTATGATTTTCCCCTTATTTGTTTTTGGGTAAAATTTCCCCTAGTTTTATCTCTCTTCATTTGACCTTTAATCCTTTGTTTTTCTATATCTAGATTCCATTTCGTTATTGAAATAACATGGAAATACTTAATTTCTTTTGAATATAACTAGTATTCTCTATAATTAATTATGATGAATGCTTATAAGATAAAATTTATTGTTATTCTTTTCCAACATAATGATCATATTACATGATAGGATCAAATTAAACTTTTTCTTTTAACTTTTTTTGTGTATGTGTAAAGAGTCAAATCTTTTCTCGCATTTTCCTTCTCTTCTTTTCAATTCTTCCAATTAAATTGTAGCAGCTTTGGAAAAGAAATCACTCTTTCTTTTAATTTGAGACATCTGAACTTACTATACGTTTTGTATACATGCTAAGCCGACGAGGATAGCAAGTTTCAACAACCTAGGTATTACGGGGCTGTTTTCAATCCTCACTCTCAAGAGTGGAGGATGCAAACACAATCGCTATCTACCGTTGATATAACAATAAAAAATTTGAACGGTTGGATTTGAGAAGGGCAAAATGGGTAAGTTTATATTTCTCTTATCTCTCAATCACTACCATCACCGTCTTCTGCTTATCTGCTGGTCGTTCATCCAACAATAGACTATGGTTTCTCTGCAACAAAAGCAATAACAATGGTCACTTCTTTTCATTTTACTTTAATTACCCCATTTCTCTCTCTTTCTTCTTCTTCTTGTTCATACGGTCTCTCTGCAACAACAGTAATGACTATGGTTGTGGAACTCAGAATAATGAAGACTGAAGAGGCAAAAACAATCTCAGAATAATGAATAAAACAATTGTTAATCCAAAATAATGACACTAACTTAATCCAACTATAACAATATCAGAAGCCAGAACAATATCAAATTAAATGAACAATTTAAAAAAAAGAAGGAAAATGGTGGCTGGATCTGGTGATGGAGCTTGAAGCAAGCAGAAGCTTTTCAAAGATCCAAAAACCTTTCTCAAAGATTCAAACTTTTCCAAGATAAAAAACACCACTCCACTTTCTAGCTTCGGTTTCCTCTTCACGTGCTTCAGATCTGGTGATTGAGCACGAAAAACTTGATCTGAAGTGGTGATGATGACGGAGGAAAGCGACGCTTGGTGGGGAAGAAGAGAGGGGTGACAACCTGACAGTAGTGTGGGCAATGAGGTCGGACAGAGGTCGCGTACATGCCTGATCCGTCGTTGTGGATGCTTCAGCCGCTACGACTAAGGCGGGCACAGGTGCAACAACGGACACAAGGAGCTTGCGGCGGACAGAGGGAGAGGCAGACGAAGGAAGAATCGACTATGGCGGAGAGAGAGGGCCTCAGATGAAGGAAGAATCGACTGTGGCGGAGGATGAGCAAGAACCATGACCGGAGTTCCGGGTAGCGATCTAGCGACGGAGAGATGGAGAGGTAGACGAAGGTATGACGGAGGAGAAGAACTTGATGGAGGAGAGAGAAAGTCTCTCAGATCTGTGACTATCTTTTCTATTTTTTTTAATATGAAAATACCTATTATAACTTTTGTGCTTGCATCCTCCACTTTTGAGAGTGAGGATTGAAGACAGCCCCAGGTATTACTAACTACAAGTTGATGCTGTAGTTATACAAGTAACAATTAGGTATCGTCACCATCATTGTCAATAGCTAATGCAGAAGGGGCATATGTTCTTCCGCACAACCAATTGTTTGATGCAGTCAACATGAAATCTGTGCACACAATCCAACCACCCAACTTCTTCTCCATTCACAAACTCTTCCTAAAAAGGGATAAAAAAATAGTAAAATTTCAGGAACGTAGAACACTAAGATGTGAAGATGCACATAGTCATGCTCCATTAAAATAAAGTAAAGTAGTGAAATAGTAATAATGATTAATTATCTTGTAACAGTGCTATATTTTGATCCGATAAATAATGCAAGTGGTTAACAAAAGAATAGATCACCTGACAATAGCCATCAGACTCAAAATTTTCAAGCCTGATGGGCGCCATTATCTCTTCTTCACTCAGTCCATTGTCAGCAGGAAACGTCTATGGTCCTCCCTACATTATGCGGAGGACTGATCCACAGGATACAATATACCGTTGATTTAATAATAAAAAATAGCAACGGTCAAATCTAATACCTGCAACCTGAATGGCATGTCTTCCTTTCCCCACCACCAACCCATCACCTCCTCGTCTACCTCTCTTCTCCATCTTCCTCTTTTCCTTCTCCATCAGCTTGTTGCAGCTTCCGGCAGCCGAGACAGGTGGCGCCTTCAACTTCTTCCTCCTTTTTCTTCTCCGCAGCACCGACCTCTCCTCTCCCTGCAACCTCTCCTCAAGGATTCCGAACCCAAAAGAAAATAAATAAATCAATTGATAACTGTGGTTGCAGATCTAAAAGTATTGCACATTAGAACAATCTTGAACAACTTTGACCAAATCTAAAGAAATTAGGAATAAGCAAGATGGAGAAGGAAGAAATGTGGAACAACCACCTGTAGCAAAAGAACGGACTAAGCAAAAGAACCCTCTCTAAACCAGAAAAAAGATAAAACCTTAAAGTGTAACAACAATTTTCAAGGTGACGGAACTACCATCTTTGCCACGCGGCGAGGTTGGTGGGTGACGGCGCCGTGGAGATGGCAGTGGAGGCGATGGCGACGCTGCCAGAGGAGTCGGTGACGATTCTTGAGGAAGTTGGTGGGGGACGGCGTCGTGGAGATGACGGTGGAGCCGATGGCGACAAAGAAATTGGTTGTGTCGAGGGATGGTTCAGAGAGGGCTAAGGAAGAGTGTGGCGGCGAAGCTTGTAACGATGTGCTGGAAAGGTGGGGAGCGTGAGATGGAGGAGGAAAGCCACCATGCTATTGAGGCTTTTACGGTCGTGGCGGTTTGGATGGCGCAGAGAGTAAAGGATTCACAACAACCATCAATTCATCAACTAGCTTGCACTCATGGTGCTTGTTTGTCGGAGTTGTTAGGACTTAGGAACAGTGTCGGTGACGGAGGCATAACTGGATGCTTTCCTTCTTTTTTTTTAATTCTTGTAACCTGATAATCGAGCACAGTCGGTCATTTACGTTGGAGGACTGTAGACTTCTCCTAGCCAGCATCCTCGTCTTGTTCTTCCGCCATGTCGCGACCGTCTCGTCGAGGCGCTGCGAAAAGAAGGTAAAAAAATAGAGGAGTCGCCACCAAAATTTTTATTTGGGAAAACTATGGAAAACTCATTTATTTAAGAAAAACTGGTATTTTAAAAACAGAGATAGATTTGAGTTCGGGAGTCGGTTACGAGTAGGGAAGGTGTTAGCACCCTACATCGTCCATTTAAAAAACGGTACCTCAAGTTAATTGTGCAAAAACTTGATAACTTTATAAATATTTATTTTACCCCATTTTGAAACTGAAATAAAAAGAAAATGAACACAATAAAAGATAAAATAAAATTTTGGCTTGACAGAATGATTGATTCTGCTCCTACGTATTCCCGGGTGCGATGGGAAACTCAAAATCACGTATCTCTTATAGAAAAGATTTGATTGGTTGGTTGATTTTAATTATTGAAAAGAGGGTCAAGGGTTAACAAGATGTTGCATCTCAGTTTACCATTTTTAAAAGAAATTAATTTAGTTTTTATTTTTTATTTTTAGAGGCTTAGGATCATCAAGTAGTCATAACTCAGATGTCCTAAAAAATAAGGATTAACAAGACGTTACATCTCAGATAACACTTTTATTTTAAAAGAAATTGATTTATTTGTCTTATTTTAAAAGACCTAGGATCACCAAGTTGTCACAACTCAGGCGTCTTAAAAATATAAGGATTAACAAGATGTCCATTTCAGCTAACCCTTTTATTTTAATATTAAGATAAGTGCAGTTTAGTATATTTATTAATTTGATATGTTGTTGTAGAAAATAAACACGTGTTCAAGTAATTTAAATAAACATTTTAACTTCAACAAAAATCTCTCTTTTTTTATTTAAAAAAAGAGTATACACAATAATAACACAAACCCACACATCATCAGCCCAACAACACAAGCCCAATCTCAAGAAAATAAAAAAACATGGTAGAAGAAAAATAGAAGCTTCTGGCTTCTTGTTATCGTTACCAAAATGCAAGAGAGATGAGGAAAATGGCGGAGGCGTGGAGGAGCGGCCGGTGCGGTGGAGGAGATGGCGGAGCTCGGTAGTTCGTGAAGGAAAGGAATGTAGCAGCAATGGAGGAGCTGGGTGGCGTGCGCGAGGACGTGTGGATCTGCAGTTGCCGATGGCGGCAACGAATGATCGAGGCGGAGTGTGCGGCGACGAATCTGGTAGCGATTCGGATTGGCGGCGCCGACGCAGTATAACACGGCGGAGCTCGTATGGAGGAACTCAGGATAGGAATCTGAACCCCTTTTTCATGATGTGTTTGGGTTGCTCTGTTTGTTCTTATGGATTTTTGGTTTGGGAAAGGAGCTGTAGTTGTGGTGTCTTGGACTAGTAGAGAAGATGACAAGGAGTATTTGAGGTGGAAGATGAAGATGATGGAGGGAAGGTGAGGTTTTTCTTGAAGGAAATTTTTGAGAACTCTCTGTATTGACTTTCAGAAAACAACTTTGAAAACTCTCCTCTTCATTTTTCGCCCCCGCTTTCTGTTTCTGACCGGTATTTGTAGAGAAATGTTTGAAGATGAACTCTTTGCTTTTACCTTGGTACCAGAACATTGGAGTGTGTTGCAGTGATTAAACCATGTTGTAGTCCCTTTCAATTTCCATTTATGCTTCCTTTTCTCTGATCTAGGCATGAAACTCTTCCCAACTTCTGAAAACTACCCAAAATGGAAGCTTGAGCCTTGTGCACTCTCTAGCAGTTACGATGGAGATGGTGGGCAGGGCCTTTAACATTCAGAAATTTTTCAATATGTTTTTTGTTTTTGTTTTTGTAAAAATATATATATATATATAAAGTTTAATTGATATATACTGTCAGTGTAAAGATTTTTTACACTGTCAACCAATAGCAGATTGCCACGTCATTGAAAATCTTTGATTCTTATCCAAATCTCCTTAAAAGTCATTCATACCTTCATACCATGATTTGTCACTAGTGCAATAAGTGCTTTTTACGTCAGTTAAAATTGATTTTTTACGTCAGAATACTGACTGACGTAAATACAACTGACGTTAAAAGTTAAAATTTTAACGTCAGTTGAGAACTGACGTTAAATAAAAAACTATTAACATCGGTTCTTTAACACAACTGACGTTAATTTTGTCAAAATTAACGTCAGTTCTTTAACACAACTGACGTTAATTTTGTAAAAATTAACGTCAGTTCATTAAGAACGGACGTTAATTTTGTTAAAACTAACGTCAATTGTTATAAAGAACTGACGTTAAAGGTCTTAATTTTAACGTCAGTTGTAATAAACAACTGACGTTAATAGTATACTGTATATTTTATAAAATACAATTAACGTCAGTTGTATCATACAACTGACGTTAATAGTATTTTTTTTTAAAAATTCAGTTTTAAAATATCACTCCCCTCAGCTATCCCTGCATTCAGTAAATATCCCAGTAACACAGAATATCACACACATTACAGAATTGCAAAGGAAAAATGAAACAACGATCCATATGTATGCCTGTTCAGAAACAATATATATTTATTAATATAGGTTATAACTCAAAATAAATACAGAAATATAAATAAAAATAAATGTATACTAAGTTTAAACTACCTATATCAATATCCCTTCGTGATGATCATCACGAGTGGCATGTACATTGTCCATCTGTGTCTCCTCGATTATAGTAGGCATGTTTGTTGAAAAAGAAGGAGTCTCAGGAATATCAAGATTTGAATCTGCATTTCATCACTACCATTATACATGCTTTTTCCTTGGAGAACCACGGACAACCTTTTGTTAGAAGGATCAGTGATGTAGAACACTTGTTTTGCTTGGGAAGCCATTATGAAAGGCTCATTTATATGACCTAACTTGTTGAGGTCTACCAATGTGAACCCCAATTCGTCGGTTTGTAGACCACCGTTACTATCAACCCACTTACATTTAAATACCGGCACCGTAAGCTTAGTGTAATCGAGCACCCAAATATCTTCAATAGATCCAAAGTAAGGTCTCGGTGCTTTAACGGGTTTTGTGTCCTTTGCACTAGAGAAGTGCATTGCTTCGGCCACGATCATAACCCCACTATTTTGCATGGTACTCTTGTTATCTTGTTCCTTTGTATAAAAGGAAAAGTTATTTATGTCGTATCCGCTCCAACATATACCGTTGAAGCTAGGCCCACGTGCTAGCCATCTTACTTCATCAGAAACAGTACTACCATCCTTAAGCATTTCTTCCTTGAACCATGGTAAGAAAGTCTTGTTATGCTTGTTCAACAACCACCTTTCGCTCATTCGAGGGTTTTCTTGATTGACTTTTCTTTTATGTTCAAATAAGAAAGGCTGAACACATTCGATGTTGTTCAATACATACAAATGTGCTTGAAGCACTTCCTCCCGATCCTTCCTATTAATTCTTAAGCCATGTGTACCCTTACCTTGACATCTGATCTCATCATGCCGAGGCTTAGGAACACCTATAGGATCCGTGTTATGAAGGTAGTCCGAACAAAACTCAATAGCTTCTTCTGCAACATACCTTTGAACAATAGATGCTTCCGGACGATGAGGATTATTCACGTACCCTTTCAAGATCTTCATGTAGCGCTCAACTGGGTACATCCATCTCAGAAAAACCGGCCCACATAATCTAATCTCCCTCACCAAATGAACAATTAAGTGAACCATTATGTCAAAAAAGGAAAGAGGAAAATACATCTCCAATTGGCACAAGATTGTAGCAGCCTCAACTTCCAAGTCATCCAACATACGGGGGTCAACGACTTTGCTACATATAGAATTGAAGAATGAGCACAACCGAGTAATGGCATGTCTCACATTTTTTGGAGCAATACCACGAATAGCAACGGGCAGAAGTTGTTGCATCAAGATGTGACAATCATGAGACTTTAAGCCAACCAATTTAAGATCACTAGAGACAAGCCTCTTCATATTTGAAGAGTAACCATGTGGAACTTTGATGCCCTGAAGACACCCGCAGAAACTTTGTCTCTTTTTTTTTTGACAAAGTATGACATGCTGGCGGCAAATAAGTTCGCTTACCATCCTCACCAACTAGAGCTAACTGCTCTCGTATACCCATAGCAACGAGGTCGAGACGAGCATTCACACCATCCTTTGTCTTGCCCTGAATGTTGAGAAGCATCCCGATCACACTATCACACACATTTTTCTCCACATGCATCACATCAATGCAGTGTCTGACACCAAGCTTGCGCCAGTATGGAAGATCAAAGAATATCGACCTCTTTTTCCATATGTTTTTCTTAGCAGCTTTACCTTTCTTTTTGGACTTGCCGAATATAACATCGATGCCCTTTACCTTCTGATAAACCTTCTCTCCAATTAAGGCCGCCGGTGCTTCTTCTGTCTCTTGGCATCCATTAAAAGCTTTTTTCATCTTACGATATGGGTGATCACGTCTAAGAAATCTCCGATGCCCAAGGTAAACCGTCTTCTTTCCATTATGCAACTGAGTGTAGCATGTGCCTTCTTCACATATAGGGCATGCTTTATGCCCCTTGACACTGTACCCGGACAAGTTACCGTATGCTGGAAAGTCGTTGATGGTGCAAAATAACATGGCACGAAGCTTGAAAGTCTCATGAGAATACCCATCAACTACATCAACACCTTCCACCCACAGCGTTTTCAAGTCTTCAATCAAGGGACCTAGATAAACATCTAAGTCATTTCACGGTTTCTTTGGGACCGAAATCATCATAGACAACATCATGTATTTGCGCTTCATGCACAACCAAGGGGGCATGTTGTAAATTACCAACAGAACAGGCCATGAACTATGAATACTACTCATGTTACCATAAGGATTCATTCCATCCGTAGCAAGTCCAAGACTTAGGTTTCTTGGCTCATCGGCGAAATCCGGAAACATAGTATCGATATTCTTCCATTGAATAGAATCAGCAGGATGACGAACCTTTCCATCACGTTTCCTCTCATCATTATGCCATCTAAGATTCTTCGCATCTTTCGCATTGGCAAACAATCGCTTGAACCTTGGAATTATTGGAAGATACCACAACACCTTCGCAGGAGGACCCTTTTTTCTCACATCATCAAGATCATCATCATCATCACCACCCTTCACTTTGTATCGTGATAACCCACATTTGGGGCAATCGTGATTGTCTTCATGAACACCGGTGTACAATATGCAATCATTGGGGCATGCGTGTATCTTCTTATACTCCATACCCATAGGACACAATACCTTCTTGGCCTCATAGTTACGGTCAGGCAATGTGTTGTCCTCCGGAAGCAAGTCTTTCAACACTTCAAGCAATTCAGTGAAGCTTTTATCGGTCCAACCATTTCTCGCCTTCACACAAACCAATTTTAGCACCGCCGACAACCGTGTATGAGTAGTACACCCTGGATATAAAGGCTTATCCGCATCACCGCACAACCTATCATACACATGAGCTCGATGAAAAGATTCTTGTCCAATATCACGGATCGTGTCCTCTACTCGATCATCCTCCATATCTACGTCAACGTCCTCACTTTGGGAGATACTTGCCGTACTACTCAACAACACATCACCATGCCATATCCATCTTGTATAACTCAAGAAAATCCCTTCACAAATCAAATGAGTATGTATATCCTTCACCGTACATTTCCTCGTATTCAAACACTTGACACAAGGACAACAAAACATTCCATTACTATTAGGAACATTCCTTTGAGCAAATTCTATAAATTCTCCCACCCCCTTCAAATACTCAGCACTAGTATGCTTACAAACCATCCAACTACGATCCATAACTAGATAGGTCCTGTAGATATACAAAACATATATCCAATATAAGGACAATACAGGAGATTGAAAACTATAGTTTTTGAAGATTGCCAAGCACTGGTCACGGCCTGGCATTGATGTCCATCACGGCCGTAACGTGCCAACTGAACCAGACCATCACAGGCAGAATTGATCACGGCCTAGCCGTGATGAGCATCACGACCGTGACAGATCAACCAGTAGAGCAACATGCACTCAAATCCAAAAATAGAGACGTACATTCCAAACAACTCAAACTCACGATTTCAACTACTGAGACTACAGTTTCAACACACACTCAAAACCAAAAATAAAAAAATGTGCCCTAAAGACTCACCAGAAATAGGTGCTCGCGTGGTGGTGGGGAGGGGAGCTCGACTGGTGGCCAACGTTCGATGTGGTTACTGAGAGCAGAGGGACAAGGAGAGTTAGTGCGCGGGAAGGGGAAAGAGAGATGTAAAGTTATTGCAAAGAATGAATGGAAAGACAGAGTTAGGGTTAATAGTGTACCTCACGGTGGTGGCGAAGAAGCCCTCGCGGTGGTTGCGGTGGAGATGAGCTCGCGATTAGGGCAGAGTGAGAGTGAGAGTGAGAGTGAGGGTTGAGAGTGAGGGTTGAGCGTGATGAGCGAAGTGCAGAAGGCGCGCGGGTGTAAACCAAAATAAAACAACATTTGACGTCAGTTGTTTGTAAAGACTGACATTAAAGGTCGTATATTTAACGTTAGTTGTCTTAAGAAACTGACGTTAAAAGTGTATACCTTTATCCAAAAACATTAATTGCTTTGACTATTTATTTAATTGAAGTAAAAATAAAACTTTTAACGTCAGTTGTATAAAAAACTGACGTTAAAAATAAATATTTTTTGTTTTAAAAGCACTTTTAACGTCAGTTTTTGAAGTCAACTTAATTTATGACTGCCAAGTTCCCGTATATTACATTATTTCCAATATTCATTCTGCACGTTTATAATTTATATGATTATTTACGTCAGCTATTTATTATACTGAAGTAAAAACCACACTTTTAACGTCAGTTGTATAAAAAACTGACGTTAAAAATAAATATTTTTTATTTTAAAAACACTTTTAACATCAGTTGTATTAAACAACTGACGTTAAAGGTGTATAAGTTTCTGCAAGAATTCATTCCTTTGACTACTGTGCTACTTACCCATGCACCTTGTAACTTAATCCTCTTAATGAGCATTAAGTTTATAGGTAAGTTTTCAAGAAAATCAGAATAGCTTAGTAACTTCATCCCCTGCTCCTATAAATAGCTTCCTTCCACTACAAAAAAAGGTTGTTTAGCGACCGAAAATAGTGACCGAATTTTTCGGTTGCTTTTTGCGACCGAACTGGCGACCGATTGTAGGATCTACATGAAGTAGTGATTAGAGATAATACTGCGACCGAAATAGCGACCGAAATAGAGCGTAGCAGGGTTATCGGTCGCTATTTCCGTCGCTAAATAAAGGAACTTAAAAGTCAGTAATTTTATTCCTTCTTAGCGACCGAAATAGCGACCGAATTAAATGCAACGGTTGAAAGTCTGAAATTTTATGTATTCTTAGCGACCGAAATAGCGACCGAATTAAATGCAACGGTTAAACTTTATTTATATTTGCGACCGATATTAATTCGGTCGCTAAACGGCGCGTAAAAAAATTAAAATTGCGCGTGTTAGCGACCGATTGAATACTCCGTCGCTAAATTTATGAATTCAAATTTCAAATTAACTCATCCCGCGACCGAATTTAGCGACCATTTTTTATTTAAGTGATTGGCGACCGAGTTAGCGACCGATTATTTCGGTCGCCAAATTATAAATCCATAAAATCGTGAAATCTTTCCCTTCTTCCTCATTTCTGCCATCTCTTCCTTCCTCACCCATCTTCTTCTCCCTCGCGTTCAGGCCGCCACCACCGTGCAGTGCGCACCGCCACCACCGCCGTCTCCGATAAGCCTCCGTCCTCCTCCTCCTCTTCTTCCATCTCTTCCCTCTTCCTCTCCTCTCTTCCTTTCCCCTCTTCCTGCTCTGTTTTTAATCCCCCCCTCCGTTTCAGGCCGCCATACTCCGGCTACCACCACGTACGCAGCACTCCGGTCACCACGTACGCGCAGAGCTCCTCCTACCCTCTTCTCTCCTCATTTTGTGCATGCCCTGCTCTGCCTTGAGGTAACCATGCATGGACTCTCTATGTATCATTTTTTATTTTGCTTCATTGTTTCATTGCTTGCTTTATTGTTTACTACTGAGAAGAGCTACTTGTGTATTTCATGTGAGTTGTGAGTTGTGATATAGGTGACTGTGATTGAGTAGAACACCTTTTCATTGTTTCTAATGTAACTTGTGATTAATCTTGATGTAAATTCCTATTTAAAAATTACTGTGGTTTTCAATTTTCATTCATATATTTATATCATGTAATGAATATTAAGATACATATAATAGATGTCATTATATGAGATGTGAGATTTGTTTAAAATAAGAAACCAAGTATATGATAAAGATTGCTTGTAGAAAGTAAGATTAATTGTGTGGAGAGCAATTAGTTTTGCTTTGAGTGCAATCAGGTTTTGGTTTTAATCCATTTTATGTTGATTATAGAATGGACCGTTAAGTGTAATGATGTATCGGGTTAGAACACTTCTTGTACTCTTATTTACACGACTTGCTTGTTTATAAAAAAAATTATGGTGGTTAGTGGTTACTTGACAAGTTTAATTCTTATGGGTTATAAATACTTGTTTGGGGGAATTGGTAAAGGTATATGAAGGGGTGACATTAATTGAGATGTGTTGTAGAGATGTAGAGATAATGGCAAGAAATTGTGGATAAAAGAGATTGAGACTGATATTACAGACATTAATTTGTAATTAATCTTGTTAATAGATTCATATCTTATATTTAATACTGAGATTTGTGGAAGATATGTTTTGATATGAGATATGTGAGATTTGTTTGAAATAGAAAATTAAGAATATGACACGGGTTGCTTAAGAGAAGGTAAAATTACAGGGAGAGCAAAGAGTTTTGGCAGGAGAGTAAGTGTGGCTACTTTGCCAATTACGTTTTTTTTTTGTTGGATTTGTCAAGTAAAGTTTTGTGATTTATAAATTTTAATATTTGTATTGGGAAATTGGTAGAGTGAGAATGAGTGTGAAGATCAAGGTTTTAAATTGAAGGCTGGTACTTATATCTGAGCATGTTCATACATTTGGATTGCTATGAAGAATAGTTTATTCTCTTTAAAATAAAAATCTTTCAATAACAATGAATCAATGTAATTAGAATAATTTGATATGTATTTATTGATAACTTGTTTGGAAATGATTATGGAATCATATTTGTATATATTTACATTATAAGCATTGGAATGAATTGATAAAGTGTTATTAGTTCGTAAATGGCATGACTTTGTTGTTGTTAATATTCATTTACTAATTTAAAGTCCATGAGCTTAATTAGAAAGTCTCTTCTTGAAGCCAACAAAAGCGAGTCTCTTAGATAATAAAGGATTAAGTATAGGGTTAGATAAAATGAAGGGCTAGGCACAGTTTGCCAGGCACATGCATGACGTGCCGTCATCATTAAAACATTATTCACATTAATTAGAAAGCAGCTTTGTACACAATATTATGAAAACAACTCTGGTTTTTTTACTCATTTGTTTCATTAGGAAATGGAGCTTTCCAGAAATAGTTGTTGATGACCATCCTTACTAAGTTATCTAGGCACTTCCGGTAGGAAAAGTCCTCTCTATGACCATCCTTCAAAACGACGTAAAAGCATCTGCTTTCCTGAAAACTACTATGTTTGCTAATATGTAAAGTTGCATGTGAAGTTGCATTTCTTTGTTCTATTTTAACATGATAGTATGCTACATGGATCTTTCCATCTTTTCTTATTATCACTTGATGAAGTTTAGACATATGACTTGTTTTCCTTATCGTTTTATCAGAAAATGGACCCGACTAAATGTTTTGAGACAGCCATCCATATAGACCAGGTACAGTATCTCATCAACTTAAGAATAACGATCGGATTCACGTAATGATGGTTAAGGCATAAACTAATCATTTACTAAATTGTTCTTGTGTATTTGCAGGATTTGATTTCAATCCCGCGATCATTCTACCGTCGTTGGGGACAACAAATACCGCGTGTTGTGACTATTGAAGACAAAAGCGGAAATCTGTTCAATGGGAATATAGTAATCCATGAGGATCGCCCATATTTTGCAACAGATACAAATGGTATCAGGGAGTTGTATTTGTTGTCCACTGGTGCATTGGCAAAGTTTAAGTACCTTGGGGGTTCTCGTTTTTACATGTTCATCCCTTTGGAAGATTGATGAGTTTTGATATTTTGATTAGTACTTATTGACTGTGGTGTATTTTTTATGTTTTGATCGTTAATTAGTACTTATTAAACTTTTTTTATAAACCATTATTAAACTTGCGTTAATTAATGTATATGTTTTCTTGATCATATTGACTGTGGTGTTTTGGATCGTTAGTACATCATATTTATGTTTTCTATTTATTTAAAAAAAATATTGGTGTATTTTGTTTATATCAGAAATTAAAAATCAATGGGGTAATAATTGAAAAACTATATTTGGTCGGCAGGATCGTTACAGGAAAAAAAAATTGCGACCGAAATAGCGACCGAATATCGGTCACCAAATTAGGCGAGCTGGGTATGCGACCAACTATACGGCGACCGAAATATATACTTTTGCAACCGAAATATCGGTCACAGATTTGCGACCGAAATATAAGTTCGGTCGCTAAACATTTAGCGACCAGGGTTTCTGCTACCCCCTTAATTCGGTCGCTAATTCGGTCGCTATACAGTATAGCAACCGAATTATCATGTTTAGCGACCGAAATCTTCGGTCGCTAAATAGGTTTTTTTTTTGTAGTGTTCCATCCTTTTAATTTTCTGCTTCACAATATGGCTCTGCCATGGAGATTAACTTCATCACTCTTTCTTCCGATTCCTAAACTCAAAGGTTTTTGTCTTAATGGTCAAACAACTTCTGAGGTTGTGTAAATCACATAACATGGGTGATAAGGTTGTGTAAATCACATAGTGTGAGTTGCTCACCTTATCATCTTTCTGGAGAATCGGCAGCTACAGCACCACTACGTCAGCTTTGGAAGTAAATGACTATTCCAAGACCATTACTGAAACAGACCGGGTGCACCCTTGCTCAACCGCTCTGGAAAACTCGGTCGCTCGACTCTCCTCTCTTGCTCACCCGTGAAGGGAACGAAGCCTCAACAAATGTTTAGGATTTTAAACCCTTTCAATGTAACTTTTTATAGTATTTTAAACCCTATCAATGTAACTTTTTAAAGGATTTTAAACCCTTTCAATGAATGAGATCCGGTTTGGGTTATTGATTCAACTTATACTTCGCACATATATTTTAGTTTTCAAAACAGAAACACAAAACATCAAAGCAATTGTGAAACTAAAACTTTGAGGAAGGCAATGTGGAAGGGTACGTATACTAGATAAAAAAAATTATTAAAATAACCTTTAACATCTGTTGATGAAAGAACAGAAGTTAAAAGTGAAGTGACGCACTTTTAACGTTAGTTCAATGAAGAACTGACGTTAAAAGGTTCACTTTTAACGTCAGTTGTTTATTGAACTGACGTTAAAAGTGAGTCACTTCACTTTTAACGTCAGTCCTTAAAACAACTGACGTTAAAATTGAATTAATGAAGTCTGATATTTACAAAACTGCCGTCGCCTCCTTTTTAACGTTTAGCTTTTGGTTAACTGACGTAAACCTTTACCGTCTAATGTATATTTTCCACTAGTGTGTTATTGATTAACAGCTTCATACTGACAGTGCATACTAATTAAACTCATATATATATATATATATATATATATATATATATATATATATATAAATTTGGGCTTTGACTCAAAACAACTTGTAACAAAAACAAATTAGGCCAATAACATAAACACAATTTTTATTTTTTTCTACATTTTTATATTTTTACTTTTCAAAAATATTAATTAAAAAGAGAAAATACCCGGACCAAATTAAGTGTGTGAACACCAGTATGAACCCATGAAGCTTCAAATCATTATTAGCAATATATTCAACTATATTGTTTATTTTAATTTTAATTAAACTAGGAACAGTACCATTCAACTTTTCTATCTTCGCAAAGAAAATAAGTGCCAATATATATTCCCTTTAAAAAAATTGATTAAAAAGTGCCAAACATGATTTGCATATGTATTAATATTTTTACTGCATTTGCAATGATATCCTCCTCCTCCATCTCTAAATTATTTTGCCTCTCAAAAAGCATACTAATCAAGGAGCAACCGTTCCTGAGAGATTATAAACCACAAATAATCAGAAATATATGTTTAAAGAAAATTGAGTTTTATTAAGGTTAGAGAAAACATAATAAAAATTAATCGACTCGCATATAATTCTAGTTTTGAAAGAATTCCTCAATGAGTGCAACATCGTACGAGTTAGTGTGCCTCATCTCTCACTTACCAATCAATGACGTTAAACCTATAGAAGGTATATAGTATAAAAAAAAAAAATGTGTTTAAGGTTGACCATGAACCATCAGATATAGAATTTTATTCTAAGAATATATATATATATATATATATATATATATATATATATATATATATATATATATATATATATATATATATATTCCTCATCCAGATGCCAGTCTAATAGTTCAGACTGACGCTTCAGATAAAGGATATGGTGGCATCCTGCTACAGATCCTTCCAGAGTCAAAAGTTGAACAGGTTGTCAGATACCACTCTGGTCTTTGGATCGCTTCACAAGAAAAATATAGTACTATTAAAAAGGAAATTTTATCTATAGTGCTATGTATCACAAAATTTCAAGATGACTTATTTAACAAAAATTTTTTACTTAGAATTGATTGCAAAGCTGCAAAAGATGTTTTGGAAAAGGATGTTAAAAACTTGGTTTCAAAACATATTTTTGTCAGATGGCAAAGTCTTCTAAGATGTTTTGATTTTGAAATTGAATATTTAAAAGGAGAAAATAATTTTATCCCTGATTATCTAACCAGGGAATTTTTGCAGGATTCTACAAAATAATGGCAAGCGGGTCCCGAGGTGGACACACCAGAGGTGGGGCATCCCCTTCCTCTTCAAAATCAAGACCCTTAACATTAGATTCTTTTGCACCTAATGCAACAAAAATAGCCTCCACTCCAATATCGGCCCAACAGCCCACTCAAAATACTTCCCTTGAAATTTCAAACAGATTTACCCCCTTGGGTAAACCCCAAAATACCCAACCAAAAAGCCCACTACAAAATATCCAAACCCAACTTCTCGAAAGAGAACCCCTCCAACACAAATATAAACCAAAATGCCAGCAGTTACTGCTTCTGGAGCCCGAAATGGGTGATCCTTCAAAAAGTGTTTCAGAACCTTGGAACATCTACTCAAAATATATTTCTGAAGGATGTGGATGGATTCAGCCCTATGGATCCAAGAAAACTTTGAAATTTTATCAATTGATTTTGATAGACTCTGGGTTTGTTGAAATCATTGAAAATGAAAATGATAAAGCAAAGGGAATAGTGGCGTATTCCCAATGTAAAATATTCAAAGTGTTGACCATGTCTGACTGGGGTCAACACCCTTCAAATCGCCGTGGAGTTGCACAACTTTCTATGTAAATAACAATTCTGAAATTGAGCGGGGTGAACCTCGAATGGTCATCAATTACAAGCCTTTAAATAAAGCGTTACAGTGGATCCGCTACCCTGTACCAAATAAAAAAGATTTGATTAAGAGACTGCACAATGCAGTTATCTTTTCAAAATTCGATTTGAAATCCGGTTATTATCAAATTGCTTTGAAAGAAGATGATAAGTACAAAACTGCTTTTACTGTTCCGCTAGGGCATTATGAGTGGAATGTCATGCCTCTTGGTTTGAAAAATGCACCGTCCGAATTTCAAAATATCATGGATCAAATTTTAAAGCCTCATTCTGAGTTTGCTTTAATTTACATTGATGATATTCTCATCTTCTCAAATTCTTTGGAACAACATTTCAAACATTTGAATGTTTTCAAAGAAACAATAAAAAGAAATGGAATGGCTTTGTCTGCCAAAAAGACAAAACTTTGTTTGACAAAAATGAGGTTACACCCATCAGCAGAAGCATTGCCTTTGCTGATAATTTTCCAAATGAATTAAAGGACAAAACACAACTTCAAAGATTTTTGGGTTGTTTGAATTATGTTTCGGAATTTATTCCTAACATTAGGTTAAAATGCAAGCCCCTGTATGCTAGACTCAGAAAGACTAAGAACCCAAAGCCTTGGTCTGAAGAATTGTCTAGGTTAGTGGCAGAAATTAAACAGGAAGTCAAGTCTCTACCGTGTCTTGGTATCAGAGCCTAAGGGTTCTGGTACTTGTTATAGTAATTTGAGTTGTCCTTTCTTGCAGCGTTGGTAAGCCTGAAGGGTGTTCCCGGTTGTAAAGCCTAAGGTAGGTAGTAAATCCGTTGGTAAGCCTGGTGTTCCCGGTGTTGGTAAGGTCAAATCAATGGTCTGTTATAGGTACTAGAGCTTTTAGGTTAGGTTATCATGTCTAGCCTCTTAAAGATGATTTCTAAAAAAAAAAGTTGTTTGTCGTGTTCTGCCGAAAGCAGCTTCGTGGTAGACAAGAAAATTTGCTCTACAGTTAAAGCTGGTACCATAGTAAAAAAGGAAATAGTACCTGCTTTACGGATTTGAAATTTTTGGAATCTGAAGTCTCTCAGCTGAAGGCTCCTCCCTCTATATAAGGATCCTCAAGGCTCAGTTAAAGGCATCGCTTAATTCTCTCTGAACTTACTAATCTTCTCTTTTGTGTAATCTTGCAGTTTTCTCAAGTTTTCCTAAGAGCTTCTTGTATTTGTAAGTTCTGTAATATTTTCAACATCTTGTACTCACTCGCCTAAACTGTGGCATATAGTGAATTTTGAAATCAAATATTTCAAGAATATTTTCTTACTCTGATATTTTCAAAGTTTGCTTCTTCACTTATATCTTCAATGAATTCTCTAACATCTTTTGGTGAAATGATCCGCAGTTTCTTGAAATATTTGATTTCAAAATTCACTATATGCCACAGTTTAGGCGAGTGAGTACAAGATGTTGAAAATATTACAGAACTTACAAATACAAGAAGCTCTTAGGAAAACTTGAGAAAACTGCAAGATTACACAAAAGAGAAGATTAGTAAGTTCAGAGAGAATTAAGCGATGCCTTCAACTGAGCCTTGAGGATCCTTATATAGAGGGAGGAACCTTCAGCTGAGAGACTTCGGATTCCAAAAATTTCAAATCCGTAAAGCAGGTACTATTTCCTTTTTGACTATGGTACCAGCTTTAACTGTAGAGCAAATTTTCTTGTCTGCCACGAAGCTGCTTTCGGCAGAACACGACAAACAACTTTTCTTTTAAAAAAGCAGAATGGCACATGGGCGGCCACATTTGTGTCCAAAGGACTCTGCTTTTAATATTCTGAGTGGAGAGGCTTGTCGGCCATCTTTTTAACCTTTAACGGAGATTCAACAAACCAAATTTTGATTTATTTTAGTCAAAAAATCCTTCATCTGGAACTTTATTGATCAGAAAAGGATTGCATTCAAAGTCTTCTTCATCAACGGCTGGCAGATCAGTTTCTTCATCTGATCCAACAGTAGATGCAGCTTCCAATAATTTCTTGATTATTTCTTTTCGTTGTTAAACCATTTTCAGTAACTCCAAAAGGATAAAGTAGAGTTATGAAAGGGGTTCCTAAAATGATTTGTTCAGACATATTTTTTACTAATAAAAACGAAGTTTTAAAACAAACTCCATTATTGCAAATACTAGCTTCTTCAAGTTTATACTTTACCTGTAGCTTTTCATTATTTGCAGTATATAGCTTTTGAATTATTTTTTGATAATATTGAGTTGGGATCAAACCTTCTTGGATACAGTTCAGATCTGCACCTGAATCAATTAATGCAATAAATGGTTTGTGAAAAGAATTTTTAATTTTCAGATTAACTTTCACATGCCATTTATGTTGTAAGGTTTTAATTCTTAACAAAAACTGATCCTCACTGACCTCAGGATTATCAGATTTAAAATCATTTTTGAAACTTTGGGATGCAATAATTTCTTTGTTAAAAACTGTTTTGGAAAAGGATGTTAAAAACTTGGTTTCAAAACATATTTTTGCCAGATGGCAAAGTCTTCTAAGCTGTTTTGATTTTGAAATTGAATATTTAAAAGGAGGAAGTTCAATGAAGAATTTGTAACATCAAAATTTGAGACTTGGAAGAAGCATGGACTTCAGAAGAGGAGACTTCCTCAGTCCATTTCTACTCCTGCCAATTCTCCCTCCAGAAATAGAGAAAATAATTTTATCCCTGATTATCTAACCAGGGAATTTTTGCAGGATTCTACAAAATAATGGCAAGCGGGTCCCGAGGTGGACACACCAGAGGTGGGGCATCCCCTTCCTCTTCAAAATCAAGACCCTTAACATTAGATTCTTTTGCACCTAGTGCAACAAAAATAACCTCCACTCCAATATCGGCCCAACAGCCCACTCAAAATACTTCCCTTGAAATTTCAAACAGATTTACCCCCTTGGGTAAACCCCAAAATACCCAACCAAAAAGCCCACTACAAAATATCCAAACCCAACTTCTCGAAAGAGAACCCCTCCAACACAAATATAAACCAAAATGCCAGCAGTTACTGCTTCTGGAGCCCGAAATGGGTGATCCTTCAAAAAGTGTTTCAGAACCTTGGAACATCTACTCAAAATATATTTCTGAAGGATGTGGATGGATTCAGCCCTATGGATCCAAGAAAACTTTGAAATTTTATCAATTGATTTTGATAGACTCTGGGTCTGTTGAAATCATTGAAAATGAAAATGATAAAGCAAAGGGAATAGTGGCGTATTCCCAATGTAAAATATTCAAAGTGTTGACCATGTCTGACTGGGGTCAGCACCCTTCAAAACCCAAAAGATTTTCTCGGGTATTCGACCCACCAATATATGATTATTTGGATTACCAGACTGCTTGGGAGAGATTTCTTTGTCTTCCAAATCCAAAACACTCCTGGTACTTCATAATAATCAGTAACCAATCTATATACCCTTCTTGGTTTATAAATTGGTTTGTGGCATTTGGATTAAATACTGATATTTTTCCAAATTCCATTTATGAAAAATATTTAGAGTTCAAAACTCTAACTCCAAAAATTCAGGCTCATGTTAAATTGCTGCATTTTTGTGCACAATTTGGAATATCGTGGTTACTTCATTTCGACTTCGATGTTCATGCACATCTTGCTGAGCCCTTCCCAAAATGGATTTGTGCTTCAACCATCATCTCTTGGTGGAGGAAGTTCAATGAAGAATTTGTAACATCAAAATTTGAGACTTGGAAGAAGCATGGACTTCAGAAGAGGAGACTTCCTCAGTCCATTTCTACTCCTGCCAATTCTCCCTCCAGAAATAAAGAAAAGAATATTGTTGGATCAGCTTCGTCTGTAATATCTCAGTCAGCTGGCCCATTCTCTCCATATTCATTAACATTGGATGCTTCGTCCCCATCAGAATTAAAGAAGAAATTATTGGAAGCTGCATCTACTGTTGGATCAGCTGAAGAAACTGATCTGCCAGCCGTTGATGAAGAAGACTTTGAATGCAATCCTTTTCTGATCAATAAAGATCCAGATGAAGGATTTTTTGACTAAAATAAATCAAAATTTGGTTTGTTGCATCTCCGTGAAAGGTTAAAAAGATGGCCGACAAGCCTCTCCACTCAGAATATTAAAAGCAGAGTCCTTTGGACACAAATGTGGCCGCCCATGTGCCATTCTGCTTTTTTAAAAGAAAAGTTGTTTGTCGTGTTCTGCCGAAAGCAGCTTTGTGGCAGACAAGAAAATTTGCTCTACAGTTAAAGCTGGTACCATAGTCAAAAAGGAAATAGTACCTGCTTTACGAAATTGAAATTTTTGGAATCCGAAGTCTCTCAGCTGAAGGCTCCTCCCTCTATATAAGGATCCTCAAGGCTCAGTTGAAGGCATCGCTGAATTCTCTCTGAACTTACTAATCTTCTCTTTTGTGTAATCTTGCAGTTTTCTCAAGTTTTCCTAAGAGCTTCTTGTATTTGTAAGTTCTGTAATATTTTCAACATCTTGTACTCACTCGCCTAAACTGTGGCATATAGTGAATTTTGAAATCAAATATTTCAAGAATATTTTCTTACTCTGATATTTTCTTACTCGTATATTTTCATAGTTTGCTTCTTCACTTATATCTTCAATGAATTCTCTAACATCTTTTGGTGAAATGATCCACAGTGGCCCTCTTTGTTATATATATATATATATTGTGAAAATCTACCTCCATTTGTCATTGTAGAAACTCCAAGGTAGGAAAAACATGTTACACATGGAAATTTATTCAAATATCAACCATGTTAACAATAAATTCAAAAAGCAGATTAATTAACTTTTAAGAAGATAAATATGGAGCATACCTAAGCCTGATCAATCCCATTTCTCATTTTGTAATTAGAAGAGACATCAATGGTGTAAAATGTGGTTCATAATAGTAACCTACATGAATCTCTAGTCTTGAACTACCAATTTCAATATAAGGCTCCATTTCTTGAACACTAGGATTGTTCACAATTCCTGATGATATTTGCATTTGATGTTCAAACACATTATGTGGAGGCACCCAAACAGGAACATTTGATGGATAAAAATTATCAGGAAAAATACTAGTTTGTTCAGAATAATTGGGAAAATATCCAGGATAATTCACAGTTCCATTGATAAAATGCAAGTTTGCTGAATTAGGGGTCAAGCATAACATTTCCTTGAATGTTTCTCGGGTCATAGAAAGGTATCATATTCAAACCGTCACTTTCAATTCCAAAATAGAAAGGCAAAACTCTCTGAGGAGAACTTCTATTAATAAACCATGGGCCAGCTAGAATAGTTTCATGAAAATTAGCACTGCAAGAATACCGCGTATTACTGACGGGCTTTTACCTATGGGTAAAAGGTTGTCAGTAATGGTCCCATTTCTGCTGTTAGTAAGCCTATCGGTTGAATTTGGTACAAAAATATTCTTATTTACTGAGTATGTCTCCAGATATTACCGATGGCCCCAGGCGAACGATACGATGAACACTTTCGATGGGCCACAAGCGTCAATAGTGTTTCCAACGTTTCCGATGGGCTTGGTCGTCGGTACTACCCGTCATTTCTGATGGGCCGTAGTCGTTAGTGATGTTCCCTCTTTTCCAACAAGTTGGGTCGTCGATAAGGTCCTCTTAAACAATAAATGCGTAAATGGCCCTAAGATCTATCACGCATGTTCCTCATCCTCTCTACATTTCGTGCCGCTCGTGGTCACTAGTCCCTTGTCCTTTTCTTCTTCAAGCCACTACCGTCGACGTCCCACCACGTGCACGACGACTCCGACACCGTCATAGCCACGTCGTCCCTCTCTGTCCCTCCCCTTCGATTCTCTCTCGTGTCAGTCTTTCTCTCTAATTCGGACAGGCCACCGCTCACCACCCACCTCGACACCTTCGGCTGCCCACCACCCTGCCATTTATTATATTTTATTATTAAAGTTGCAGAGGCTATTTTATAATATACCCAGGATGGACGACAATGGGATAATTACGCAGTTTGTTTGGTACAGAAGGGAAAAGAAGAAATTTTAGAGGAATGAAAGAAGGGCAGCCAAGAAATCGTTAAAACTCCATTCAGTTCTAAGGTATTGCACTCTTCTTTAACCATCTAGGTGAGAAATATGTTAGAACCTTAGAACTAAATGGAGTTTTAAAGATTTATTGGCCGCTCTTCATTCATTCACCTAAAATTTCTTCCTTTCCCTTCCGTATCTTACAAACTACACAATTCACCCAATGCCGTTCGCCCTAGGAATATTATATAATACCCTCTGCAGCTAGGGGTGGGATAGGCTAGGTTTCATTAGGCCCTAACAAGCCTGGGTACCTGGCCTACTAGCCTGATATAGGCCAATTTTTAGGGCATAGTCTTACCTACTTCAAAGTCTGGCCTAGTCTGAAAGCCTATTTAGAGGCTTACTTTTCATCGATGCCTTCAAATATGCTTCTACCTATAAATAAGTCATAGATATTACTTGTAAATAAGCTTATAAGCCTCTAATTGTAAAGAGGTCGGTTGGTCTATATGATAATTAGATAGCTAGGACTTCCCAAATAAATAGGCATGTAGACATCTATATTTAAATAGGCCAATAGACCTTTACTCTCATATACTATAAAATTTTATAAATAATATATTATGATATTATAATATATTAAAGGGTCATGCTAACTAGTGCCCTAAGATCATGTTAAGAAATTCAAAAAGGAAAATGTTTCATTGAAAAACTAAGTGTATCAATTTTCTAAGTATCGAATACACAATTTCCATGAAAATTTTCTTCTTTTGATTCCTTAACTTAGCACTCTCCTACATTAAATTACATTATATATATATATATATATATATATATATATATATATATTGTCTCTATGTGTGTGTATGTGTTAAATAGGCTGACCTGATAAGCCTAATAGGATTTTATTTAAAGCCTTAACATGACCACTTTAATTAAATAGCCTTGACCCGACCTTTTCGTTAAATAGGCTAGGGTAGGCTATAGGCCCTTGAAGAGTGGCCTGGCCTATTCCTAACCCTATCTGCAGCTTTAATAAAAAAATATTTATTTATGGCTGGGTGGTGGGCTGCCGGAACTGGGTGGTGGGTTGTCCGAAGGAGAAAGAGACTGATGCGAGAGAGAGAATTGAAGCGGGGAGACATAAATAGAGAGGGCTGACGTGGCTACGTCAGTGTGGTGGGACGTCCCACCACGACGACATAGCCACATTAGCAGCGGTGGGATGTCAACGACGACAGCTAGAAGAAAAGAGGGACGAGGGACTAGTGACCACGAGTGGCACGGAATGCAGAGTGGATGAAGGACGTGCGCGATAGATCTGAGGGCCGTTTATAAATTGATTGTTTAAGTGGACCTTATCGATGGCCCAACCCGTTGGAAAAAAGGGGACGGTGTCAACGGCTGCGGCTTGCAGCCTGTCAGAAATGACTTGTAGCATCGATGACCAAGCCCGTTCGAAGCGTTGGAAACAATACCGATGGCTATGGCCCATCGGAAATGACTTGAAATACCGGCAACCAAGTCTGTTGGTAATGCCAGTCGTGGTACCAACCGAAAAACCCATCAGAAAATATTCACCATACTGTCCACCTAGGGCCGTCGACGGTAATATCTGGACACATGGCAATGACTTTAGCCATCAATAAAGGCGAATATATTTGCACCAAATTTTTGCGGATTTACGCGTAAAATTTTCCGACAAAATGTACCGACTGTTTTCTTGAAAACTCATCGGTAATGTGATGAAATGCATCTATCTGACTTATTGATGGCTTAAGCTATCGGAAATGGGACCATTACCGACGGCCTTTGGCTCGTAGGTAAAAGTCTGTCGGTAATACGCAATATTCTTGTAGTAGATATTGGATTCAGTTGTTGCAATGTTTTTGTTGCTAGATCAGGATCAACTTCATTTTGGATGTTATCATCACTAAATTTTTAATCTGATTTGCTATAACAATAAGGACATAATAGAGTTAGAGTTAACAATACTTTAAAATAAATATATGAATCATACGTTTATTCTTAAGTAACCAAAATAAGGAATGTGGTCAAATTAAAATGTTGCAAGGAGGAATAAGTGATGTCACCTTGTTGGCTACCATTGATCCGAAAGTTACTTCTCAAGGCTAAAGATTGCAAGAACAAAAATAGTTTAGGAACAAGTAGTGTGACATGGCTGCAGAGTTATAACCTGCATGAGAAGCAAATAAAATACTATATATTCAACATCACAACATTATTTAAAACTACTAGAGTTAATTGCACAAGTGTAAAAATATTAACTAAGTAAAACAAAATTTGGCAATACAAACCATAACTAATGTAAAAAAATGGTATTAATCTATCAAAATTAAGTATATATATATATATATATAGGATCAGGTTAATCTTTCTGCTTCATCTTCTTCCCAGAGTTTTCAAAATGAATTTCCTGTAGAGAATAATGAGTTGGGTGAAAATCATTTTTTAATGAGACTTAAAACCTTACAGCAAAAATGGCATGTGAAAGTCAATTTGAAAATTAAAAACTCCTTTCACAAATCATTTATTGCATTGATAGATTCAGGTGCTGATCTGAATTGTATTCAAGAAGGTTTAATCCCAACCCAATATTATAAGAAAACAATTCAAAAGCTATATACTGCAAACAATGAGAAGCTTCAAGTTAAGTATAAACTTGAAGAAGCCAGTATTTGTAATAATGGCATTTGTTTTAAAAATACTTTTTTACTTGTTAAAAATATGTCTGAACAAATCATTTTAGGAACCCCTTTTATAACTCAGTTATATCCTTTTGGAGTTTCTGAAAATGGTTTAACAACTAAAAGAAATAATGAAGACATACTTTTTGAATTTTTGAATCCAGTAAAATCTAAGGATTTAAATATTCTTTCTGAAAATAACTTTCTGTCAATTTTAACAGGAAAGCAAAACCAAATCAACTTTCTGCAAAAAGAAATTGTATATCAAAAGATTGAAAAACAATTACAAGATCCTTTGATAAAGGAAAAGGTAATTGCTCTTCAAAAAGAATTTGAAACAAAAGTATGTTCTATAATTCCAAATGCCTTTTGGAATAGAAAAATTCATACTGTATCTTTACCGTATGAAAAGGATTTTGATGAAAGGAACATACCAACCAAAGCTAGACCTATTCAGATGAATAGTGAAACTTTGAAATTTTGCAAAAAGGATATACAAGATCTTTTGAATAAAAAATTGATAAGGCCGAGCAAATCCCCTTGGAGTTGCACAGCTTTTTATGTTAACAATAATTCTGAAATAGAACGTGGTGAACCTCGTATGGTCATCAACTATAAGCCTTTAAATAAAGCATTACAGTGGATCCGCTACCCTGTACCTAATAAAAAGGATTTGATAAAAAGACTGCATAATGCAGTGATCTTTTCAAAATTTGATTTGAAATCAGGTTATTATCAAATAGCCTTAAAAGAGGAAGATAAATATAAAACTGCTTTTACTGTGCCTCTAGGTCATTACGAATGGAATGTAATGCCTTTAGGTTTGAAGAATGCTCCATCTGAATTTCAAAATAACATGGATCAAATATTAAAGCCTCATTCTGAGTTTGCTTTAATATACATTGATGATATCTTAATATTCTCAAACTCTTTGGAACAACATTTCAAACATTTGAGTGTTTTCAAAGAAACCATAAAAAGAAATGGAATGGCTTTGTCTGCCAAAAAGACAAAACTTTGTTTAACCAAAATGAGGTTTTTGGGTCATGAAATATTTCAGGGCACAATTACTCCCATCAGTAGAAGCATTGCTTTTGCTGATAATTTTCCAAATGAATTAAAAGATAAAACACAACTTCAAAGATTTTTGGGTTGTTTGAATTATGTTTCCGAGTTTATCCCCAACATTAGGATAAAATGCAAGCCCCTATACAGTAGACTTAGAAAGACTAAGAATCCAAAACCTTGGTCCGATGAGTTGTCAACATTAGTGGCTGAGATAAAACAGGAAGTCAAGTCTCTACCGTGTCTTGGTATTCCTCATCCAGATGCACGTCTAATAGTCCAGACTGATGCGTCAGAAAAAGGATATGGTGGCATCCTGCTACAGATCCTCCCAGAGTCAAAAGTCGAACAAATAGTCAGATATCACTCTGGTCTTTGGATCTCATCACAGGAAAAATATAGTACTATTAAAAAAGAGATTTTATCTATAGTACTATGTATTACAAAATTTCAAGATGATCTTTTTAACAAAAGATTTTTATTACGAATAGATTGCAAAGCAGCAAAAGATGTTTTAGAAAAAGATGTTAAAAATCTTGTTTCAAAACATATTTTTGCCAGATGGCAAAGTCTTTTAAGCTGTTTTGATTTTGAAATTGAATATTTAAAAGGTGAAAATAATTTTATCCCTGATTATCTAACCAGGGAATTTTTGCAGGAATCTTCGGAAAAATGAGTGGGTCCCGCGGTGGACATACCAGAGGTGGGGCATCCCCCTCCTCATCAACCTCAAAACCTTTAACATTGGACTCTTTTGCACCCAGTGCAACTAAAATAGCCCAAACACCAATATCAGCCCAACAACCTACAAAAAATACCTCATCTCTTGAAATATCCAACAGGTTTACTCTTTTGGGTAAGCCAGCCCAAACAACAAAACCAGCCCAAAATACCCAAACCAAAGTACAACCTTTAGAAAGAGAACCTCTCCAACATAAATACAAATCAAAATGCCAAAAATTGTTACTTTTGGAACCCGAAATGGGTGACCCTTCAGTAAATGTTTCAGGCCCTTGGAACATTTATTCAAAATATCATATGGAAGGATTTGGTTGGATTCCATCTTATGGATCCAAGAAAAATTTAAAATTCTACCAGTTTATTTTGCTGGATTCCAATTCAGCAGATATTGTTGAAAATTACAATGAAAAGGATAAAACTAAGGTGGCTTATTCCCAGTGCAAAATACTAAAGGTTTTAACCATGTCTGACTGGGGTCAGCACCCTCAAAAACCTAAAAGATTCTCTAGGGTATTCGACCCTCCAGTATTTGATTATTTTGACTATCAAGCTGCTTGGGAACAATTCTTAAATCTTCCCAATGATAAGCATTCTTGGTATTTTCAAATACTGAGCAACCAAACTACCTACCCTTCTTGGTTTTTAGATTGGTTCGTTAATAATGGATTATCTGTTGAGATTTTCCCCAATGCTATATATTCAACATATTTAGAGTACAAAACTCTAACACCTAAAATTCCAGCACATGAAAAGCTTTTAAATTTCTGTGCTCAATTTGGAATTTCTTGGTTGCATAGATTCAGCTTTGATGTTCATCAACATTTGCCTGAACCTTTTCCTCGATGGATTTGTTCTTCAGTAATGGTTTCTTGGTGGAGAAAATTCAATGAGGATTTTGTTCTTACAAAATTTGAAACTTGGAAGATACATGGACTTCATAAAAGGAGACTTCCTCAGTCCGTGTCAACTCCCGCAAACTCACCAGCAAGAGATAAGGGCAAGAATATAGTTGGGACTACTCCATCAGTAGTATCTCAACCCCCCAGTCCTTTCTCTCAATATACTTTAACATTCGATGCTGCTTCTCCAGCAGAGTTAAAAAAGAAATTATTAGAAGCTGCTTCAACTGTTGGTTCTGATGAAGCTATCGAAGAACCAGAATTTTCAGCTGAAGACCTCGAAGAATATAATCCATATCTGGAAAATAATGACCCAGATGTTGGATTCGTTGATTTTTGAAGATAAGATTTTGTCGCATCTTCCCTCTAAAATAAAGATGGCAGACAGAATTGATTCCTCACTCAGAATACAATAATTAAAGCAGAGTCTATCAGACACAAATGTGGCCGCCCATGTGCCATTCTGCTTTAATAAAGAAAAGTTGTTTGTCGTGACTTGCCGAAAGCATTCTCGTGGCAGACAAAAGCAAAAGTTGAACAGTAAAAGCTGGTACCAAAGTCAAAAGGAAAATAGTACCTGCTTTTCGGATTTGAAACATTTGAAATCCGCTAGCTGAAGGATCCTCCCTCTATATAAGGATCTCGAAGACTCAGTTGCAAGACACAGTTTACTTCACTCTGAACTTACTAATCTCTCTCTTTTGTAATCTTGCAGTGTTTTCAAGTTTTCTTAAGAGCTTCTTGTACTTGTAAGTTCTTGTAAAATCTTTGAATATTCTGTTTAAATCACTCGCCTAAACTTGTGGCATATAGTGATCTTTGTAACATCAAAATAAAATCTCTATCCTTAATATCTTTCTTTTAAGAAAGTTTTATTTGCATACTCTGATAAGTGCTATTTTCATCAATATTTTCAATATGTCTCTTACATCTTTTTGTGAAATGATCCGCAGTGGCCCTCTTGGTATCAGAGCCTAAGGGTTTCTGGTACTTAATACAGTTCTTTGAGTTGTCCTTTCTTGCAGCGTTGGTAAGCCTGAAAGGTGTTCCAGGTCGTAAAACCTAAGGTAGGTAGTAAAGCCGTTGGTAAGCCTGGTGTTCCCGGTGTTGGTAAGGTCAATTATGAGTGTCTGTTTTAAGTATTAGAGCTATTAGGCTAGGCTATCATGTCGAGTCTTCTAAAGATTAACCTGATCCTTCCCCGGGTTTTTTGAAAAATTTTGCTCCAAAATTTTAGTTTTTTGTTTTAAATCAGCAATTTCAGATTTTAAAACTTTAATTTCTTTATATAAAAAAGAAAGACTTAAAGGTTCTTGATTAAAAGCAGATGAAGTCTGAGAAGAAGAAGACAAAATCTCTTTTAAAGAATAACCTTTAAACTCTTGTTTTTCCACTTCTTGTGATTCTAATTCTTTATATTTTTCTAACATAGCTAGTTTAACTTGTGGATCATCAACTTGATTTATTAGATCAAGTAAAACTCTAGCTTCTTTAGTAATAACGTTAATTGTAAACTTACAATTACAGTTATCACCAAGACCACCACAACTTAAACAGCCTGTATCAGAATCAGATGTTTCTTGATTTTGAAATATAACATCTGAATTTTCATCCGAAGATGAATCTTCTGAAGAATTAGTATCATAGAGAAGAATTTTCGAAATCTGATCTTTAAGATCATCATCCATTTTTAATTCTTTGATCTTTTGTTTCACCCTACAATCTCTTGCCATGTGCCCCACACGACCACATTTATAACATGTGATATTTTTCTTAAAATCTTTTGAAAAAGGTTTCTTATAAGATTTCCTTTGGGATTTCTTATAAGGTTTTATTTCTTTATCCTGTTTAGAAAACCTTTTCTTTGTAGGAAAACGTTTTGAAAACTTTTGAGAAGTAACTCTTCTTTGTTTAGAAGGAGGAGTTAATTTCTCATAACCAAATTGTTCACAAAAGTTACCCAATTCTTTGGAATTGGTTTTATTTTCAAATTTAGCCTGACGATGCATTTTTATATCAGTACAAAATTGTAAACCAACTTTGTTAATTATTGAAATTAACTTTCCATAAGTTAATTCCTCCAAGGGAGTATTAGGGAACTCCATTTTTAACTGAGCCCTAACTTTTGTAGAAAAATTCTTAGGAAGACCAGATATAAATCTATCCTTCCAATAAGCTTCTCTACAGTCAGTTCTCGTATAAATTTTTGTTAAAAAATTATCTTTATACCATCTAAACTCTCCAAGAGTAGGACAGTATAAATTATTTAATATTTCTAGGGACCTATCAGCAAAAGTATTGGTATCACCAATGAATGCCAAAGATATCCCTAAAATTAATGTTTCAACTTGCTGATCAACTTGTCTTTCAACCTGTTGACCATTTTCAACGCGAGTTTCAGTTTTTACTGCCGTAAAAACTAAATTTCGCTCTCCTTCTTTTAAATTATTGTCCCACCATCCTTTTAGGCTACCTGTAAAGCCATTAATCAGGATTTTGACAGTAGTTAGAGCAGTGTTTCCACGAGCTCTATAAGCAGTTGCTGCCATGGACATTTCTTCTAATTTTCGTAAAATTTGGTGTTCGATGAAACCATCTATGTTCCACTCCACTATTCCTTCACCAAGTATATTGCGAAGCATATTCGATGAGAAATAATCTTCATATTGAATATCGGGCAAACTAGGCTGTGATAATAATTTCGAGATTTTGGAAAAGATCTAGAAGTATTTTTAATTTTGTTAACAACATCAACATCAGAATCTTGAAATTGTTTTTCAAGTTCTAAAACATCATCATTATTATTTTTCAAAATATTTAATTTGGAAGAAGATATTTTCAAAGAAGCTAATTGTTTATTAATTTCATCCAATAGAGTTGTATTGGATTCATTTCCAATTTTAAGTTCCTTGATTTACGAGTGCGAAAGTTTGTAAGGAGAAATCAAAGGTTTTTCTTTCTTTGAAAATGTTTTTGAAGAAGATTCGACTTGAGTCAAAGTGTCAAATTCTTCAGTGGTGCTAGCCACTTGATACAAAAGTTGATTTGTATAATTCAACTGTTGTTGAATATTTTTAATATCATAACGTGTCGACTGTTGAGCAGAAAGGGTTTTGTCATCAAATTTCATTGATTTGAAAGGTGATGCAATAATTTCATTGTTATCAACATTTGGAAAAGTGATTTCTTCCAAAGGTGGAATAACAGAAATTACTTCTTTACCCTTTGCAGTTTTCCAAATCTTTTTCGCAGAGTTAAGAACTTTTAACTCCAAGTGAGGAAAACAGTGATTTTCAAACCATTCGAAGAAGGGAATAGTATCATCCTCTACCTCCTCCAAATAAGAATAAAATTTTTCTTTATATTCAGCTAATATATTTTGAGGAAAAGACGAAAAAAACCATTTTCGTTGTTCTACATATTCAGGTTTCATAAATTCAGATTGAACTTTGGTTCTATCTGCTATGAATTTTGTTAAAACAAAAATTTGATTCGTATTTTCGAAAGCTTGATTTATTTCAGATAGAGTCGGGGACTCTCTCTGTCCTTCCTGTTGCACCGGCACCGTAACAGGGGTTTCAACCCTATAATCCGGTTGAGGAATAGTAGGATGAGCATTCATACCTACTAATCTCAAAGAATGGAAAGAATCCATTGATCTTCGAGAATTGTTTGTATTAGTTCTAGATCCCTCAGGACAAGTCCTAAAAGATCTAGTTGAATTACTCCTGTTTAAGGGAGCAAAACTAATAGAAACATTTCCAGAAGCATGTTCAATGGGTACTGACATTACAGAGGATTCTGGCTCCTCCGGAGGCAGAACGCTTTGTAAATTCCTTTGAGTGTTTCTGAAATATATCAAACAAAACTGCTTGATAAGTTCAAGTCAGATTTTATTATAAAAACTGCTGAATATACGATAAAGGTTGATAAGACTCAAGAGTCTTTAAACCTTTTAAATCTTTCGATGTTGAAATATCATAAGTTAAAATATAAATTTTTACATATTGGATTGATACAAGTCGCTATCAAACCACTTCATAGGCTTGGTATAGACACCCCAGTGTGTGTATGCCTACGAGATACTCGTCCTGCTAGGTTCGAGGATCAAATACTTTCAATAATTGAGACCAATCTTCATGATGGTCCCACTTTCTTTAATAATTTCCCGAATTATACTTTATCCTTGGATAGTTTGGGTAAAAACAAACATAATATAAAGTTAGATATTAAAATAAAGGAAGGAATTTGGAATCCCAATTCCTATCCAATGGCTGTGATATATGCCTCCGGAGGAGCCAGAATCCTCTGTAATGTCAGTACCCATTGAACATGCTTCTGGAAATGTTTCTATTAGTTTTGCTCCCTTAAACAGGAGTAATTCAACTAGATCTTTTAGGACTTGTCCTGAGGGATCTAGAACTAATACAAACAATTCTCGAAGATCAATGGATTCTTTCCATTCTTTGAGATTAGTAGGTATGAATGCTCATCCTACTATTCCTCAACCGGATTATAGGGTTGAAACCCCTGTTACGGTGCCGGTGCAACAGGAAGGACAGAGAGAGTCCCCGACTCTATCTGAAATAAATCAAGCTTTCGAAAATACGAATCAAATTTTTGTTTTAACATATATATATATATATATATATATATATATATATATATATATATATGAGTTATGAACCAAAACCAGACAGGGAAGACTAGTATGACGTGTTCAGCTCAGAGGAAAAGAACTAAGATAACCAAAATTAGAACCCAGAAAATATGTAGCCAGACTAATTCAATTCATTGTCAAACTTAAATGAGACCAAGTCGGGAGTATATTATGAACTTTACATTAAAATAAATGGTCAAGAATAAGAATGAAAAACAATTGCAATGCACTATTTCTGTGTGATTTCTAAACCATCCCAAATCCTCACCAATCTGAAGAAAAAACATGCAACAAAAACATAAATCACAAAGAACAAATTATGGAATTAAATACAAACAAACTACTCCAACCATCTATGTGCCAAACAAAACCGATGGAGGGTTTGAAAATTAATTGAATATCTTCACCCATTAACAATTGTAGAGAAAAATAAACGATTAGGGGGGAATGAAAAAAAAAATAGAAGACAAATGTCACTTTCAAAATAATCATAAAAATTTAGGATCATTTTATTTTTACCTTTTTATGTGTTCATTTCATTATAGACAAAAAATGGCAAAAAATAAAGCATTCATTCATAGATTACCAAAAATTAAAAAATAAGAATAATTATGAAAACAAAAAGAAAAAGAAAATAAGAAGCACTTTATAGAATAAATTAAAAAGATATCAAAATCATGACAAAACCATAACAAAAAGGTAAATGGAAGCGCGGTTCGAATTGAATACAAGAGAATGAATTACCAATGAAAATTATATAACAAAAAGACGGAAATGTGTTAGATCTGGTGGCAGCAACAGCTTTGCCAGCTTCAGCGATATACTGAAACAATAGTGAGAACAAATGAGAAGAGAGTAGACAGAGAAGGGTGAGGGAGTAGTGCAGTGGCACAGTAGTGGGTGTCAGATTCAAGGTAGGGTGAAAAGAGAAGACTGAAGTAAAGTGAGCAAGATTGGGTAGGGAATGGAGGTGAAATGAGGATGAAGGGAGAAGAAAGTGAAGTGAGATAGATCGGGTAGGGAATTGAGAATTTAAGGTGATTAGAGTTGACCAATTAGGAGATTGAGGTGAAACTAATGGTGAAGAACGAAGAATAGAAGTGAGGTGAGGTAGATCGAGTTGACCAATTGTTTCTCTTGAATTCTCATTTGAGAATCAAGATCTATATTCAATTAGTTTTAATTGTGTTGGATCTTGAATTTTTGACAATTTGAATCAAAGAAAGGTCCTCAAATCTTGTTGATTTGCATGATGATAATGGCGCCAAAGTAGAAGTGACCATAGAATTTGAATTTTGATAAAAAAAATTCAACAATTCAAGATCAAATAACTAACTCTGATACCACATGATATGATCTAGTCATAGATCAACAAGATTTGAGGACCTTTCTTTGATTCAAATTATCAAAAATTCAAGATCCAACACAATTAAGACCAAATGAATATAGATCTTGATTCTCAAGTGAGAATTCAAGAGAAACAGTAAGGAGTAGAAGAGCACAAGTATATGAAATTGAAATAACAAGAACAATTGAATGTAGATCTAGATCTATGAATTGAAATAAGCAAAAGAAATAGAAAGTGGAGAAGATAGAAGAGGGGAAGAAGGTGCCACTATTCAACTTGATGAATCAAGATTGAATTGATAAGTCAAAGGAGGATTCACCACTTAGTATGAAAACTCAAGATAAGTATCATTGGTTCAACTCTGGAACCTCTTAGAGGAGAATCTCTCTCAAATCTCTTCGATCTCAAGTTTGAGAAACTACACAAATGAATTGATTCATTGAAAATTGAATGCATGACACCTATTTATAGGTGATGAGCCTTTGGAGCTCCATCACCTTGAGCAAGTAGCGTCTCCTATGCCCATCATCCTAAGTGTGGGCTTTGTTTTGGTCAATTATTTTACTACTTACATTCTATGTTGGTCTAATTGGCCGAATAAGCCCAATCCTAAGCCCAATGTTCTAATCTAGTCTAAAGTGCTTTTTGGAATAAGCACTTATATTACATGAGCTATTCGACAATTATTACATAGATCCTACAATCTACTTTTACAAAGATCCTACAAACTAAGAGGATTCTTGTTGGTCTTGGACTTCTTCTTTGCCATGCTTGGTTCCTTGGAGCATGTCCATGATCACATCATAAATGCTAGGAACATATTTTTTTTCAATACTCCTCATCACATGAGTTTAGTGATTCTCACATAAAATCTATCTAATAATAAAGAGTGTATCGAAAAGGGTTAAAAAAATAATATATTGCTAACATTGCTCTTTTCAAATGCATTAGTCGAATCAAACAAAAATTTTACCAAAACATACTTATGACCAACCACATCCCACCCGAGTATTTTAAATTTGGCTGGGTTGGATATTTAGATGTATTTGCACTATGTGCAGACTTAAATTACAAAGGATAAGCATTGAATTCATCTTAATCAATGTATTGTGGGCTTATCATAAATAAGGGTCAAACTCCTCTTGAAATACTTTAAAGAATGATTAGTACAATTTAAAAATTAATAAGTTTAATGTTTGCATTTATCTCTCACGAAGATGAGGTATTTACTATAAAAATTTAATTTATTGCATTAATATGTGGTTTTTAAAAGTTCAACTAAAAAGGTAAAGTTATTATTTATATTTCAAAAATCCAAACCGTAAATTGAACAATTAATACTTGTTTATATCCATTGTTCATACTTCATATCTTAACCATTCTTATGTCATATTTGCTAGTTTTTATTTTGAATATTGGTCAAGTCCAAGTCAACACTTATGCAAGAATTAATCCCGATATTAATAGAAGGACCCCTTCACCAAAACTCATTATTAATAAATAATTAAGTCAGGAGTTGATGGTTCATTTAAATACATATGTACAGTATGGAAACATTTATTATTTGAAAGCAATATAATAATATTTACATGTTCGTGTAAAATTCACTATGAAATTCACCTCAATGATATTTCTATGCCACGAAAGTTATTAATCTTTGATTATCGACAGGAGGATATCCTTGACGAACTAAAAAAAGGATATATGAGGATAATATTTTTTATTAAATAATATTTTAGCAATAAAGACGTCAAAACTTCCAAGAACGATATACATTTGCAATGTATTTGAAGATTTAAATTCGTATTTAATTTGTATCAACAATTCTGAAAGTTTGAATTAATATTTAATTTTATTTGGATTCTAGTGACCCTTAAATATCTAATCGTCAATCGCTTAGCTAGTTCTTAAAAATAAGAATGGGATGAGGCGTGAGACACCTCGATGTCTCATTAAAGAAGAACCATAATTAACTACTCTTTAATCAATTTTATTATAGTTAGCGCAAATATACATACGAAAATAATATAAGCTGCAGAAGCGATAAATTAAAACGTTTAAACATACATAGCTGATGAAAATAAAACACAACATATATATACATAATATGTACAGAAGTCACCATCAAGTACTGTCGATCCCAATAGAGGGATCCTAAACCTAACAACTATACAACTGGTGAAAAGTAAAAGAAAACATGCACACGGGTCTCAGAAGAAAGATAATAAAACAGGACCAGACAGCATCTACCCACCCGCCTCTCACAAAATACATCAAAATCAAAACAGCTCATAGAGGCTCTCCCCTAGAAGATGCTTCCGACAGACCATATCACAGACGATATGGGTGTTTGCAACTACCTTCACCCTCATCGAATGTACAATGATAAACTCTAGTATCTTTGGTCCTGACCCTGGGCTCCCACACGAACTCATCACTGCTCATCACAACCCTGCGACGATAGTAAATGTGCATAATCTGTACACTCCTCCTTGTTCCTCTGTAAACTCTACCAACTCCATCGTGAACCTCAGATCCATCCATCATGTTCCACCTGTCATCTGGGAACTCGCGCTGACAAGATGGGTACCACATCTCGGTGATAAGCAGACACTGAGATATGTGATACAAGTTGAGCAAAGTGAAGAACGGTCCTACTCTTAGGCGAATGTAGATGCTGATCGGACCGATGTAGCACATGAAGAACTGTGAGTGGTCGACCTGCCACCCACGGCTGTCATGGTACACAATCTCAATATCCCCCATGGTATGGATCCTCGGCGGGATCCTCTACAGATAATGCATCGGGTGGTGCTCTGGTCCTATTGCCATCGCGGTACGGCTGATGCTGCTCATCTAAAGAAATGATACATACACAAAGAAAAAGGAAAGAAGGGAGATAAGCATCTTAACAAAGCCATAAACAGGGATGGGAAACACAGTACAACATGTTATCAAACAACAATCATAGATACACAATAAACATCACTCGAATCACTCTTTCACAAAATCCTCAAATATCCACTAGGATCAATCCTCTAAAGAGTCTCACTCCTATGCATGTCGACTGATCTCTCACACTAGGTATAATGATCCCCCGGACATTCTCTTACTCTCACGGGCCTTCATTTCCCAAAGAATGGCAGTTTGTTTGTCCTGATAACATTTCCGCTCGCTATGATAATAAGGGTGCTTCCCCATACGAGCACAACTCCAATAGGGGTATCTTGGTCTCCTCAGAAGGTCCATCTATGACTAGAACACTCTAGGCCCAGACGTCGAGATAGTCGAGTTCCCGTAGAGACCACGACACATGTAATGGGTGCAAACCATTGGTCACCATCAGTCAATATGAACCTGGCCATGAGACACCCCGCTGTGCCTCTGTGTCATTAGATTAAAACCTCATTATTTAATTACTTAATCGCACGCTTAACATGAAAATACGTAAAAATTAAAACTTAACTTATAAAGTATACAACTTCATATATAATGGCATATCACAATATAAGTATATTATGCATATTACAAAAACACTGTTGAGGATATCTCATCAGTAGGATCCCTCACAGGCATATACTTAGACAAAAAGTTAAACAGCGGAAAACATAATAAAAATACGCCTCACGAGACGCACTGGCCATAACTACCTAGACCCTAATCACCATGGGTCACATCTCGTCCTCCAGCCTCCGATTCGTAGGGAGTTCCATCCAACGCCTCTTGGTTATGCTCATCCATAGGGTCTTCTCGTACAATTCCACAAGGAGATAAAATACAACATACAGAAATATACAGAGGATAAGTAACAGTTCTATCATCAAAAAGCGGAAAAGAGTCATAATAAATTATACAGTAATTGTCACAGACAATCAACACACATAACTAACGAATCATCCTTGGGTTAATATATATCATCCTTGCCCTTACTCTCAGGAAATCTAACACGTTATTTTAACGTAACCCCTTAATCCTGTCACCATGTCTTTACGCTATCATGGCCACTACCACTCCCGTCACCATCCCTCATTTGCATCGGGGCACACCCTCATTCCCGTTAGGATGTTCCACCTAGTTCACACCTCCATTCCCGTTAAGGTGTTCCACTCCCATTCCTGTTAAGGTGGAAGTGATCTTGCAAGAATTCTTGATTTTACGTGTATTATATTACCAATACACGGTGTATTATATTACCAATACACAGAAGTGTTTTACGTGTATTATATTACCAATACACAGTGTATTATATTAACAATACACATAAGTGTTTTACGTGTATTATATTACCAATACACGGTGTATTATATTACCACTACACTTTTGTCTTTGTGTATTATGTTACCAATACACTTTTATCCTTGTGTATTGTATTACCAATACACGGTTGTGGACAACAACACCTGTACTTGAATCTCACCAACCCGTTTTAACAATTTGGTGCCTTAACCTTCCATTAGCACTTGACACATATTCTATGCCATAATACCTCTTTAACATTCCTCATCTAAGTTAGGCACTTCTAAATCATCGTTATCCTCACACCCAAAACAATCATCTCTTAGACAACATATATATCTTTGCTTAAAAATCCACTAAGCATAATAATAAAAACCAGGCAGATCATGCATAACACAATATCAATCAAAATATTCCCATATTACCAACATAGCACAAAAATCAATTCAATAAAGGTAATAAGCTCAAATCAACCATAAAGAATACGAAGGTCAACCTAATATCAATAAACCTACAATCCCCGAATCGCCATTGGTTTTTCAGAAAAGGTTTCCAATGTAATTTTGGTCTTGTTGATTACTCGACTACTAGTAGGGTTTAGGTCGCACTACACAATTATTATATAATCTACTACTTATCCATTCCGAAGATAGGTTGGTTATTTCCCGTCGTCACACCACAAAGTATTAACTCCACCTTCTGTGAAGGTAAGGAGATTAGATACTCGAAGAGGTATACCGCAAACGTCCTCGTTTCCTCCGTGATGGAAGTCTAAGGTTATGAACACAAAATCACAAGTTAAAATCAAATAAGAACACTAAACCACAAGGTATAGGTTCGGCCAAGACTAGTTCTTAGGGTTAGAGATTCCCGAAAATTATATAACTCATGGATTTATGATCATTAAGTGTTAGAAGTTCATAAACAATGATCATTTAACAAAGTTGAATTAAAATCCCACTAAGTTATACACTTAGGGTATTCGGCCAAGGCTAGTAAAATAGGCTAGCATTCACTAAACTTTCCAATCTCTTAGGTTTAGCATCCATATGTATTAAGGTGCTCAAAACCATGATCATTTTGGAAAAATAAGAACAAAGTATCCTAGGTCCATAACCTTCTAGGTTCGGCCTTCATAGGATTTATAGGTTAGAAATCTTCAAACATTCCAATCTCTTATACTTAGCATCCAAATATCTTATGGAGCTCAAGTCCATGATCATTTTGGAAAACAATGGAAACTTAAACATTCCAATCTCTTAGACTTAGCATCCAAATATCTTATGGAGCTCAAGTCCATGATCATCTTGGAAAAATGAAAGTAATACATCCTAGCTTTAATAACATAGAATAAACAAGTTAGAAATCCTTAAACTTTCCAATCTCTTAGACTTAGCATCCAAATATCTTATGGAGCTTAAGTCCATGATCATTTTGGAAAAATAAAAACTCAAACATCCTAGCACCTAAACACTAAGTTTCGGCCATCATAGGATGATGAGGAAAATATTCTTTGTTTAACAAAAACTCTTAGGTTTAGAATCACAAGGTATTAAGAGTTCTAAATCCATGATCATACTTGGAAAGTTGAAACATAGTATCCTAGGCTTACTTATTCATATTTTCAGCCATCATAGGAACAAGCTCTCAAAATATTCTTTGTTTCAACTTTTGGAATATGATCATGTGTTTGAGTTTCTAACTATCCATTGATCTTAAATATCTTATGGAGCTCAAGTCCATGATCATTTTGGAAAACAATGGAAACTTAAACATTCCAATCTCTTAGACTTAGCATCCAAATATCTTATGGAGCTCAAGTCCATGATCATCTTGGAAAAATGAAAGTAATACATCCTAGCTTTAATAACATAGAATAAACAAGTTAGAAATCCTTAAACTTTCCAATCTCTTAGACTTAGCATCCAAATATCTTATGGAGCTTAAGTCCATGATCATTTTGGAAAAATAAAAACTCAAACATCCTAGCACCTAAACACTAAGTTTCGGCCATCATAGGATGATGAGGAAAATATTCTTTGTTTAACAAAAACTCTTAGGTTTAGAATCACAAGGTATTAAGAGTTCTAAATCCATGATCATACTTGGAAAGTTGAAACATAGTATCCTAGGCTTACTTATTCATATTTTCAGCCATCATAGGAACAAGCTCTCAAAACTTCCAAGATTTATAGATTTAAGATCAATGGATAGTTAGAAACTCAAACACATGATCATATTCCAAAAGTTGAAACAAAAACTTCCTAGGTCACAAATGCAAGCATTCGGCCTTCATTGGAAGAGATAGGTAGAGATTTTTGTTTTACACAACCTCTTAGTATGTGAAAATATAAGTTAATACAAGACTATAGAAAGTGGTTTCAACTCAAAAGGAGTTTTCTACCATTTTAGAGAGATTTTAGAAGTTTAAAGCATATAAAGAACACATAAAGCAAACTAAGAAATAAAAGATGAAACTTGCAAAAAGATTCATATGAGAGCATTACCCTTAGTATTAGGAAGAACTTTAATGAAGAACTCAAGTGGAAAAGACTAATAAAAATGAAAGCTTTAAGTGTTTGAAGAAAGAAGAAATGGAAGAAGTTGAAGAAGTATGAAGATGGAGGAAGAAAATGAGAGAATGAAGATGAGTGATGATTATATAGAGGAGGGAAAGGGGAGCACTAAATTTTGGAGAGAGGATGAGCTTGGAGAGAAATTTTTGTCTTTAAGACTTGTTTGGTTAAAGAGGAAAGAGAAAAAATAGGTTTTTAGAATATAATATGATATATTTCAAAAAGTCCACCATGACCACTTTTTTGGAGGTAGCTTAGGCCATACCTCTAGTGAGTCACCTCACTCCCTCATATCACCTCAAGCCTATTATGTCTCCTATTCTGCTCCATTTCGTACCCGATTGCATTTCCGATTGTAATTCTTCCGACGTTTTCACCCGAATAAAATATTATATTCCATTTTTGAACGAAAATTTTCAAAATAACAAAGTTGAAGGAAACATATTAAAAACACTAACCATCTCGTTCACGGGTTAAAATTAGGTTTTCTGCACAGTAAACTTGTACCGGCAGTGAAAACGCAGACCGGCTTTTGTCTAAATTTTCAACCGAAAATTTTACCGTAACCATCTACCATAAAGTAGACTATGAATATGATTTTATTTTAATCAAAAACACTACTCTCAAATTAAAATATAATTAATTATGTTTTAACCGGTTGAACAACATAATTAAAATCAGGCTGTTACATTACTACCCCTCTAAATAAAAAATTCCGTCCTCGGAATTTCTTAACTAAAAACTAGACATCATCTTGTAATCGTATCTTAATTTAAAAATCTCATATTATATTTCCCATTGCTGTCTTTCCCAGAGGTGACAACAATAACTTCATAAGAGAATTCTTTCTTATATTGTTGTATTTATCCTCGAAACAATCCATCACTACATTATATTCAATGTCCTTAACATTTCACCTTGATCTATCATCTTTGAAGGACATAATTGATACTTAATCCTTTCCTTTTTCTTACTACTGATCCACTAGAGGACCTTATTTCAACATTTAACTCCCGCAATTAACACCACAATCCATTTCAACATGTAACTTCTACAATTAACACCGCAATCAATACTACCCTAACTTGCTACTTAATGTATCCATTCACAGTCTTAGATCCTTGTAGCGTAATTCACTATTCCAGATTATATCAAAATCACACATCTTAATCCTCAAAAGAACATTATTGCACCTCTTAATGCAATTAAAACCAAAAGAAGTTATCTTTCTTCCTCATATTCATCTTAGGTAAAACTACTATAGATACTTTTCCTTTAATCTTCCAAATTCATACCATCCACACTAACTACGAGTATTTGATCATTACCTTAGATTCTCTTAGTAATACTATGCCTCGATCAACATTTGACGTATTGTAATTGTCTCATTCACTGATATTGATCTTAAGGGTTCACATCCTACCAGTCACAACTATATCTCAACAAAACTCTCATCACTTTCTTGTCTATCATGCTACTTAGACAAACAAAGTCTACAAGATATGAAATACATTCCTCGTATAAGATCCCCAGATTAAGAGGATTCAGCTCCCCTCGCAGTAAACACTCTCCCAGTGGCCTGAAGTCTGGCCATCGGCAGTCCTGCACCTGGAACTCCTTTTTCCAGCTCCTCCTCTCTGAACACTGGCTCCTCTATCATCAGCTACCAACTGCTGCATACCAATGTTAGTTATCGTGTTCGGACTCACTACCCAACTCCTAAGCATAGTCAATATCCGATGTGGATTCAACTAGACACGGCCAGTAACAACATCCTAAACCTCGCAGTCCTTGATTCTGATCGGACATAACCCACAGTCCGTTTTAGAACCAAATTGCTCTAATACCAAAATGAGACACCCCGCTGTGCCTCTTTGTGTCATTAGATTAAAACCTCATTATTTAATTACTTAATCGCACGCTTAACGTGAAAATACGTAAAAATTAAAACTTAACTTATAAAGTATACAACTTCATATAGAATGGCATATCACAATATAAGTATATTATGCATATTACAAAAACAATGTTGAGGATATCCCATCAGTAGGATCCCTCACAGGCATATACTTAGACAAAAAGTTAAACAGAGTAAAACATAATAAAAATATGCCTCACGAGACGCACCGGCCATAACTAAGTAGACCCTAATCACCATGAGTCACAGCTCGTCCTCCAGCCTCTGATTCGTAGGGAGTTCCATCCAACGCCTCTTGGTTACGCTCATCCATAGGGTCTTCTCGTACAATTCCACAAGGAGATAAAATACCACATAAAGAAATATACAGAGGATAAGAAACAGTTCTATCATCAAAAATGGAAAAGAGTCATAGTAAATTATACAGTAATTGTCACAGACAATCAATACACATAACTAACGAATCATCCTTGGGTTAATATATATCATCCTCACCCTTACTCTCAGGAAATCTATCACGTTATTTTAAAGTAACCTCTTTAATCCTGTCACCATGTCTTTACGTTATCGTGGCCACTACCACTCCCGTCACCATCCCTCATTTGCATCGGGGCACACCCTCATTCCCGTTAGGATGTTCCACTTAGTGCACACCCCCATTCCCGTTAAGGTGTTCCGCCCCCATTCCCGTTAAGGTGGAAGTGATCTTGCAAGAACTCTTGATTTTACGTGTATTATATTACCAATACACGGTGTATTATATTACCAATACACAGAAGTGTTTTACGTGTATTGTATTATATTACAAATACACAAATGTTTTAAGTGTATTATATTACCAATACACGGTGTATTATTTTATCAATACACAAGTGTTTTACGTGTATTATATTACCATTACACGGTGTATTATATTACCAATACACAAATGTCATTACATATTATATTACCAATACACTTTTGTCTTTGTGTATTATGTTACCAATACACTTTTGTCCTTGTGTATTATATTACCAATACACGGTTGTGGACAACAACACCTGTACTTGAATCTCACCAACCCGTTTTAACATCTTGGTGCCTTAACCTTCCATTAGCACTTGACACATATTCTATGCCATAACACCTCTTTAACATTCCTCATCTAAGTTAGGCACTTCTAAATCATCGTTATCCTCACACCCAAAACAATCATCTCTTAGACAACATATATATCTTTACTTAAAAATCCACTAAGCATAATAATAAAAACCAGGCAGATCATGCATAACACAATATCAATCAAAACATTCCCATATTACCAACATAGCACAAAAATTAATTAAATAAAGGTAATAAGCTCAAATCAACCATCAAGAATATAAAGATAAACCTAATGTCAATAAACCTACAATCCCCGAATCGCCATTGGTTTTTCAGAAAAGGTTTCCAATGTGATTTTGGTCTTGTTGATTACTCGACTACTAGTAGGGTTTAGGTCACCCTACACAATTATTATATAATCTACTACTTATCCATTCCGACGATAGGTTGGTTCTTTCCCCCACCTGGGTTATCATGAAACTCTCAAACTCGAAGCTCCTCGTCGTCACACCACAAAGTATTAACTCCACCTTCTGTGAAGGTAAGGAGATTAGATACTCGAATAGGTATACCACGAACATCCTCGTTTCCTCCGTGATGGAAGTCTAAGGTTATGAACACAAATCACAAGTTAAAATCAAATAAGAACACTAAACCACAAGGTATAGGTTCGACCAAGACTAGTTCTTAGGGTTAGCGATTCCCGAAAATTATATAACTCATGGATTTATGATCCTTAAGTGTTAGAAGTTCATAAACAATGATCATTTAACAAAGTTGAATTAAAATCCCACTAAGTGATACACTTAGGGTATTCGGCCAAGGCTAGTAAAATAGGCTAGCATTCACTAAACTTTCCAATCTCTTAGGTTCAGCATCCATATGTATTAAGGAGCTCAAAACCATGACCATTTTGGAAAAATAAGAACAAAGTATCCTAGGTCTATAACCTTCTAGGTTCGGCCTTCATTGGATTTATAGGTTAGAAATCTTTAAACTTTACAATCTCTTAGACTTAGCATCCAAATATCTTATGGAGCTCAAGTCCATGATCATTTTGGAAAACAATGGAAACTTAAACATTCCAATCTCTTAGACTTAGCATCCAAATATCTTATGGAGCTCAAGTCCATGATCATCTTGGAAAAATGAAAGTAATACATCCTAGCTTTAATAACATAGAATAAACAATTTAGAAATCCTTCAACTTTCCAATCTCTTAGACTTAGCATCCAAATATCTTATGGAGATCAAGTCCATGATCATTTTGGAAAACAATGGAAACTTAAACATTCCAATCTCTTAGACTTAGCATCCAAATATCTTATGGAGCTCAAGTCCATGATCATCTTGGAAAAATGAAAGTAATACATCCTAGCTTTAATAACATAGAATAAACATGTTAGAAATCCTTAAACTTTCCAATCTCTTAGACTTAGCATCCAAATATCTTATGGAGCTTAAGTCCATGGTCATTTTGGAAAAATAAAAACTCAAACATCCTAGCACCTAAACACTAAGTTTCGGCCATCATAGGATGATGAGGAAAATATTCTTTGTTTAACAAAAACTCTTAGGTTTAGAATCACAAGGTATTAAGAGTTCTAAATCTATGATCATACTTGGAAAGTTGAAACATAGTATCCTAGGCTTACTTATTCATATTTTCAGCCATCATAGGAACAATCTATCAAAACTTCCAAGATTTATAGATTTAAGATCAATGGATAGTTAGAAACTCAAACACATGATCATATAACAAAAGTTGAAACAAAAACTTCCTAGGTCACAAATGCAAGCATTCGGCCTTCATTGGAAGAGATAGGTAGAGATTTTTGTTTTACACAACCTCTTAGTATGTGAAAATATAAGTTAATACATGACTATAGAAAGTGGTTTCAACTCAAAAGGAGTTTTCTACCATTTTAGAGAGATTTTAGAAGTTTAATGAGACATCCCGTTGTGGCCCATTGTATTATTAAATTAGAACCTTATTATTTATTTACTTAATCGCGCGCTTATTGTTGAAAAGTATGTAAAAATTAAAACTTTAGTTAAACAATCATATAGCTTCTGCAAATTAAACACACCAACGTTGTAATATATATATATATATATATATACACACATGTTTATTTATTACATTACCAAAACACTGATGAGGGTATCCTCTTAGTAGGATCCCTCACAGGCATAAACTTCACTACAGACATACTTAGCGGAATTATAAATACTCCTTAGACACACTGGCCATAATTTCTATACTCTAATCGCCATGAATCACAGCTCGACCTCCAGCATCTGGTTCGTAAGGAGTTCCATCTAACTCCTCAGCAATTGGTTCCCCCACCGGGTCTTCTCGTACGATCACATCAGAAATAAAATACAACACACAGAAAGATATAGGGAATAAGAAACAGTTCTATCATCAAAAAGCGGAAAAGTGTAATAGTAAATTATACAATAACTGTCACAGACATAACATCATTCAACACCTAACAAAACATCCTCAAACTCAAGTATTCATCTTCTACCCCAATCTCGTACAACTAGACTTTAATACTAAAGTGGCCATCTTTACTCCTGTCACATTAGTCAGTAGTCGGAAACAGTCCAGTGCCAATAACTTTCGAACGCATTAACGACTAAGCGATTGTTAGTCCAAAACGGTCCAGTACCAAGAATATGCGAACGCGTCAAGGAGTATCGATCCAGAACGGTCCAGTGCCAATAATATGCGAACGTGTCAAGAACTAAAAGAATATTACGGTAGTCTACCTCGGCATCCACATCCGTAGGGCACTCACCCACAATATCCGATATCCCAAAATAGGATATCCTGACCACGTGTGTTCCACTCACACGGCTGTGAATAACAATACATCTATAAATGAATCTCCCTAAATTACGTCAATAACAACCTAGTGCCTCAACCTTCCATCAAAGTCTCAACACCTTTTTCCTCATAGATAAAACCACTTAATTAGGCTAGGCACCTCTAAATCACCTTTATTCTCTCACCCAAACAATTATACCTCCGAGCAATATATATCTTTCCTTAAAATCATCTAAGCATAGCATTAAACCCAGACAGATCATGCATACACATTAATCAACAGAATATTCCAACATCTCAATATCATATAAGGCAATTTATCACAACCAACTCATAATAGTCCAACCAAATAAATAACAAAGTCAGACTCTACCACGGCCTAGCCGTGATAGCCATCACGGCCGTGACAGACAACAAAGGCAAGTCAGATTCTGTCACGGCCTGGCCGTGATAGCCATCACGGCCTGGTCGTGATAGCCATCACGGCCGTGATAGACACTGAACATCCTCACTATCCTAAATATTCAAACACTGAAATAATACGTCACATGCAGATGGAATACCTCAACTAGCGTATCACAGTAAATTTGATAACATAAAATCAAACATCCTCAAATACTTAAAATCAACTTAATGTCGATAAACCTACAATCCCCGAATCCATTGGTTTTACAAAAAAAAGGTTTCCAATGTGATTTTGGTCTTGTCGATTACTCAACTACTAGTAGGGTTTAGGTCGCCCTACACAATTATTATAGAATATACTACTTATCGGTTCCGACGATGGAATGGTTCTTTCCCCCACCTGAGTTATCACCGGAAACACGTACATGACTATCCTCGTTATCCCGTCACGAGTTAACACAATCACCTTCAACCAAATCAACAATAAAACAAATCAAGAAACTAAAAACATCCAAAACCCTACTACATGGTCACGGCTTCTAGGGTTTTGGGTGACTAAAATTCCTAATCATGATTAATTCATGGATTAATGGTCCTTAATCAACCAAGATCATGGATTAGTGGCTAAACAACTAAATTTTAAACTCAAAACTTCCTAATTCTCATATACTTATATTCGACCTTAACATGTTCATGGGGCTAGGGTTTTTAGTTTGATAAACCAACTTGGATTTATTAAGAATACATACTAATAGCTTGATTACCAAGATCATTTATGAAAACTTTGAACAAAACTCATCAAATCTCATCCACCTAGGGTTCGGTCAACATAGAGATTTTAGGGTAAGGATTTTCATTTTAATAAACTAATCATGGATTAGAGTGTGTAGGCATACATGTCATATGAAATACATGATCATACATGACAACACATGAAGAAAACCCTATCAAACCTATTCTCCTAGGTTCGGCCAAAGCTAGTTTATTAGGAAGGAAATTTTTGATTACCACATACTCTTAGATACAGACCATATACATGATTATAAGAACATAGGAAGTGGTTTCACATTTTTAAGATTTTTCTAGAATTTGTTATGAATTTTCAAAGTTCTAGATCTAGAAACTTAAAAGTGATGAACAAATATGAAACAAACTTTGAATCAAGAAACTCATTAAAGAACATAGACATGATTAAGGAAGAAGAATAGGATTCACCTCTTGAAGATCAAAGACAAGTGAGAATCCAAGAACTTGCTTCACAAATTGATGCTTAAAGACTTATGAACTTAAGAGTTTTTAGAACAAAAGGCAATAGGAACTAGATAAAATGTGAGGGAGGGTATTTATAGAGGTTGGTTGCGCCACTTTAGAAGGATCTAGTAGGAAGGAGGTGGCTTGTTCAAAGGATTAAAGTGAAAATAATTCATAGGGACCATTTTGCAAAGATTCCAAAAGTATAAGGACTATTTTGCAAATTGCCAATAAATTGAAATGATGACCATGTGCCACATTAAATGTGGTCTCATCTTGACTTATCTTGGCTGATTTTTCATGAGATATTTTGAGAAGAACCTAGAAGGATGGAGAACATAGTGGAATGGTGTGGAACCTTGGAGAATATTTGAGAACTTTGTAGAATTGTGTGGAACTTGGAGAATATTTGAGGACTTTGTAGAAGGTTCGATAATAACTTGGCTCATCCAAGTTTAAGGTCAGCCCCTACTCCATATTGGGCTTGCGCATGGGACTTAAAATTTTGGGCTTAGATTCATTTATGTGGGGCCCACTAAAATGCTTAAGGCTTAACATGACATAGGAAACTTATATGATTTCTAATGGGCTTTATGGAAATAATCCATGGACAAGGAATTTGGGCTTCATGGCCACGGTCCATTAATAGATTGGAAACAAAGATTCTGGCCCAATTGACTTGGAAAAACATAGGAACTAACTTAGGGACCAAAATGTAATTAATAGAAAGTTCAGGGACCTAAGCGTAAAATTCATAAATTGCCACTTTGACTTGTAGAATATTCTAGACTTAAAAGTGTGACTCATCCCCATGAATCATCATGTATGACTCGTTATCCCGATCTCTTGACGGGTCTCTATAGTTCCGTTTTCGACTCCGTCGGTTTCCTGATTAGGGTTTTACACCTACGTAAAAGCGTAATATTTCGTTTTCTACTGAAAATTTTCAAACTAACCAAACTCGTTGGAAATATGATTTAAATATAAACCATGTCGTTCATGAGTCAAAATTAGGTTTTCTGCTCAGTAAAATTATATTGTCAGTGAAAACGCAGACCGATTTCCGTCTGAATTTTTAACCCAAAATTTTATCCTAAGCTTCTACCCTAAGACAGAGTATGAATATGATTTTTATTTCATAAAAATCAATCTCCATGAACTTGTATAAAAATATAAATAAATACCTTTATACCGGTTAATACATCGAAAAATATTTTTACTGAAAAAAATAAAAATCGGAAAATAAAAAGTAGGGTGTTACATTTAAAGCATATAAAGAACATATAAAGCAAACTATGAAATAAAAGATGAAACTTGCAAAAATATTCATATGAGAGCATTACCCTTAGTATTAGGAAGAACTTTAATGAAGAACTCAAGTGGAAAAGACTAATAAAAATGGAAGCTTTAAGTGTTTGAAGAAAGAAGAAACGGAAGAAGTTGAAGAAGTATGAAGATGGAGAAAGAAAATGAGAGAATGAAAATGAGTGATGATTATATAGAGGAGGGAGAGGGGAGCATGAAATTTTTGAGAGAGGATAAGCTTGGAGAGCAAGTTTTGTCTTTAAGACTTGTTTGGTTGAAGAGGAAAGAGGAAAAAATAGGTTTTTAGAATACAATATGATATATTTCAAAAAGTCCATCGTGACCACTTTTTAGGAGGTAGCTTAGGCCATACCTCTAGTGAGTCACCTCACTCCCTCATGTCACCTCAAGCCTTTTATGTCTCCTATTCTGCTCCATTTTGTATCCGGTTGCATTTCCGATCGTAATTCTTCCAACGTTTTCACCCGAATACAATATTATATTCCATTTTTGAACGAAAATTTTTAGAATAACCAAAGTTGAAGGAAACATATTAAAAACACTAACTGTCTCGTTCACGGGTCAAAATTAGGTTTTCTGCATAGTAAACTTCTACCGGTAGTGAAAACGCACACCGACTTTTGTCTGAATTTTCAACCGAAATTTTTATCGTAACCATCTAACATAAAGTAGACTATGAATATCATTTTATTTTAATCAAAAACACTTTCTAACTCTCAAATTAAAATATAATTAATTATATTTTAACCGGTTGAACACCATAATTAAAATCAGGCTGTTACATTACTACCCCTCTAAAAAAAAATTCCGTCCTCAGAATTTCTTAACTAAAAACTAGACATCATCTTGTAATCGTATCTTAATTTAAAAATCTCATATTATATTTCCCATTGCTGTCTTTCCCAGAGGTGACAACGGTAACTTCACAAGAGAATTCATTCTTATGTTGTTCTATTTATCCTCGAAACAATCCATCACTACATTATATTCAGTGTCCTTAACATTTCACCTTGATCTATCATCTTTGAAGGACATAATTGAAACTTAATCCTTTCCTTTTTCTTACAACTGATCCACTAGAGGACCTTATTTCAACATCTAACTTCCGCAATTAACACCACAATCCATTTCAACATCTAACTTCTACAATTAACACCGCAATCAATACCACCCTAACTTGCTACTTAATGTATCCATTCACTGTCTTAGATCCTCGTAGTGTAATTCACTATTCCAGATTATATCAAAATCACACATCTTAATCCTCAAAAGAACATTATTGCACCTCTTAATGCAATTAAAACCAAAAGAAGTTATCTCTCCTGCTCATATTCATCTTAGGTAAAACTACTATAGGTACTTTTCCTTTAATCTTCCAAATTCATACCATCCATACTAACTACGAGTATTTGATCATTACCTTAGATTCTCTTAGTAATACTATGCCTCGATCAACATTTGACGTATTGTAATTGTCTCACTCACTGATATTGATCTTAGGGGTTCACATCCTACCAGTCACAACTATACATCAACAAAACTCTCATCACTTTCTTGTCTATCATGCTACTTAGACAAACAAACAAAGTCTACCATATATCAAATACATACCTCGTATAAGATCCCCAGATTAAGAGGATTCAGCTCCCCTCACAGTAAACACTCTCCCAGTGTCCTGAAGTCTGGCCATCGACAGTCCTGTACTTGGAACTCCTTTTTCCAGTTCCTCCTCTCTGAACACCGGCTCCTCTATCATCAGCTACCGACTGCTGCATACCAATGTTAGTTATCGTGTTCGGACTCACTACCCAACTTCTAAGCATAGTCAATATCCGATGTGGATTCAACTAGACACGGTCAGTAACAACATCCTAAACCTCACAGTCCTTGATTCTGATCGGACATAACCCACAGTCCGTTTTAGAACCAAACTGCTCTGATACCAAAATGAGAAACCCCGCCGTGCCTCTTTGTGTCATTAGATTAAAACCTTATTATTTAATTACTTAATCGCACACTTAACATGAAAATACGTAAAAATTAAAACTTAACTTATAAAGTATACAACTTCATATAGAATGACATATCACAATATAAGTATATTATGCATATTACAAAAACACTATTGAGGATATCCCATCAGTAGGATCCCTCATAGGCATATACTTAGACAAAAAATTAAACAGAGGAAAACGTAATAAAAATACGCCTCACGAGACGCACTGGCCATAACTAAGTAGACCCTATTCACCATGGGTCACAGCTCGTCCTCCAGCCTCCGATTCGTAGGGAGTTCCATCCAACGCCTCTTGGTTACGCCCATCCATAGGGTCTTCTCGTACAATTCCACAAGGAGATAAAATACAACATACAGAAATATACAGAGGATAAGAAACATTTATATCATCAAAAACAGAAAAAAGTCATAGTAAATTATATAGTAATTGTCACAGACAATCAACACACATAACTAACGAATGATCCTTGGGTTAATATATATCATCCTCACCCTTACTCTCAAATTAAAATATAATTAATTATATTTTAATTTGTTGAACAATATAATTAAAATCAGGATGTTACAGGCTACACCCCCATGGGTCCCTGAACCGCCCCGCTTGCATTTCGTACCTGCACCCGGGTACATGAACCTCGGGTGACTCCCAGTCACGCGGCTCGCCACTTTGGCAATATGCAATGCACACATAACCTATGTTGACACCGGTACTAAATACTCACTTACACGCATCATGATGCCCTAGGCATCCTCATCATCATCTCGGTACCCACATACCGCTTTCACACTCCTTTCTCAACCAGAGTACCCTCATGGTGTCAACTAGGTTCTGACAGCACAACAGTGAAACAACCTCAACAGCATACAACATACATCAAACATCATACAACAGTAACATCCATAAGCAGCAGTAAAAGCAGATAAACATGCAACATCCACAGAATCATGTAAACCGATAATTTATCCTAACGCCGATAAGCGTACCGTAACTAAATCCCCATATACATTTTCACAACCATTTTCATAAAGGATTTAATCACCATAGGCTGTTCGATAACTAGTAGGGTCTGGGGAACCCTACACACACAGTCTAACATACGATACTATGCTTGCCTCCCCGACGTGTCAGATACTTTAATTTCTCCCCACCTTTGACAACCATGTTCCACTTGCTGATGTCTCAAACCTTGAAATCCCCGCCCCCTCTAAAGGTTACATCTGCTGCCATGCACACCACGGAGCTCCTCGATGCTCCGAAATTTGCAGTAACACAAGGACAGAGTCCCGACAATGTCATAAACCCTAATCTTGCAACAGTTTTAAAGACAAAGCTAGAATCGAAGAAAGATTGAAGAAAGAAGGAAATGACAATGTCGACGGGTTAGAGATTTGAGTATGAAGATTCGATGAATAGAAGCTAGGTATAGGATGTACACGTTGCCCCGATCACGTATTTAAAGTCGGAATCGAGATCGGACGGACGGATCGCTCAAAACCTCACTTTCTCTCTCTATCTTCGTTCATACCCTCTCTCTCTAATTCTCAATTCGCAACATGCAAATGAGAGAAGAGAGGAGAGGAAAAACTATTATTTTTCAAGATTCTGTTGAGCACGCTCAAGCGTGCCAACACCCCACGCTTTAGCGTGGACACGCTCTAGCATGGTTCTCCTTCACACTGGAGTGTGGAACTCTGATCACCACGTGTCCATGCAATTGACACGTGGTGACACGTGTAGGAGACTCCAGATCGCTTGAGCGTCCATTAGGTCACGTTTGAGAGTTATCTCTGGCGTCGGTTGCTGATTTTCACGTGTTTCGGTGCACTCTGAGTCTGGTTTAAGTCCGATTGGCCTCAAACATGAAAACTGACTCATTAACACATAACAAACAAGATTAAGCCCTCAGACGTGCTTAAACACTGTTTGGTTACTTAATCGAAAAAATGAGGTGTTACAAGGTAGAGCTCATCCCTAATTTTCCTGCCCTCAATACCTGCCATGTGGAGTTTAGGTTTTCTTTCCATCCCTATTTCCTGGCACTCCACTGATTAACGAGACAAAATATATATATAAAAAATAGTGTATATAATTATATACCAATGTTAATAATAAGGATATCAATACACATATAGAATTGGGAAGTGTCCGGTTACTGTTACAGGAACAATAACAGAACACGTGTCAGCACCATAATTTTTTGTACTTTTTTTAAAGTTTTTTTAATTTTTTTTTATTTTTTAATACTTTTTTTACGTTTATTTTTTATTTCTTTTTTTTACTTTTTTTTAAAAAAATGTAATTTTTTTCTTTTTAAGATTTTTTTTTACTTTTAAAATTTTTGTTTTACTTTTTCCTTAATTTTTGTTAATTTTTTTTATAATAATTTTTTTTGAATTTAATTTGTATATACTAACAGTGTAAAGTTTTTTTACACTATCAACCAATCATAAATTGGCAGACAGTAAAAGTAGAGTTGTCATGTTCTTGATGTTTTAATTTTTATATACCTATATTTTAATGTATATATAATTTAATAGTTTAAAATTTAATATTTTATATATTTTTTATTTATATATATATTTTTAATATTTTCCGGTTCGAACCGAATCAAACTAAACCAATTTTAGTTGGTTCAGATATTGTTATTGACTTTTTAAAGTTTATAATTTTTTTTTGTTTTTAAATATTTTTAGTCAGGAAAGGTAACAAAGCTACCGTGTTCTTCGAAAAAGTTTAGGATCGTAAGACTCGAACCAATAATTCGATGAATTTGAAAATCCAAACCAACCAATTAAATTGGTTCTTTTTTTTCTTTTTTGTGTACGACTTCGAATTGAACCAAACTCAATGGTCTTTAGTTTGGTTATTTTGGAACCGAACAAAATACTATATTTTAATATTTATATATATTTTAATATTCAATATGTATATCACTTTATCAATTGACAACTTTTCTTCTACTGTTCCTATAACAGTAGAAGGAGTTGTCAACCGGTGGATTATTTTGGATTATTTAAATTTAATTTTTTAATTTTTAAACATATATTTTGTCGGTTTTAGCTACCGCGTTCCTCGAAAAAGTTTAGGGCCAACCAATTAATTTGGTTCTTTGTTTTTGTGTTCGGCTCCGAATTGAACCAAACCCAATGATCATTAGTTCGGTTATTTTTTTTTTTTTTGCTAATACTTTTTTAAAAAATTTTAATTTGTATGCTACATTATAAAGTATTTTTACACTGTCAACCGATCATAAATTGGCAAACAGTAAAAGTATAGTTGTCATGTTCTTGATGTTTAAATTTTTATATACTTTTATTTTTAATGTATATATAATTTAATAGTTTAATAGTTTAATGTTTTTTATATTTTTTTTTTATATATATATATATATATATATATATATATATATATATATATTTTAAGATTTTCTGGTTCGAACCGAATCAAACCAAACCAAACCAATTTTAATTCGTTCGGATATTGATATTGACTTTTTAAAGTTTATATTTTTTTTGTTTTTAAATATTTTTAGCCAATGAAAAGTAGCAAAGCTACCGTATTCTTCGAAAAAGTTTAGGGTCGTAAGACTCGAACCAATAATTCGATGAATTTGAAAATCTGAACCAACCAATTAAATTGGTTCGTTTTTCTTCTTTTTTGTGTACGACTCAGAATTGCACCAAACCCAATGGTCATTAGTTCGGTTATTTTGGAATCGAATCAATTACTATATTTTTATATTTATATATATATTTTAATATTCAATATGTATATCACTTTATCAAGTGACAACTTTTCTTCTGTTGTTCCTATAACAGTAGAGTTGTCAACCGGTGGATTATTTTGGATTATTTAAATTTATTTATTTTTTTAAACATATATTTTATTGGTTTTAGCTACCGTGTTCTTTGAAAAAGTTTAGGGTCGTAAGACTCGAACCAATAATTCGATGAATTTGAAAATCAGAACCAACCAATTAAATTGGTTCTTTTTTTTTTTTTTGTGTTTGGCTCCAAATTGAACCAAACTCAATGGTCATTAGTTCGGTTATTTTGGACCCGAACCAATTAATATATTTATATATATTTTAATATTCAATATCTATATCACTTTATCAATTGACAACTTTTCTTCTACTATTCTTGTAATAGTAGAAGGGGTTACCAACCGAACCTAACCAATTTTGATTGGTTCGGATTTTTTATATTATTTTATTATTAATTTTTTAAAGTTTTTTTTTTGTTTTTAAATGTTTTTAGTCAGGAAAGGTACCAAACTCGGTTCGGTTATCAAGTTCAAGAATTTTGGAACCGAACTAATTACTATATTTTACTATATATATATATATAATTAATATTTATTATATTTAACAATTTTATATTTTAATATATATATTATAATTTTATATATATTTTAATATTTTCGGGTCGAAACCAAACCCAATCGTACCAAACCAATTGATTTTTTATATTATTTTATTATTATTTTTTAAAGTTTACATTTTTTTTTTTTTGTATTTAAATGTTTCTAGCCAAGAAAGTTAGCAAACTACTGTGTTCTTCGGAAAGTTTAACGACGTAAACCCGAACGAATAATTCGATGAACCGAGCCAATTAAATTGGTTTATATATTTGTATATATTTTAATACTCAATATCTATATCACTTTATCAATTGACAACTTTTCTTCTACTGTTCCTATAACAGTAGAAGGAGTTGCCAACCGAACAGAACCAATTTTGATCGATTCCGATTTTTTTATATTATTTTATTGTTAATTTTTTAAAGTTTACAATTTTTTGTTTTTAAATGTTTTTAACCAGAAAAGGTACCAAACCCAATGGTCATCGGTTCGGTAATCATGTTCAGGAATTTTGGAACCGAACTAATTATTATATTTTACTATTTATGTGTATATATATATATATTAATACTTAATATTTATTATATTTAATAATTTTATATTTTAATATATATTTAATTTTATATATTTTTAATATTTTCGGGTCCAAACCCAACCGAACCAATTTTGATTAGTTCAGATTTTTATATTATTTTATTATTAATTTTTTTTAAAGTGTACAATTTTTTTGTTTTTAAATGTTTTTAGTCAAGAAAGGTAGTGAACTACTGGGTTCTTCGGAAAGTTTAGCGGCATAAACCCGAATGAATAATTCGATGAATCGATCCAGTTAATTTGGTTTGTATGTTTTTTGTGTCCGGGTTTGAACCAAACCCAATGGTCATTGGTTCGGTTATCATGTTCAAGAATTTTGGAACCAAATTAATTACTATATTTTAGTATATATATATATATATATATTAATACTTAATATTTATTATATTTAAATATTTATATTTATATTTAAATATAAATATTAACTATATATTAACATGATCCATGATCTCTTGATCCTTGTGCTAAACGGTAGATAAGTAAATTATAATCATCCTTGAGAATTGATTTTTTGAAATTATATGATAGATAAAAGAGTGAAAGGTTCTCATAGATATAATATGATTTATGGTTGGGCTATGGTGCACTGCCCACATTTTACACCACCCACTACACCACCCATGTGACAAATTTTGGGTCAATCAAATTACGACACAGGTTGGTCAAAATTTCAAACTTTCTAGTTGTATTATACTGTAGTCAAACTATATGAATACAATATATTGTTATATAATATATGTGTTTTTTGTATTTACAAATTTAACTCATATTAAAATAATGTTTTTTGATTAAAAAAATTGATTATATTGCAAAATATTATTGACAACGAACATTATTTTAATTCATATTAAAATATTATTTTGCAATATAATCAGTTTTGTAATCAAAAAACATTATTTTAATATGGGTTAAATTTGCGAATACAAAGAGTACATATACTATACTACAATATATTGTATTAATATATTTGACTACAGTAGAAATACAACTAGAAAGTTTGAAATTTTGACCAAACCCATGTGACAATTTGATTGGTCCAAATTTTGCCACATATGGGTGGTGTAGTGGGTGGTCCCCAAAACTTGTTCTAGAGAAATATTTAGCAAATGATTTCTTTACAAAAAAACATATGATAAACCAAATGTTTTGAAATAAATGAAAGATAACTTCTTTTAAATTGTCACAATATTGTTATTTATAAACAAGAACTTCCATAAAAATCAATTAAATATCAACAAGGAAGAAAGCGTCATGTTAATTTCTGTCAAATTGAAAATTGAGTGACATCTATAAACTAAAAATTCTTACATAATCCTAATTGTTTTGCCATAACATGATAACATAATGTAACATCCCTGGCTGCTCTATGGATTGACGACTGTCCCCACAGACCAACAGGGGTCTTTTTAGCGTGCTTTGTCCTCACTCACATGCTTCCCGGGAAAACTTCCTAGGAGGTCACCCATCCCAGAATTTCTCCAAGTCAAGCTCGCTTAACTGTGGAGTTCTTAAGTGATGGGCTACCGAAAAGAAGATGCATCTTATTAGTATAGGTAGTACCAATCAATTCATATAAGCCTTCCTCAACTGTATAGTCCCATACCTACACAGTCTCAGGATCCCTCTCATTCAGGTGCGTAATCGGTTCATTCATGTGTCCCTCCGCCTAGAAGCCTGCCAGGAGCCGCTCCTTGTCCGTGCCTTCTTGCACCGGCGACCACTTCCCGCCCTCGTCGGCACCCGGGTGTTACATGCCCACCAGCTTCCACTTGGTTCGTCCCCGAACCACACCGTACTGGGAGAGGTGCCGCTCTGATACCATTTGTAACATCCCTGATTGCTCTATGGATTGACGACTTCCCGAGAAAACTTCCCAGGAGGTCACCCATCCCAGAATTGCTCCAAGTCAAGCTCGCTTAACTGTGGAGTTCTTAAGTGATGGGCTACCGAAAAGAAGATGCATCTTGTTAGTATAGGTAGTACCAATCAATTCATATAAGCCTTCCTCAACTGTATAGTCCCATACCTACACAGTCTCAGGATCCCTCTCATTCGGGTGCGTAATCGGTTCATTCATGTGTCCCTCCGCCTAGAAGCCTGCAAGGAGCCGCTACTTGTCCATGCCTTCTTGCACCGGCGACCACTCCCCGCCCTTGTCGGCACCCGGGTGTTACACATACTACATTAGTATCTTACAATAAACACCTAATTAAAGAAGGTGGAGGGGAAGGGGTTGCACTCTTGACATTCCACTCATAAAAAATGTGACTTTGTCTTCAGTATCCTATTCAACAAGATGAAGCGGCCGCCCTCCTTGTAAACTTGAATCCTGCTTTCTCCTTCATCAAAACAACCCTGTGCAGGAACAAAAGCACTCAAAGGTGAGATAATCTTGCATATGAAGTTGACGTAGGCAAACACAAGAGGGGGGGGGGGGGGGTTGAATTGTGTTTGTTAATAATTTTTCTAAAACAACCTTTTAAAACTGTTTTTCTCACACGAAGATATATAAAGCAGATGCAAACACTGAAAAAGAACTTTTGAGACTTAACAAAAGCAATATCAAAACCCCACAGTCAGTATAAACAAATAAAGCTGTAAGAGTTTAAGGATACAAGATTCACGCAGATGATTTATCCTGGTTCACTCTCTTCCAACCAAGAGCTACGTCCAGTCCCTTCGACTTGAAGGTTTTATCCACCATTTCTCCAAATAGATTACAACAAAGTATTCGACACCTCTCCAGGCTACAAGTATTCCTTTCTTACCAAGCCTTTTCAGGCTCTAACTCAAACAAAGAGATTTTAACTTAAGATCTTCTTAACTCAATATATGTGAGGATATGAAAGTTTGAGATCTATTGAATATTTTCACAATATTCAAACTAAAGAATACAGACTTTTGATTTTAAAAGAATGAAATAAATGAGAGCTTGTTCTCGCAAATATTGGATTGGCAAAAGTTGTTCTTCATTGCTTGTGGTCCTCTATTTATAGTGACCTTCTTCTACTCTTGATAAGCTTCAACGATCATTTTGACTTTCCCGTTTAGAGATAGCATTGAATGCACAATATCCGTTGTGACTGATAGCTTGATCGTGGGCATACTGAAATGTATTCTTGGTTATCAGGGTAGTACAAAATGGAGGCTCACTGCTCTGAGCATTTGCAGCTTGAAAACTGTTTTTCCTCCTTTATGTAACTTCCAGCTTTTTCCAGCCATTAAGGTGCTATCGTACATATCGTTTACATTTCCCATTGTACTGTGTTGTTTTTTGTATTTCCTCGATGGTACTATGATTTTATCACAAAGAAACAAAGCATTACTCATATAAAACAAATGAGAAGAACAAAAATTCTCTTGAAACATTGTGGACCGGATTGAAATTATTTATGAAGGCTTATCATAAAGATGAGCTCGTCTACTTAAAAACCGCGTCTACTTAGTTATATGTGAAACTAAGTCTATTCACTCTTTCATTTTGATCGTCCACTGACGTGGCATATCCTCTCGTCTACTCAAGTCTTTGGACTTGCTATATCTCAGTGAGTTATTTTGATCTTCGTCTAGTGACGTGGCATTAAAGTCCGTCTACTCACTTAAAAAGATCTCGTCTGATGACATGGCAAGTTAAGCTCGTCTATTCAATTTGAAACTTAGATTCCGTCTAGTAGAAATATTTTAATATTTCATCTACTTAGAAATTCTCATGCCTCGTCTACTTAAGTTTCAGTCGACTCAAATAAATAAATAAATAAATAACTTTACCAAGCTTTTGAGCAGCCTGTCTACACGGGTGGACGTGGATTTCTTATTTAAATTCCAAACAGATATATGGAAACTTTTTCTAATTTTCCATAATTTATAAGATTCAAGTGATCCTGCAAAAATAGATAACCTTGTTAGATCTCAACTAACACTTTGCCAAGTAAATTTAATCCTTTTGTTAACATCAAAACTTAGAGATTAATTAAATCCAAATCACTTTGGTTCAAACAATCTCCCCCTTTTTTATGATGACAAAAACTAATTAAATTTGAGTAGCAAAGTCTAAGAGAGCTTACAAAGCTCCCCCTAAGACAAAGCATACAAGCTTTAGGAGGAAAAACAGAAGGCAAAAATTCAGCAGCACATGTATATATAACCTATCAGATCAGTGCAAATACTTATCAGTTAAGTATAGTATTAGAGATTTAAAGTCTTTATCAAATTTAAACAAGTTTCAGAGCAAATAAAATATATCATATCAAACAGTATCAGAGCAATCAAAATAGATATATCAGGGTAATATTTATATTAGCATAGCAAATCATGTCAAAGTGTAAACAGAAAGAGACATGCATATGCAAACAAGTATATACTTTTCAAAAACTGACTTTTCATTTAAAATTTAATTTCTCTTCCTTTCTCCCCCTTTTTTGTCATCATACAAAAAGGTAAAAGGGAGTGAACCATCATTGTCAGTAAAAAAAAAAGATTAGGCAGGAGGAGGTGGTGGAGGTGGAGGGTTTTGAGTTTGGGTTTTCTTGAAGTCTATTAAGAACTCCAACATCTTGTTCACCACAGCTAAGGTGGGGGCCATTGATTCTTGAATTTGTTGTTGAACTTCTTCTTTGATAGTCACAGTCATCTTTTCCACTTTGTCATCAACACGTTTTTCAAGAATTTCTTCAATGTTCTGGGGCAAAGCTGGGGGTCTTGAGCTTTTAGCAGAGTCATGGACATTCTCTTGAGCTTGGAAGGTGCTTACTGCTCTAGACTGTTGAGGTTTCTCTTGAGGGTGGATGACAGTAAGAGCCAGTGGTTGAGAAGAGTGTTTCTCAGATGTGCTTTCCCTAGGAACAGACTTAGCAATTTCTTCAACCTCAGCAACAGGTTGAACCACTTCCACTTGAGGAACAGACTGCACTTCTTTAACTCTCTTGTCCTCAATGATGATCTCTTCATCTGTGTGCTCTGATAGTGGGGATGGAGGAGGTGAGGTAGCATATTGCAGCACTGGTTCAGATAGCTCTTTGGCCCAATGAATATAGTCCTCTTCAAAGACAGGACTTATGACAGGAATGCCAATGATGTCCTTATAGATGAAGAATCTGCAGTAAGCAAGGAAACATTTCCCTCTGACTTTAGGAATATATTTCTTCTCTTCAATAGTCAGTCTAGAGGAGGAAGCTTCCTCTACACATTCCACCATGTGAGTCCTCCAGATGTCCACAGCAACATCCTCTTGAACATCTTCAGTTGGTTGAGCCAACCAGTAGTCAATCACATTTTGATCAGTGAGATTGATTGTTGCTGGATTGATTATGCAGCTGTCAGGGAAAGGCATCTTGCCAGTGTTTCTCTGCTTCTTCAGATCTTTGTCTTTATTCATGTCAATCAATGGTAGCCTGGGACATATCATGTAGGGTCTGAATCCTATTCTTGTTTTTGCCAGAGAATGATGGAGCCATGTTGGAGGCACAAAATTTGAAGCCCTGACATATCATGGCATTTCCAACTCCATTTTCGAAAAAGCATACAGGAGTTGATCAATGAAGTCAGCAACTCTACCATATTCAGTGGGATGAACAAAGGACTTCCATTTGGTGTTGGCATCCATGATGAATGGAACATGTCTGAATGATATTGATCTCTTTTCAAGAACATTTTTAAGATTTTTCTTTCTTGGATCCTGAGTCCAATCAGATATGATGTGCCTTTCTACACCATCAGTGAAAGGTTTAAAGGGTGGGGATTTGATGAGGTTTGGGTAGATCTTCTTAGGAGGGAATCTCTTCTGTGGTAGATGGGTGAGAAGAGGTCCAAGGGAATTGAATAACTCAGATGGAAATGGTCCAGTAGGTGTATGTGGTTCGGGGTTAATCCAATATGAGTAGATGTTTTCAGGTTCATACTCATATTCTGGTAGAGGATACCATCTGGTTAGAATAAGTTCTGGTTCAGTTTGGTGGGTGTGAAATAAGATTCTCCAGTCTCTCTTTACCTTGGCTAAGCTTTCAGCTTTGCCATCATAAAGAACAGAGGGATGAGTGTAGGGGAATCTAGTTTTTCGAATTTTGGGAAAGGGTGTGTAACACCCCTATTTTTCAATTTCTTTCCAATATCTTCAAAGATATTAACATGTTTATATTTTATCCCAAAAACTTAGAAAATGATTTTGTCTAAAACAAAATCATATTAAGATCATGGTTGACGATACAAAGCTCCAGTAAAATTTTGGGTTGAAAATTCAGACGAAAATCGGTATGTGTTTTCCCTGTCAGTAACAATTTACTGATCAGAGAACTTAATTTTGACTCATGAACGAAAGATCAATGATTTTTATCTCTTTTAAGTGATATGGGTCATTTTTAAAATTTTCGCTCTGAAAATAAATATTATATTTTATTCAGGCGAAATAATAAAAAGAAACGCGCGTATTAAGACAGATAAACGATGGAACTAGAAGATGGTGCATAAATAATGTGGAGCAGAAATGATAAAAGTGATTGATGAGACTCATGAAAAATGATCACATCATAACTTTTAATCTATGATTACACTCAAATATATTACTATACTACTTAAAAACTCATTAATCCTAATCTTTTTGTACAAACATGTTACTAAAATATCAAAAACCCCTATATATATAACCCCTGAACCCGGTGCCCCTCCCCATCTCACAATCTCACTTTTTCTATTTTACTACTTGCTGAAAAACTTAGTCTTCAAGTAAGATTTTGTGAGCTAAGATTCTTGAATCTTTATCAAGCAATCATCATCCCCTCCAATCTCCATTTCATTGAGGTAAACCATTTCTTCCTCTTCAACCTTGTGTTCACCATCTTCTCCTTATTATCATGACGAAGTTTAGAAACCCAATTTTCTATTTCTCATGAACTTGAATTCTTTTTACTTGTAATGATCATGACTTAAGGAGTTAGACTCACTTTATTATTTCATGATCGTGTTGATCTTGTTGTTGTTGCTATTTGGAAAAATAAAACTCTAACCCTTAAAAACCCTTCGGGCCGAATCTAAGAGAAAGAGAGGATTTGATGTTTTTGTTTTATTTTTGAAATCCAACACTTGTTTCAATCTCCCTAGGACCTATATGATCAAGCTCTAAGAGCTTAGGTTCAACAAAAATTCCTAACCTTTTTTCCCCATAGAAGCCGAATTCTATTCCTAGTAGGATAGAAGGAATTTTTCGAATTTTGACTTGTATTGTGATGATTTGTGAAGGAAACATAGCATAAGTTTACTTTCTGGAATCCTGGGAGGAAGCTGCATCAAGGACAACCCTTCACAGGCAAAAAATTTCACAGTTGAGGTAAAGGGAGTTTGCCCGAGGAGCTCATTCTAGTCATGTACCCTATTATAAGTTTAATTTAATACTTGACTAAAAGTAGTCGAGAGCGTAAGCCTTGACGAGGAAAGAACAATGCGAAAAATAAAATGAAAATGAAAACACTTGTTTTACATGCATAGTCTGGCTTTTATGCCATTGTGACAGACGTGCCATTGTGTATCGAGCTACAGTTTCACAAAAGGTGAACTGACAAACTGAATAGTTACGGACCAAAGACAACTTCTTTAGATTTTGGGTCTTCAGGGACATTCGGGTTCGAACTCCACGAAATGCTTGGGGCTTTGCAACCCCTTGTCGTAGAAATCGCCTACCCTGCTCGAAATGACTCAATTAGGAACTATTCTGTATTATTTAGGTGAGATGCAATACCCTAGAACAATTGAGGATTTGGACCCACGAGTGGCCAATCCAACGCGAAACAATTGTGCTATAGGCATTATCGCAATCCTATCATGCTCGATGAAGGGAAGTTAGGATCTCCAGAGAATTATGAGTCAGATAGAAAAGATTGAAGTGACCTATCAGTTTTCACAAAAGAAAAAAAATTGCATTCGATTGTCGGGAATGAATCCCTGTGTTATAGTTATAAGTTATATTGCACGATATTGTGTGTAAGTCATGTATGTGGCTTTTATGATGTCTCATGTATTCGTATCTCACCTTTACTTTATTTTCCTTGTTTCGGTGTCTTGCTTTTATGGTACATTATTATGGTATATAGATGAATCCGATGCATCACCTGACTTACTCGGGGTTTCTGGGTCTCGCGTTTGAAAAGAGAGAGGATGAAGGCGCTTGGGAAATTCACCCGGGAGCCCGGAGCGCCAGATACATCGGGCCACTGCTGACAACAAATGGAAGTGCAGAGGGAGCAACACAGTATGCGCATAGTCTGAAGACGGTAGAAGTGCCATTACCCCCGGTGTGGTTTCTTTTGAGGACTTTGCTGGAGACTGGGAACGCTCATCACCAACCTCCACCTCTGCAAGTAATACTTGGATCTAGACCTGCCTCCCCTGTACAGGAGTTACCTGCACCTATGGTCGTAGTAGGAGGAGGCAACGACAGCGAGATTATGATTGAAGAAGATCCTGAGGAGGACGATCCTATTGAAGAAGACCCAGTAGAGGAGGATGATGAGGAGTTATAATATAACCCTATAGATGATGAGGTTGTAGGTCCCGTTGTTGAGATGGATGATGGAGTAGGGTTACCTGATCCTTCTTCAGTTAGAGGTGACCATCGAAGTCTCTCTAACGGATTTCACTAGTTTGACCAGCATAGGCGTTTTTGTATTTTAGGGGTAGTGTCAACCTCTACTTACTGTATATCAGGCTTATGAGAGCCATGTCTTTTTTGAGAAACACTGGTTCTGAACTTAACCCTCTTATGTAATTATTTTGGTATGTATGGATGCATGGATATAAGTATTTGAATGTATGTACATGTTGTCTTATTTATGTATTCGTTCAAAGTTTTTTTTATGAGCTATGTCTCGAACTAGAACAAGAGAGAGAAATTTTATTTTCCGAAAGAAAACCAGAAAAAGATTTTTTTTTTTCTAAATATTTCCGCATTTGAGTAAGTACACGTAGCGCCAATGGAGCCGTTACAAGGTGCACCAGGGCTAATTCCATTATCTGGTTGATGAAACCAGGGATCAAAGTCAGGTATGATGGGTGAGAATTTTGGTCTTGGTGGTGACGCTGTTTGTGGTGAAAGGGGTGTGGGAATATACACATCATCCATGTTTTTACTTTGATTCACAGAGGATGCATGTACATAGTCATCTACCCTATGCTCAAAGCTGTAAACTAGGGCCTCTACTGCTAACTTGATAGGGTCATTAGCAGGAAGGGTTACCTCAGTTCCCATGGCAACTTTATCTCTTCTCTGAGGTTGTCTCCTCCTAGTTGAAATAGAGACAGCAGCAACATCAGCGGAAGTAGCAATTCTATGTTTCTTCAGTACAGAGCTGATGGGAGCCCTGTCTTCATCATCCTCATCCTCATCCTCATCATAAGACAGACTCAAGTTTCTTGTCCTTTTCCGTGTGGGAGCAGGATTAGGTGCAATAGCAGTGGGTTCTCTGAAGACAATTCCACCAGTAGGCCTTTTAGGAATTGACTTCCTTGTAGCAGCGGTTTTCTTCTTAACATTCCTCTTCAGCTCCAGAACATCAGCATTGTTATGTTCAACCATTTCTTCCTTGACTTTCATCAATTCCTCAGTCTTGGCCATGGCAGCAGCAATATAGGTGCTGAGATTCATATTTACAATGTTCATCTTGCCAAAATCAGCAGCTGACATTGGTTTTTCAGTTAAAATTAGTGCTTGCTCTTCAGATGACCTAGCAGCAATGAATTCATAGATTCCTTGAGCTTTGAAGATCTTGGAAAGGAGACGACAATAGGGAAATGTAGATAGTTTCTTCCTGTTAATCACAGCATCCCTGAATCTTCCATACAAAATTCTGGAAAGGTTGATCTTTGTCTCATTAAAGAGATGACAGAGGCAGAACTTGTGCAAGGCAGACAAGCTGTCCTTGGACCCAGCTTTGTGAAGAACGACTTTGTTCAGCAGTTGATGAAGGATGTGAATGATGTCCTTCATTTCTATAGATTTCCATGAGTGATTTCTTGCTGTGTCCTCTCTCATTAAGAAGACCTCAATGACCTCAATGCCACCTAGTTCAGTCTCCCATAACTCAGTAAAAACCATTCCTCCCTGAGCGCAGAAGATGGCATCATCAACAGTCTTCTTAGAGACTACTATCCTCTTTCCCAATACAGTAGAGGAGATGTCAGTATCAGTGACTTGAAGTCTCCTCCAGAAATCCCTTATCAAATTGGGATAAATAGAGACTTTCTCAGTGAAGAGTCCTCCCCACCCAGCAGCATTGATATACTTGCTGATATCCAAATTGTAGTCCTGTAAAACTCTGAAGTTGAAGTGATGCTCAATAGCCATATTAAGCTTGTCCACACGTTGAAGGTTGAAGAAGAAGCCATTTTTGGTGATCAGAGAGTTAGGGTTTGAAAGCAAAGAGATAGAGAGCTCGAGTAATCTTAGAGATGATAGGGTAGTGAAAGGTTTCTCAGAGGGAAGAGGGTTGCTTTTTAAAAAGGTTTTGAATTTCAAAGGATTTTCTTTTAGAATTAAAAAAAATTGATAAGACAAGTAATTAAAGATAAAAAGGCGTTGGTATTTTGAAACTATAAAAAACGTTTTGATGGGATTGATGGGAATTACTGACTTAGCAAGAGAATATATTAAATAAATATGTCTTTGAGACAACATAAATGCTTTTAATAAATATATGCATAGACTAGTCTAGGCAAAAAGTAATTGACAAATATGTGTATGGACGGGTCCAAACAACACACAGACATGTATGGACGTGGCATGCAGTGGACGCGGTAAACAAGTACAATAGACGTGCATATAATAAGGCAATAGACGTGAAATGCATTGGACGCACATAAATCAGAAGCAACATATTCAAAACTAGACTTCACAATTAATCCACACATAACATATTAATATGCTTCTAATATAAATGAATCTGTCTTAGCAAGAGGTTTAGTAAAGATATCCGCCCATTCATGGTCAGTATCTACAAGTTGTATATCATTCACACCTTTTTGCACATAATCCCTTATAAAATGATGTCTAATCTCTATAGAAGTTGTGAGTAGAAACTTACAGCAGAAATATACTCAACTTCAGCAGTTGATAAGGCAATGGTACTTTGTCTTTTACTTGACCATGAAACGAGATCAGCTCCAACGAAGTGACATCCTCCACTGGTACTCTTTCTTTCAATTCTATCTCTAGCATAGTCAGCATCACAAAAACCAACTAATATGTAATCTTCATTTTTCTTAAAGCACAAACCCAGATTAATATTATCTTTTAAATATCTAAATATTCTTTTAACTGCTGATAAGTGAGATTCTCTAGGATCAAATTGAAATCGAGCACATAAGCATACACTGAACATAATATCAGGCTTAGACGTAGTAAGATATAAGAGAGATCCTATCATACCTCTATATACCTTTTGGTCTACCATTTTCTCTTTATCATCTTTGTTCAGTATGGACGTGGGGTGCATAGGGGTATTCATTGGCTTGAAATCATCCATCTTAAACTTCTTTAGTAGTTCCTTTGTATATTTAGTTTGATGGATGTACACCTCGTCCACGGTTTGTTTAACTTGAAGTTCAAGCAAGAATTTGAGTTCTCCCATCATGCTCATTTCAAACTCTTTATGCCTGAGCTTAGAAAACTCTTTGCATAGAGATTCATTAGTAGCACCAAATATAATATCATATATCAACATATATTTACACAACTAAGAATTCAATTTTATGGATTTTCTAAACATGGTTGTAACCTTTCCTCTATTAAAGCCATTTTCCATTAGAAATGAACTAAGTCTATCATACCAAGCTCTAGGAGCTTGCTTGAGGCCGCTTAAGCTTATATACATGTTTAGGTTGGGTTTCACTTTCAAAACCCGGAGGTTGCATAACATATACCTCTTCATTAATAAAGCCATATAGAAAAACACTTTTAACATCCATTTGAAAAAGGATAATGCTATGATGTGCAACAAAAGAAAGTAAAATCCTAATTACTTCTAATCTAGCAACAGGTGCAAAAGTTTCAGTGTAATCTATACCTTCTTCTTGAGAGTATCCTTATGCAACAAGTCTTGCTTTATTTCTTACCACTTTACCATTTTCATCAAGCTTATTTCTGTAAACCCATTTTGTTCCAATAACTGATTTATCTTTAGGCAAGGGAACCAGAGTCCACACATTACTTCTTTCAAACTGATTCAGTTCTTCTTGCATTGCCAGAATCCAGCCATCGTCTAACATAGCCTCGTCTACTGTCTTTGGTTCTAACTCATAGACAAGTGTAGAATCATCTTGCTCTCTGAAGGTTGATCTGGTTTTTAGCCTATCATTGGGATTTTCAATGATCTGATCTTGTGGATGATAATTCTTGAAGTACCTAGATCTTTGAACATTTTCTTGTTGAGAAGTGGATGTTTCTGGTTTTGGTTGTTGAGGAGGGTCGTCTACTTGATCATCATCTTTAATCTGTGTTGTATCTCCTGAGATATTTAGATCAAGATCTGCAAAAGCTTCATCTAGCTTTGATAATTTCTTATCAGGCTGCTTGTCCTCAAACTTGACATGAATACATTCTTCTACAACTAAAGTTCTAGAATTAGAAACTCTAAAACCTTTTGAAGTTTCAGAATATCCTAACAGAATTCCATTATCTACTTTTGCATCAAATTTACTAAGTTGATCTTTTGTATTTAGTATATAGCATTTACAACCAAAAGGATGAAAATGTGAAATGTTGGGTTTTTGTCCTTTCCATAATTCATAAGGAGTCTTGTTCAGGATAGGTCTAATGTATATTCTGTTCTGAATGTAGCAGGCAGTGTTAATAGCTTTAGCCTAGAAATGTTTAGGGACATAGTGATCATTGAGCATAGTCCTAGCCATCTCTTGAAGAGATCTGTTCTTTCTCTCTACCATACCATTTTGATGTGATGTTCTTGGTATTGAGAAGTTGTGAAGAATACCACTTTCTTCACAGAACTTATGAAATAGCTCATTCTCAAACTCTCCCCCATGGTCACTTCTGATAGAAGTGATACACATGCCTTTTTCATTATGTACACATTTACAGAATATAGAAAAGACCTTGAAGGACTCATCCTTGTGAGTTAAGAACATAACCCATGTCCATCTTGTGTAGTCGTTTACAATAACAAGACCATATTTCTTACCACTGACAGAAGCAGTCCTTGTTGGACCAAAATTAAAGATCAAGGTGTAGCAACTCTAGTGGTCTATTGGTACTAACAACAGTTTTAGATTCAAAAGAACCCTTGACTTGTTTTCCCTTTTAACATGCATCACAGAGAGCATCAGATTTGTACTTGAGGTTTGGTAGCCCTCTCACAAGGTTATGCTTATTTAGATTTGAAATTAATTTCAAGCTTGCATGACCTAGCCTTTTGTGCCAAATCCATCGCTCATCTTCAATGGACACTAAACATGAGATACTCTGATTTGAGAGGTCCTCCAAGTCAATCTTATACAGATTGTTTTGCCTCTTAGCAGTGAATAGAAGTGATCCATCATTTTTCTTGACATTACACATGTTCTTATCAAAAGAAACAACATATCCACTATCACATAATTGACTTATACTTAGCAGATTATGTTTAAGACCATTAACCAAGAGAACATTTTCAATGGAGGGAAAATGATGTTTACCAATTTTACCTATATCAGTGATCTTCCCTTTCTGGTTTCCCCCAAATGTGCCCAGCCACCATCTTTGGCTATAAGGTCTTGGAACATACACCATTCTCCCATCATGTGTCGTGAGCACCCACTGTCCAAGTACCAAGATGTTTGTTTCTTTCCTGTTGTTAAGCAAATCTGCAACAGGTATTATCTTATCTTTAGGTACCCAAACTGACTTGGATCCTTTCTTGTTAGTAGTCACTGGACGAGAATGCTATCTATGCTTATTATGTATGCATTTAGATGTAGTATGCCCATTCTTCCCACACACTTTGCAATAGGTGTTGGACGGGCCAGACTTGGTTTTAGCATGTTTAGCTTGAGCTTTTGAAGCTCTATGCTGTGTATGTGGTGTTGACTTTTGGTAAGATGCTTCTTGCTTATCTTTGTCATAAAAATGCCATATTTATCATGTGGTGACCTAGAGTACCTTAAAATGAGACTAAGTTTATCTGAGCCACCTACAAGCTTTGACAAAGAGTCTATCAGATATGTTACATCTTGTTTCAGTTTTGCAACTTCACAGAAAACATCAGCCTCACACTCCATTTTGTCAGCTAGACTGACATTCACTGATTTTAGTATGTCATTTTCATCTTTAAGGTTTTGTTTCTCAATGCAAACCCTATCACATTCTCTAGAGAATTTAGAAATTTTCTTTTTAAGACTCCCATACTCTCGAGACAGTATGGACGACTCATGCAACAATTCATCAAAAGCATTTTGAAGAGTGGACGGGTCAGAGTCCATTACCTCAGCATTAGTGTATTCACTTTCTGATGCAGTGTCTACCATGAGACATATATTTGCCTCTTCTTCAGTATTACCTTATTCATCTGATGAAGATAGATCCAGATCCTACCACGTAGCCATTAAGCCTTTCTTCATTTTGACGAATTTCTTTTTATCCTTCAGCTTAGGACAATCAGCTTTGAAATGGCCAGGCTTCTTGTATTCAAAACACAAGGGTGAACCTTTTTCCTTGGAGTCTGACTTTTCCTTGGAAAAATTTTCGTTAAACTGCTTCCTTCTGAAACCACCTTTCTTTATCCACATATGTTGAATCTTTCTAGAGATGAAAGATAGTTCATCCTCATCTGACCCTTCATCACTGTCTGAAGGTCCAGTATCATCTGATGATTCAACAACTTTGAGGACTTTTGATGAACTTGCTTTCTTTGCCTTTAGGGAAATAGATTTCCCTTTTTTGGAACTTTCTTCTTTATTTAGTTCAAGTTCATGAACTTTGAGTGATCCAATGATATCTTCTAGAGAAAGAGTATTCAGGTTTTTAGCTTCCTGAATAGCAGTAACTTTGGGTCTCCATTGCTTGGATAAGCTTCTCAGAATTTTCCTGACATGGTCTCTATTTTCATAGACTTTACCGAGAGATCCGAGACTGTTGGTGATAGTTTGGAATCTACCAAACATTTGATCTATTGTTTCATGTTCACCCATCTTGAATAGCTCATACTGGTGAACCAGCATACTTATCTTTGATTCTTTCACTTGTGAGGAACCTTCATGAGCTACGGCAAGAGTATCCCAGATTTCTTTGGCAGTATTGCAGCTGTGAACCTTGTCATGTTCAGATATGGTGATGGCACATATAAAATAATGTTTAGCTTTGAGATTAAGTTGATGTTTGGCCTTTTGATCTGCAGTCCAATCTACTCTAGCAACAGCAGATCCATCTTCATTTCTGGGCTTAGTATAATCAGTTTCTATGAGATCCCAGATATCTAGACTTTGTGCATCCAAAAATGCCATCATCCTCTTCTTCCAGTAGTCATAGTCAGTTCCATCGAAAAGAGGAGGTATGTTGATAGCTTGTCCTTCTGTATCCATGGTTGTTGGATCGTACTCCCTCAGCACTTGTTAGGTGTTCAACCCTTTCGAGGCTGAGCTCTGATACCAACTGAAGTTGACACGGGCAAACACAAGAAGCGTGGGGTGGGGGGGGGGGGGGGGTTGAATTGTGTTTCTTAATAATTTTCTTTTCTCACACGAGGATATATAAAGTAGATGCACACGCTGAAAAAGAACTTTTGAGACTTAACAAAAGCAATATCAAAACCCCACAGTTAGTATAAACAAATAAAGCTATAAGAGTTTAAGGATAGAAGATTCACGCAGATGATTTTATCCTGTTCACTCTCTTCCAACCAAGAGCTACGTCCAGTCCCCTCGACTTGAAGGTTTTATCCACTATTTCTCCAAATAGATTACTGGTCGCGCTGTCGCGCACGCGCCAAAAAGCGAGCGGTTTATAAAAATGTAGTTTAGGAAGCGACAACTCGGATATCGTCTCACAAGGACTCTTTGGTTGTTGTTATTAACACAAAATCAGTTTTTTTTGGAGGGGGGGGGGGGGGGGGTTGGATATGAAATAAAAAAAAGAAACAGAGCAATAAAAACAAAGCAGTTAAGAGATTATCAATTAAACTAAAGACGATTAACCTACTATTCTCGGTTTCCCACTATCATTGGTTCATGTAAATTCCAAGCCCTAAGCAGATCCTAATCCCCTTTCGGTTGTAGCAACAATTAATAAGCGAAATCACTACTACAGATATATGTTCCTATTCCCGAATTAAGCAAACGGGGTTAAGCCCTTCGTGAACTAAGCGAACACGAATTAAATATAGGAACATAACATCACCGAAATAAATCAACACAACACTATACACTCCTGAATTAAGCAAACAGAAATATATAGCATAGCATTGAAAAGAGAAAAGCATACAAAACAGGAATTACAGAACCTCAAGTGTCAATAGAAACCAATCACAGTAGATTAATCAAGGAGACTAGTTCTCCATTACAAAGGAAAAACAAAGCATTAAACCTAAATTCGTAGCAATCCTATTCTAAGAGAAAAGAAGATAAACTACTACTACTGACTGCTGTGATCTACCACAGAACAACAATTTATATCTGTGAGTCCTGCGCGCGCTCGCGAGGCGAACACTGTCTCGCGACGCGAATATGCAACGTTTGGTCTTCTCGCGAGGTGAAGTACGGCTCGCGTGGCGAGGAATGGAAAAGTCATGGATTCTGGTCTTCAGTCTCGCGAGGCGAGTAAGGTGTTCGCGGGGCGACACAGAAAGGTTTGCAATTTCTGGCACAGTCACGCTTCGGGTTCGCGAGGCGACTGCCTTCTCGCGGGGCGAAGAACTCCAGAATTATTTCTTTTTATTACCTGCAAACAAGGATTAACAGTAAGTACTTTATTCGACTCTAAATCAACTAAATTAACCTAAAAATACTTAAACGACTCAAAATGCTGCTTAAAGACAATCAAGTCTAATTTGGGCGAAAATGAGATAAAATTAGCACAAAACCACGGTCATACTAGTCATAAAACTAGATGAGCCAACGACTGATCAAAATACCCCAAACTTAAACTTTGCTTGTCCCCAAGCAAACTAAAACTCAAAACCTCAAAAAGACTCAAGACATGGCAAGCTTAAGGATTTAATCAATTTCGCACAAATTTCAAGCAATTTAACAAAACAATTTTTCTTTCAACGTTCCCCCCTTTCAACAAAGCAATCCCCACAATCATTTATTCTAAACAATTGAGAATTTCATCATTCAAACAATCATTAATCTAAGCAGGGGATCCAAGTTACACACAAAAGGGAGATCACCAAATTCATACAACTGCCTTCCTCACAAGGGAAATTTGTGTTTCACTCAATCGTTCAGTTTGTGTCAGGCAATCAACAATTCACTCAGTTCACCTTTCAGAGCACTTCCCATGAATTTGATTTTCATCTCAAAATGGTTCCCACGGAAAACATGCATGCAACATCAAAAGGTCTTTTATGGTTGTAATGGGGCCTGGCTAAGGGTAGGATATACAAAGGTATTGGGCTGAAGTCCATAGGAACTAAGAGAGCATGAAATATTTGATACATTGAATTCCCACTCAGGTTCCTTTTTCCATTTTTCCTTATGCTTTGGGTGACTACAGCCTTTTTATTCAAATAGCCTTTTTGACATTTTTTTATTTCTCCCTTTTTTTTTCTGCTTTTCTTTTCTTTTTTTGCTTTTGGCTCCAACCTTTTTATTATTTTTTTCTTTTTCTCAATCCCAAACAACACATTACACCTTGTAGCCACCCCAAACTTAGTTTCTTGCAACCCTTCTCTTGCTAAGATTCCATGCTCTCCTAATCCTAAGATCGGGTTAACATGGTTTTTTTTTCAGATTTTAGCTTGTAACATGCGGTTATCGAGAATTAATAGGCTAATTAGGCTCAAAGGGGCTAACTAGGGAACATGCATTAGGAAGGGTTCAATTTTAGGCCAAATAGTTATTTACAAAGAAAATGCCTAAATCATCTGAAGCAAACACATAAACATGCAAACCAAAAAGAGATTCAAGCAAATTCGGGAAAGTGCAACTTGAAAGTGATTCTCACAGTTAAAAAAACATGCTGGAGGCTCAAATCCTCACCTGGACATTTTTGCAAATTGTTTGACAGAGATTCTATCCCTAGTGTGTGATTCCCATCACCCCAAACTTATCATAAATCATGCAATAACAACAAAATATCTCAAAGTTCAGTTTTCAATTTCATATGGGGATCAATTTTCAAATTTCAAAATCTAGGGGGAATCATCAACACATAACATGCAATCATCTATGCAAAATCAATCAATACCAATCAAGCTTGCCGACACAAGACTCAAACACAACTCTTGAGCTTCTCAAATTATTCAAGAGCTGAGGAAAACAAAACAGAAACAAAGCAAAGTAGAAACTAACAAGATAATGAAAGTAAACTAAGGAGAAAGGGTTTAAGAAAACTCATTGGGGTTGGTTCCACCAGGATCCCACTGTCTGTGATACAGCGGCCACGGAATGCTCAAATTGCAGTATGATCCTCCCGGATCCCATGGCATGAAGCATAATGACCAAATGATAGATAAGGGACGGAAGCTTGTTCCATGGTCCCCTAACTTGCAGCCTTTATATGGAGGTGAGTGCTTGATAGTTACGGTGACCTCGCCAAGTGCGGCGGACTTCTCACTCCCTCTTGGGTCAAGGTTGACCTCTTTCTCAATAAAGTCCTCCCAATAGAATCGGGGTTCAACCTCTTGGACTGGCCATGGTGCAAAATCCAGAGGCTTGAACTCCATCGCTGGTGGTTCCATAGGGGGAGGTGACAAACAGGTAGAGAGTGTTACTGGTGCTGCTTCAACTTCTGCATGATCTTCATTCACTGCACTGATAAATCCATCACCTGTTAAACCTGCAGAAATCTCAGCACACACCACACAAAGGTTAGTGTTAGTACAGTCAGTACATATGGTACAATAAACTGAATCAGTAAAAGTCTGAATTTCTGGAAATTCAGCACTCAGTTCATCCATCCCATCACTTTCAACACATGCATATGAATTAATTGAATCATCTACTTCCAAAGGTTCTTCATCATACTCAAGCTTGGTGAAGCAGATGTCCTCTTGATCCTCCTGATCCTCATTTTCTATGTTTCCTGAAAAGAATGAACTTTCAAAACATGCTATACACAAAGCAGTGTCAGTACAATCAGCACATGCACTATAATAGATAGAATCAGGGGAGTTGTGAATATCTGGAGATTCAACACACAGTTCATCATCAGAAGTGTTCTCGACATCATTATCAAAAGTATCCTCAGAGGAAGTATTGTCAAGAATAACTATTTGTGAATCTGTATGCTCTTCAAGGGGATGTGGAGTTTGCAGTGTAGCCGAGGTGGCAACAATGTGATCAATTTGAGCGGCCAACTCCTGAAAATTAGCTTCTCTCCTCTGTTGGCTTTGTTCCATTTGAATGGCCATCTTCTGAAATTCAGCTTCTATCCTCTGTTGGGATTCAAGATTACTTGCCTCCATCCTCTGTTGGAATTCGAGATTTTGTTCTGCCATCCGTTAATTGTTTTCGGCCATTTGTTGTATCATTTCTTCCAGACTAAGTTGGGCTAGTGTAGGGTCAGGCTGATATTGTAGCTCGCGTGTTGTTTGATTCACCAAAGATGCTATCTCATCCAAGATGCCCTGTCCTCCATGTTGGCTATGATACTCATTCATTCCAATCATGTCAAAATCACTGTTAAACTCACAACTTCCAGCAAAATCAGGATAACATATGCATGGTGGCTCATAATAAACATTAGGCATATAATTTTGCATATAATTATCCATGGGGCACTAAGATTCATAACCAGACAAAGCAGACAAAACTAATTCAGCAAAGCAAAAGTGTTTTTTTTTTAAATTATTTTCTGTCAATAACAACAAGAGTCCCCGGCAACGGCGCCAATTTTTGGTCACGCTATCGCGCACGCGTCAAAAATTGAGCGGTTTATAAAAATGTAGTTTAGGAAGCGACAACTCGGATATCGTCTCACAAGGACTCTTTGGTTGTTGTTATTAACACAAAATCAGTTTTTTTTGGAGGGGGGGGGGGGGGGGGGGGTTGGATATGAAATAAAATAAAGAAACAAAACAGAAACAGAGCAATAAAAACAAAGCAGTTAAAGAGATTATCAATTAAACTAAAGACGATTAACCTACTGTTCTCGGTTTCCCACTATCATTGGTTCATGTAAATTCCAAGCCCTAAGCAGATCCTAATCCCCTTTCGGTTGTAGCAACAATTAACAAGCGAAATCACTACTACAGATATATGTTCCTATTCCCGAATTAAACAAACAAGGTTAAGCCCTTCGTGAACTAAGCGAACACGAATTGAACACACGCGAATTAAGCAAACGCGATTAAATATAGGAACATAACATCACCGAAATAAATCAACACAACACTATACACTCCTGAATTAAGCAAACAGAAATATATAGCATAGCATTGAAAAGAGAAAAGCATACAAAACAGGAATTACAGAACCTCAAGTGTCAATAGAACCCAATCACAGTAGATTAATCAAGGAGACTAGTTCTCCATTACAAAGGAAAAATAAAGCATTAAACCTAAATTCGTAGCAATCCTATTCTAAGAGAAAAGAAGATAAACTACTACTACTGACTGCTGCGATCTGCCACAGAACAGCAATTTATATCTGTGAGTCCTGCGCGCGCTCGCGAGGCGAACACTGTCTCGCGACGCGAATCTGCAACGTTTGGTCTTCTCGCGAGGTGAAGTACGGTTCGCGTGGCGAGGAATGGAAAAGTCATGGCTTCTGGTCTTCAGTCACGCGAGGCGAGTAAGGTGTTCGCGGGGCGACACAGAAAGGTTTGCAATTTCTGGCACAATCACGCTTCGTGTTCGCGAGGCGACTGCCTTCTCGCGGGGCGAAGAACTCCAGAATTATTTCTTTTTATTACCTGCAAACAAGGATTAACAGTAAGTACTTTATTCGACTCTAAATCAACTAAATTAACCTAAAAATACTTAAACGACTCAAAATGCTGCTTAAAGACAATCAAGTCTAATTTGGGCGAAAATGAGATAAAATTAGCACAAAACCACGGTCATACTAGTCATAAAACTAGATGAGCCAACGGCTGATCAATTACAACCAAGTATTCAACACCTCTCCAGGCTACAAGTATTCCTTTCTTACCAAGCCTCTTCAGGCTCTAACTCTAATAAATAGATTTTAACTTAATATCTTCTTAACTCACTATATTCGAGGATGTGAAAGTTTGAGATCTGTTGAATATTTTCACAATATTCAAACCAAAGAATACAAACTTTTTCTTTTGAAAGAATGAAAAAAATGAGAGGTTGTTCTTGCAAATATTGGATTGGAAAAAGTTTTTCTTCATCGCTTGTGGTCCTCTATTTATAGTGACCTTCTTCTACTCTTTAAAAGCTTCAACAATCATTTTGAATTTTCAGTTTTGAGATAGCATTGAAGGCACAATATCCGTTGTCACTGATATCTTGAACGTGACCATGCTGAAATGTATTCTTGGTTATCAGGGTAGTACAAAATGGAAGTTCACTGCTCTGAGCATTTGCAGCTTGAAAACTGTTTTTCTTCCTTTATGTAACTTCCAGCTTTTTCTAGCCATAAAGGTGCTATCGTACAGATCGTTTTACATTTATCATTGTACAGTGTTGCTTTTTGTATTTTCTCGATGGTACTATGATTTTCTCACAAAGAAACAAAGCATTACTCATATAAAACAAATGAGAAGAACAAAAATTCTCTTGAAACAAATATCAATCATTTAAAATAAATACGATTCATTGTGTACCAGATTAAAATTATTTATGAAGGCTTATCATAAAGATGAGCTCGTCTACTTAAAAACCGCGTCTACTTAGTTATATGTGAAACTAAGTCTATTCACTCTTTCATTTTGCTTGTCCACTGACGTGGCATGTCCTCTCATCTACTCAAGTCTTTGGACTTGCTATATCTCAGTGAGTTATTTTGATCTCCATCTAGTGACGTGGCATTAAAGTCTGTCTACTCACTTAAAAAGATCTCGTCTGATGGCATGGTAAGTTAAGCTCGTCTATTCAATTTGAAACTTAGATTCCGTCTAGTAGAAATATTTTAATATTTCGTCTACTTAGAAATTCTCATGCCTCGTCTACTTAAGTTTCAGTCTACTAAAATAAATAAATAAATAACTTTACCAAGCTTTTGAGTAGCCTGTCTACACGGGTGGACGTGGATTTCTTATTTAAAGTCCAAGCAGATATATGAAAACTTTTTCTAAGTTTCCGTAACTTATAAATTCAAGTGATCCTGCAAAACTAGATAACCTTGTTAGATCTCAACTAACACTTTGTCAAGCAAATTTAATCCTTTTGTTAACATCAAAACTTAGAGATTAATTAAATCCAAATCACTTTGGTTCCAACAACATATACCTGAAATTTAACATAGATTGAAATTGAAAACAGTTAGGTCACATGCAGTCATATAAATCAATACATGTTTAAAAGGTATTAAAAAGTTTAAAAAATTAACTAATAAGTGCAAACACACTACAACTTACACTGTTAATAATAATTTCATCACTAAGACAATCTAAAAATACATACTTTTAAGTAAGAAACTTCAACTTGCAAGGTATTAGTGAAGCTCAGCACTCAACAGACATGACTTCACAATCAATTACCTAAAAAAAATGGCATTTATTCATAAAGAGGCAGGACTTCAAAAATCCAATGTCTTAAAAAAGGACAATATCTAACAAATAATACATAGATATAATAGAACCCAAAAAAAAAAAAACTAAAAAAGAGGCAACAAAAACCATCAAGGTGGAGAAATGGAACAATGAGTATGAAAAAAGAAACACAACAACAATCTAAATAAGCAAAAAGTAAAATGGTGAAACAAAGAGATGCACCCAAAAAGGACAATAAGAAGGAACAACGAGCATAATAGGCAGAAGGAACACCAACCCAATATTATAAATTTATAATGAAGAAGAAAAACAATGGGTATCCCTTTGTTTCCACTCTTCTTCCTTGTGTTGTCTCCTTGCAGAGCTTAGAGTTTTCTTCCACTCCACAAAACACACACACTCTAAACTATGGAAGTGTGAAACTGAAACTACAATGGTGTGAGAAGAGGGGAAGATGAAGCAAAACAAACAAAAAGAAAAGTGCTTGCTTTCACTACTACAGAAAAGGTTTCAGTAGCGCTTTTTTTTTGCCTTTAGTAGCGCTTCAAAGCACTATCTATTCACCCGCTACTGAAGGTGGGAGAGATTCAATAGCGCTTAAAAAAGCGCTACTGAAAGTAGGAATAGGTAGCGCTTCCTTGAGAAAGCGCTGTCTAAAGTTGGTAAAAAGACAATCTATTACATACTTTAGACAGCGCTTTCTCAAGAAAGCGCTATCTATTTGTCACTTTAGGCAACGTTTTTTCAAGAAAGCGCTACTGAAAGTAGGAATAGGTAGCGCTTCCTTGAGAAAGCGCTTTCTAAAGTTGGTAATAAGACTTTAGACAACGCTTTCTCAAGGAAGCGCTATCTATTTGTCACTTTAGGCAGTGTTTTTTCAAGAAACCGCTACTGAAAGTAGGAATAGGTAGTGCTTCCTTGAGAAAGCGCTGTCTAAAGTTGGTAATGGGACAATCTATTACATACTTTAGACAGCGCTTTCTCAAGGAAGCGCTGTCTATTTGTCACTTTAGACAGTGTTTTTTAAAGAAAGCGCTACCTATCCCCCCCCCCTTTTTTTCATTATTCACTGTTTTCCTACATTTCCCACCTGCACAACAATCCCTCATCAATTCACAATAACACTGCATTTAGGTACATCACACACATAAACATATATAATGTACAAAGCTTACATACAATATTAATAAGCATATATATATATATATATATATATATATATATATATATATATATATATAAACCAAACCAAATATCAAAATCATGCATATATAACCAATTAATTAAGTAATATACTCTAACACAATTCACAGTAACGCTTACACATAACCAATTCTACTATTTAAGTCCATAAACCAAAAGGTCGCTAACTTACACTAGATAATAACCATGCATACTAACAATGTGTACAAGCTAATCAACACACTAGTAGTAGTAGCCACAGTCGTTGATCTATTGTGTGTATCTTCATCTACAACCTTTTGAAATCCTCGATTGTAATCAGGGGCAAGCCCTCCAGATACAGCATTATCAGTTTGTCCCATCTTTCTTTTGACCAATTTCATTTCTTTCTTCTTATTTAATGATAAGCTCATTACCACTGGAAACCCTTTGATCCTCATTACGTTTTCGCCCGAGCATGTAAAGGGGTATAATTTGCAAGTGTTCCCTTTGTCCTCCATCGAGATCCACATGCATTGCATAGCATTGGCTTCTCTGGTGGCCCATTGCGCCAAAGTGGTGTGCCTATTGCAATGCTTATATGTCAGATATCTATAAAATTTAAAAACCCTTGTAATCAGGAATAGAGATGTATCTCAGATTGGATAGATTAATAAAAACCACATATTCATATTTCCCTGATATAATAGAAAACTGAACAAACAACTAGAATGTTGAGATAGTATCATCTGTCAGCATTCATTATCATTAGGAACGAACAATTTATGAATGAATTGTTGACAATCTGCCTGTTATTAGCCACTAGTTTCAATGTTTTAGAAAATACAAAGCAATACCCTTCTGCAAGTAAAACAAGATATTGGTCCATACTCTACATTCCTCAAGCAGATAGCAGTAAAGCTCAAATTAAAAAGACATGCAGACTGGTGGTGAAGACTATGTTTTCATTTGAACTGAAAGGATTAAAATTTGTCTGATGAGTATCACTCAAGGCATCAAAGTTAAGGCAATCTAAATGAAACATTCTCATTCTTGGTGACCAAATCATTGTAGTCAAGCGCTGGCACTAGAGTTTTGAAGTGCACACCAATAGCAATGACTTCAACGCTTGGAAACTGTTTCAAAATTATCAGAAGAACAATCAACATCTATAAGGCTTAAGGTGAACTGTTTCATGAACCAGAATTGTTCTTTCAATTTGAGAAAGCTTGAAAATATAATCATGAATAATCATGAAGATTGAATTTTTTTTTCCAGCTGGAAGGGAGGGGAGTAAGACATGTATGAAGGATGAATACAATGCATGGACCAATCTTCTGATACAATGAGAAGTTTCTCTACAGAGAAAGTGACAATAAAACAACTTTGTAAAATCCTTTTAGAACACGAGTGGATTAACTATGGGCATTTTACAAATGCATAATTCTCTTCCTTTTCTTTTGCACCCTATCTTAAGTTCGCATAACTCAAATGGGAAGAAGTAAACTGTGAGTTGACTCTTTTTGATAAACACCTTTAACATGAATAGGTGTTCTGCCTATCAAGTAACAAGTCCAGTCCAATATTCAATAGATTTTGAGCTTAATTTGGCACCAATTACATTTGCTCATACTTCAAACACAATAGAAAAAAACAAAACAAAAACCCAACAAAGGATTGAGAACAAACACATCAAAAAAGGAACCTAATAGAATTTTTCAGAACTTTAAATTCCAAATATTCTAGCCAACAATAATACTTGTACTCTTGAATTCTAATACATCCAGAAGAACATTATGCTAAATTTTTTTTGTCTGTTTATATTGGCCAGCAACTCTTCCTTTTGCATATATCTCTATTTAATCAAAATCACAATCCAAGCTAATGGTTCCAGAACACACTTTGAATAAAAAAAAAAGGGGACAAATTTTCAACAACAAAAAATTGTATATTGGAGAAACGAATGTGTCACCTTGGATCACAACAGTTGGAGCCAGCACAATGGATAGAGATTTTCCTGCATAAGTTAGGCTTGGGAATGGAAGAAAGTTCACTGGAGTGCCAATCTATAAAGGGAGAAGCATGGTATCAGTTAAGAAACAATATCCTTTGATATACATGGGGAGTAACTCCAGCAGTCCTGATCCAAAATCTTTGTGCTTGGAAGGTACTTTAGATTGTCACTTGGTTTCAGGAAAGATTGTGATTTGTGACAGAGGCATTAGTCCTAGGGTGCAGAAGGGTCAGGTGGTGAAAAATGCTGGAGGCTTGGGAATGATTCTTGCAAACACTGAAGCTAATGGAGAAGAGCTTGTTGCAGATTGTCACCTCCTTCCAACAGTTGCAATAGGAGAAAAAGAAGGCAAGGAACTCAAACATTATGTGTTAACAAGTAAAAAAGCTACTGCAACTCTAGCTTTTTTGAAAACAAGGTTGGGAATTAGACCATCTCCTGTAGTAGCAGCCTTTTCATCAATAGGGCCTAATTTTCTCACCCTTGAAATTCTCAAGCTTGATGTAATGGCTCTGGGGTGAACATTCTTCTGCTTGGAGTGGAGTCATTGGTCCATCAAGTTTACCAACAGATCACGGGAGGGTTAATTTCAATATCTTGCACGGAACTTCAATGTCATGTCCACATGTTAGTGGGATTGCTGCATTGCTCAAGGCTATGCATCCAGAATGGAGTCCAGCTGCTATAAAATCTGCTTTAATGAAAACAGCTTATGTTCATGACAATACCATCAAGCCTCTCGAGAGATGCCTCAAGTGCTTGAACCTTCAACTCCTTATGATCATGGTGCTTGGACACATTAACCCCCGGAAGAGCCCTTGACCCAGGTTTGGTCTATGACATTGAGCCAAAGGATTACTTTGAATTTCTGTGCACACAGAACATACTAAAACCATGCCTTTATCTCTTAAGTGTCAATGCTAATTTGCGCGGTTTACTCAATAAGTGGTGTGCCCAGCAGAACATACTAAAACCATGCCTGATGGAGTATTGACTCAATCAGGGGTAAGGTTGTAAAGAGTACTAGAGTAGGGACTAATAACAAAATCTTCTATGTCTCAGGATTAGAGAATAAATACTTTAGGGACTTATCCCTACGCTTTGCTATCTGATATAACCAAAAGAAAACCAGGTTAACACAATTTTTTTTTGGTGTGAAAACCAGGTTAACACAGTTGATGCTATAATATTTCTGCCTAGATAATCTCCAGATAAACATAAAAGAAGAAGGAGAAAACAAAAACACAAACCTCAGCTTGGAAAAACCTTAATTTATCAGGCCATAACCAAGAAACTATAGGCCTTCCAATTAACTTAGACAAAAAGAAGCATGACGATGCTCCAGCAGTGGCATTGAAAACAACTAATAGTATCCCTCGAACCACTCCAAAAAGAGCCCCAGCTAACAAAGACATGAAAATTGTTCCTGGAATCATAAAAGTCTGCATGAAGATGTAGGTGGAGCAGTAACCAAGAATGAATGGTGCACGATGGTTTTTTGCATACTTCGAAAGATTATCTCTGCACAAAAATAAAACTAACAGAATGAAACACAGTAACTATATACACACATATAGATTGAAACCATCAAGCAACACATTACAACTCAAATTTGCATTTCTTCATTTCTTCATTAAAACCATGCCAGAACTATATAGCTACATTTCCAGCCATCATAACTATAACCTAATTCTAATTGGATAATCTCACGGTCCAGATTATTGGCACAAACTGAAATCAAGACGTGACTGGATGTTGGTGATCGTGTGAAAAAAATACACTCAAGCAAAATGATTTCAAATTTCAAATGTAACAAACCAAATACCTTCAACGGGGTTTTATTTGGGTTCTCCAATTGAAATCTAATGTCGTGCGATTGGGTTAAGGCAGCGTGAAGAAGTGAGACGCGAACCACTCTTAAAGTGTGGCAGAGACGAAGTTAGGGCAGCACTCTGTTTTGAGATGAAGAGATAGAAAAACAAAGAAGTTAGGGCAGCACCGATGGAGAACGAAACTGCAGAGAGAGCAACAGGAAGCTGCGCGAGAGGATTTGAGCGTCAATGTCACCGATGGAGAACGAAACTGCAGAGAGAGCAAAGGGGGACGGATGGCGTACGGGACAAAGATCGCAGCACACTAGAAAACAAAGTCTCACTCACTGATTTGGGGAAAAGAGAAGTCAGAAACAAAGTTTGAGAATGAGGGTTTGAGAACGAGGGAAAAGAGCTGCGTGAGAGAAAGATTTAGTAAAAGGGGAATAGATAGCGCTTCTTTGAAAAAGCGCTACCTATTTATTTACCTATGATAGCGTTTTTTTGAGGAAGCGCTATCTATTCTCTTACTTATAATAGCGTTTCCTCAAGAAAATGCTATCTATTCCTATCAATCTACATTTAATAGCGTTTCCTTAAAGAAGCGTTGTCTTAGAACAAGGAATAGATAGCGCTCTCTTAAGGAAGCGCTATTAAAAACCTTCCGCCTATTTTTTAGTAGCGTTTTTCATTGAAGTGCTACTGAAAGTGCGCTGCTAAAACCCTTTTCAGTAGTAGTGTTTAAATATAGATGTTTACCTATCTAAATGAAGAACACACCTGAACCCTCCCTCCCACAATTGAATTCATCTTGTTTTAAATATAGATATTTACCTGCAAAGTTATAAGTAGATCAAAAATTAACCAACCACTTTTGAAAGCTTCTCATGCAAAATCTTACAAGGAAGACACTACCAAGTTACTCAAATTTACCTGCTGAAGTAACATAGGAGTAGGTTGAAACGTTGTTGCAAATTTGTTGTCACAAAGACCAGCGTGACCTACAATGGCAGCAATAAATTTTAGTCTATAACAAGATAAACCAAGTTAAATAACATAATTATGAATGGCAGAACATAATAACCTTGGAAAACACCCTATTCTAAAATTTAAAATGGTTAAAACCACTATTTAATCAAGTATTTAACTGCAGAAAACCAACAATCTGAAATCACGTTAATGCAATCACACTCTAACAAGAAATACATTATGCTTGAGGGAAAATGTAAATCCATCATTTGGTCTGACTCATTAACCTTACTGGAAATGAACTCACGAAGACATTAATAAATAACAAATAAAAAGAAAAAGAACAACTTACTGGAGATGGACGACAACAAGGAGAAAACAGAGAAAACCCAATACTTGAAGAACTAAGTAAAGAACCAAAATCAGGAACCAAATCTTATTTACGGGTTCAAATTAAAAAAACGTAAAATTTGGAAATTTTAGATGCCAATATTGAAGAGTTAAGCAAGAAAGGCAAGGAACCACTGAGATTACCTTCAAGAACATAAAATCCCAAAAATGGAACCCTAACTGCGCACTGTGAAATCAGAGATATGGTGGATCAAGGGAGAAGGAAGTGGGAGAGGAAGAAAGAGGAGTTATGGTGGAGCGTAGAGGGATCGATGGTTGGGTCTTTGAATTCGTCGTCTTCTGCTTCGAAGAGTCACGAATCTGAAATGTGATGCAATACAAACAAGCATCTTGAGAAATCGCAAATCATAGTGCAGGCAGGAGGTTGGGCTACCCCAAGTACTCTTTAACTATATATATAAAAATGTTGCTTATAAAAAAAATTAGTGTAGGCAACGAGAAACGCGACTTGTGATTTGCGAATTGGATGGAATGAAGTTGCAACCCACAAACGAGATGTAACCCGAAATCATGAACGAGATGGAGAAGGGTAAGCACCTTGAGCAGGGACGGTTGTTGGAGGTACAGAGAAAAAGCTTAATGAATCCCTAAATCCCTAAATGCAGGGAGGAGCAAGAGAGAATGAAAGACAAAGAAAGAGAGAATGAGAGACAGAGAGAGAGAGAGAGAGGAATACTTACCGAAGGAGGAGGAGGACGGTGGTGTTGCATCGGTGGTGATGGTGGTGGCCGGAACACGAAACAAGAGAGGAGCAGGGGAGAGTGAGAGAAGAAAATAGAGAAATGAGGAAGAAAAGAGGTGTGCTCGCGATTTAGGGATTTTATTTTTAGTGACGGCATATTTCGATCGCTAAATCGTTTACAATTCACTTTAAAAATAATCGGTCGCTATAATCGGTCGTTATGTGGCTTCTAATTTCAATCAGCACGTTTTATGCCACCGAATTCGAAATCGATCGCTAAATAGCTCCATTATTATAGTTAAAATTAAACTGGTGGCTATTTCGCCGCAAATAAAGTCTACATTTTTTACTTTGAAATTAATTGATTTAGCGACCGATTTAGTGACCACTTACCTTGCGCAAATCGGTCGCTAAACACATGTTTTATAGAAAGTATGAAAAACATGATATTGGTCGTTATTTCGGTCGCTATTGGCGACAGACTTGTTCAGTCGTCAAACTTCGATTCCTATTTCAACTTTTTTTTTTGTAGTGTGAGTTGCATATAGTAAATATTTTTACTGCTTTTGGATTGAAACCCACCTCCTCCATCTATACATTATTTTGCCTCTCAAAAGCCATACGAATTATATGCGATGCATAATCAAGGATATTCCTGAGAGATTATAAACCACAAATGATTCGAAATAGATGATTAAAGAAAATTGAGTTTTATTGAGGTTAGAGAAAACATAACTAGAAGGAAACATCAATGATGGAGTCAAATGGGGTTGCCTGCATGAATCTTTGGTCTTGAACTACCAACTACAAAATAAGGCACCATTTCTTGAACAATAGGATTGTTCACAATTGCTGATGAAATTTGTATTCCATGTTCAAACACATTGGGTAGAGGCACCCAAACAGGAGCATTTGATGGATAAAAATTATCATAAAAAATACTAGTTTGTTCCGAATAATTGGGAAAATATCCAGGGTAATTCGCAGTTCAATTGCTAAAATGCAAGTTTGTTTCACAAGGGTCAAGCATAACATTAACTTGAATGTTTATCGGGTCATAGAAAGGTATCGTATTCATACCTTCACTTCCAATTCCAGAATTGAAAGGCGGAACTCTCTGAAGAGAATTTATATTAATAAACCAAAGGCTAACTAGCATAGTTTCAAGAAAATTAGGAGCACACCCAAATGGTTGCATCGAGTAACTTGCACCCTATTAGATTTTGGGCCTAACTCAATCCCAAAAGCTAGCTCATAGGATGAGGATTGCCCACTACTTATAAGCTCTCATTAGATACTATCTCTAGTCAATGTGGGACTTGGGTTTTTCTCAATACACCCCCTCACGCCCAGCACTATTGGACTTGGTGCGTGGATAACATGGTGGCTGGCCCAACAATGGATCTAGGATAGCTCTGATACCATATTAGATTTTGGGCCTAACTCAATCCCAAAAGCTAGCTCGTAGGATGAGGATTGCCCACTACTTATAAGCTCTCATTAGATACTATCTCTAGTCAATGTGGGACTTGGGTTTTTCCCAATACACCCATTGTAGTTGCATGTCGTTCGACCATTCCAATTTCAGAAGAACTTTCACCTTGATAATGAAGAAAATTTGACCAAGAAAGTATATATGGGAACCCTTGAGGACTTCCAACAAGGGAACCTGAAGAAGATCCCAATGCTCAAACTGGTTCACGAAGCCAAAAACCACCACTATAACCATTGTTTGGAGCAATGTCTTGATGAGGGGGATTGATATTTGGCCCATTAAACCTAACTGGGTGCCTTTGACCATTTCCAGCAGTGAGGGAACCAGAAGATATTGGATTCAGTTGTTGCAATGTTCCTGTTGCTAGATCAAGATCAACTTCATTTTGGATGTCATCATCACTAAACAACTCAACCCGATCTACTGTAACGATAAAGACATAATAGAGTTAAAGTTAACAATACTTTAAAGTAAATATATGAATCATACTTTTATTCTTAAATAACCAAAATAAGGAAGGTGGTCAATTAAAAGTTTTACAGGGAGGAGTAACCAATGTCACCTTGTTGGTTGTCCATTGATCCGAAATTTACTTCTCAAGGCCAAAAATTGCAAGAACCAAAATAGTTTAGGAACAAGTGTTGTGGCATAGCTGTAGAGTTACTAAACCTGCGTGATAAACAAAGAAAATACTATATATTCAAAATTACAATATTTAAAACTACTAGCATTAACTGCACAAGTGTGAAAATATTAACTAAGTAATATCAAATTTGGCAATACAAACCATAACTAATGTCAAAAAAATGGTATTAATCTATCGAAATTAAGCAATGGCATATGAAAGGCATCCTTAATGATCATATATATATATATATATATATATATATATATATTGATAAGTGTAACACCCTTCTTGAACGCTACATCGTACATGACATTTTAAGGCTGAAAAGTAGGTTGATTAAAATTGGCTATAAAAGAATAGGGTAATTTTTTTCTTTTTCTTAAGTCATAAATGTAACTACTTTGATTTAAAGGAATGGACAATAAAATATTCCATAATCACAATTAAGGTCACGAGTTCGAAAATCGTTTACATAATACCCAACCGACTCATAAACAGAAAATATAGAAATGTATAAACTCAACATAAAGATATGGAGACGCAGCTCCTAAAATATAAGATACTTGGAGTCGCAACTCCATAAACTTTAACATTAACTCCCAAACATACCCAGCTGGCCAAACTAAAATAGAAAGACAATTCTTTCTCGTACATCGTGAGAAGAATAAACCCAACTGACGAGATCTAGTGGAAACTCTATTTGAGTCCACTACCAACGTCATGGCAAAAGACACTACTGGAGTTACTACAATAGTAACTCTCGAACTAAGCCTTTTCCTTTTCCAAGAGGAAAAACATGGTCCACGAACCCATTGATAGTCTGGAAGACATCCACTAGAAACTCCAACATATCGTCCACATGCGCGAACCTTAATCTCTACGATGCGTCAGTCAAGCGACATCTTGACGTCTCAATCTTCTCAAAAGAATGCAGAAGGCACATAGCCAGCCGACATAGGCAATATAAAAATAAAGAGGTGAGATTTCCATTTATCTTAGACATAAGGCAGACATGCAGTGGTACGACTCTCATGTATATAATACAACAATCATATATTCTTTTTATCTTCCTTTTTAATTCTGCAACCCAAAACTCCAAGAATATAATATACCAAACTCGACGGTAAGCTTATCAAGCATACCGGACACGGTTTATCCATCGAAGGACATGAATAGAGAGAAACTGATTGAAACCGTATAGTCTCATTCCTACACAGCCTCAAGGAATATCCGATTCTAACATCAGAGCTAATTTGATATTTTGGAAAGGAATGGTTAGTACAGGTTTTATCTCTGCCCACCTTCAGGAACCATGTGTGGCTATCATGGCACACAAGGCTCAAATCATAATCATAATGTACGTACTGTCATAATCATATGTGATCTCAAACCCTCTATGGAACAACGGGCTCTTTATGAAACCTCTACTACTGGGAAGCTTGGCTTCCTTGGCACAACGACCTTTCTGAACATAGTATCAACTATGTAGTTGGGCAAAAGTGCCGGAATACGTCCAATTGGTTTATCCATCGGATAACCTTGTGATTCCACCAGAATCCATTTGTTGTCAATCTCCAACGAACGATATTCTCGGGTACAAATCATTGACTAACATTAATCCACAGATCTCAAACAGACTTGTCATGTTTGTGTAAAGATGTTTTAAGGTACTTGCTTACAAGTCCTAACATATTATGAAATTGGATCAACAATCCAATCATTTATTTCTTTACACTTTCTCTTGGCTTCCAAGAAATTAAATAACTCTTATTCCATTAAATCTTATGGAGGTATGGATAATGAATTATCCATACTTTACGACAAATGGTCTTGCTGCACCATAAGTCGTAAATCAGTAAGTTCATATTTTCACTAAGTCGTTCATGACTTAGGTTTTGCTCTTTAATGTAAATACTAGTCTTTGAAGACTAAAATTTCCTTTTGTCTTTAAATTAAAACCTTTGGTTAAAACCAAACCATTTTGAAATCAGATTCCATTAAAGTACATAAGTACTAAATTCTTCAAAACAATTTCTTGAAAAACGTCGAAACTCTTAAAATACATTTTTACCGCTTTTTACTGTATTTTAGCTTAAATTCCATATTTTCACAAATATAATTATTTTTCTCAAATCCTTCACTTTCCTAAGTTACCATACTTATGTTAAGTATTAAAATAATAATTTAAAACTCTACATCATTGTTTTCTCAAAAATCTTTAAAAACGTTTGACGACGATTTCGCTGCTTTTTACTGGTTTTAGGCCCAAAAGTCATACTTTTGAAAATATGGTTTTCAACCTCAAATATATGGTTATAATACTTATATTAAGATGTTGAAACACTGATTTTACAGTTTCCTTTTCATGTATACAAAATTCCTAAAAATTTGATCGAACGTTGTTAAGTTTGTAAATCGTGTAAATCCTTTTTCAACGATTTTAAACTCTAATAGTACAAAGCTCATTTTGGACTTTTAGAACACTTAGTTAGGCATGAAAAACAGTCTCTCACTGTTCAGTAAAATATATTTTCGAAAATTGCAATTTAACCCCTAAACTTTCATTAATTGCAAAAAGATCCTTATTCACTTAAAACCTTGTAACTTTTTATTTATGACTTCAAATCAGACCAAACAAACTTCTATAGAAATATTTTTCAGTTACCATCAATTTTAAAGAAGTTACATTTCTTCCCCAAAATATTTTACAATAATTGCAAAAAGGTCCTTGTTTACTAAAAAGCTTATAACTTTTTATGTATTAATTCAATTAACACCAAACTAATTTCTATGGTCTTATATTATCATTCACTTCAATTGTGTGACATATTTTCATATTTACAGTTCAGTCCCAAAATTTTCCAGAAATTTCATAAAAGTCCTTAAAGACTCAAAAATTCATATCTTTTAACATACATATCCAAATCAATCCAAACCAATTTCTATACTCTTACATACTCATTCACTCCTTATAAAAATTATCCAAACAAATTAAATCCTCGTGGAACTCCCTCAACCAGTTATGGCTGAATGGCCTCAAATAATTATATTAGACATTTTTCTTAATAAATCAAGCAAACAACAATCATGGTTCCAACTTAAGGTCATTGGAACCAAAACAACCATATGACATATCATACCACAACCAAACATCAAATCAAATCCTCCAAGAGGATCACACACATATAAATCAATAATATACACTTATGAGGTACAAAACATATACACTAAATAAACCATCAACATATCTACATTAAGGTAGGATAGTAGTAATCTCCCCCTTTACCTCTTGTAGATCACTTGAAACTCAAGTAGTATAAGGATGTTGTTCACCTAAATCACAAGGTTTTGAACCCACAAAACCTAGTCATGAACAACCAACAAGAAATCAAGTTAAAGATTGAAGAAAATCACCTAAACCCATTTGAGCATAGGTTCGGTGAACTCAAAAAGAAATAGCTAGGAATCTCTAAATTTTTCAAGCTCTTGGATGATGAATATAGAAGTCATATGAAGATCATAGAAATTGATATCATATTAAAATGATTTTTCTATGATTTTCTAGAATTATTTGAAAAATTAGATCTAGGAATTTGAACTTGAAGAAAACATGGATTTAAGAAGAAAACTTGTGATGAGAAGTGAAAGTATGATCATGGATCATAAGGCTATACCTTTGGAATTGGAAGAAATGAACAATATCTTAGACTTCCTTTGAAAATCACTATGAAGAACTTAAGAGTATTTTGTGTGCAAGTCATAAGAACATGAACCAAATGAGTAAATACAATGGCCAAGTGTGGTTTTGAAGGGTGTGGCTGTGAGCTTCCTTGGGATAAAAGGGTCCAAATATTGTCATGGCAACTTGAAATTACAATGCAAGCTTAAGGGTATTTTAGACATTTCATACTTAAGCCATCATTATTTGCATTTAATGCAAGATTACTAACCCCTATGACTCACCACCATCATTGTCCTCATCCATCCGGCGTCGGGTTTTGTCTCTGCATCTCGGTTCTCGATTCCGTCGATCCCCGATCGTCGAGTATTCACCTGACTAACGTATAATAACCTATTTATTTTGAAAATTTTCAAAATAACTACTATCGTTGGAAACAAAAACAAGAATCCAAACTGTTTCGTTCTCGGGTCAAAGTTAGGTTTTCTGATCAGTAAAATCTTACTGTCAATTAAAACGACGCAGATCGGGTTTCGTCTGAATTTTAATCCTAAATTTTTACCATAACCTTCTACCATAAGGTATAGTATAATTATGATTTTGTTTTATCCAAAATCATTTTTCTAGATCTCAGATAAAATATAAATAATTAAAAATTCTACCGATAATAAAAAATAGTAAAAACGGGATCACTACAAAAAAAAGGTTGTTTAGCGACCGAAAATAGTGACCGAATTTTTCGGTTGCTTTTTGCGATCGAAATGGCGACCGATTGTAGGATCTACATGAAGTACTAATTAGAGATAATACTGCGACCGAAATAGAGCGTAGCAGGGTTATCGGTCGCTATTTCCGTCGCTAAATAAAGGAACTTAAAAGTCAGTAATTTATTCCTTCTTAGCGACCGAAATAGCGACCGAATTAAATGCAACGGTTGAAAGTCAGAAATTTTATGTATTCTTAGCGACCGAAATAGCGACCGAATTAAATGCAAAGGTTAAATTTTATTTACATTTGCGACCGATATTAATTCGGTCACTAAACGGCGCGTAAAAAAAATTAAAATCGCGCGTGTTAGCGACCGATTTAAAACTCCGTCGCTAAATTTATGAATTCAAATTTCAAATTAACTCATCCCGCGACCAAATTTAGCGACCATTTTTTATTTAAGTGATTGGCGACCGATTTAGCGACCGATTATTTCGGTCGCCAAATTATAAATCCATAAAATCATGAAATCTTTCCCTTCTTCCTCATTTATGCCATCTCTTCCTTCCTCACCCATCTTCTTCTCCCTCGCGTTCAGGCCGCCAGTACTGGTCACCGTCGCCACCACCGTGCAGTGCGCACCGCCACCACCGCTGTCTCCGGTAAGCCTCCGTCCTCGTCCTCCTCCTCTTCTTCCATCTCTTCCCTCTTCCTCTCCTCTCTTCGTTTCCCCTCTTCCTGCTCTGTTTTTAATTCCCCCCCCCCCCCTCCGTTTCAGGCCGCCAACCAATACTCCGGCTACCAACACGCAGCTCTCCGGTCACCACGTACGCGCAGAGCTCCTCCTACCCTCTTCTCTCCTCATTTTGTGCATTCCCTGCTCTGCCTTGAGGTAACCATGCATGGACTCTCTATGTATCATTTTTTATTTTGCTTCATTGTTTCATTGCTTGCTTTATTGCTTACTACTGAGAAGAGCTACTTGTGTATTTCATGTGAGTTGTGAGTTATGATGATCATTTGTTTTCATGTGCCATTATTTAATCACTCCTATTAGGATTAGGAAGCTCTCATTGAGAAAGCACGGGAAATCTGTTTTTGTAACTTTTTTTTGAATGCATCGAAATATCAAAAGTCAAGACTGTGAGATTAGAATTGATGTTTACTTGAGCCACAGAATGCCATTGCTGCCTGTGAGATTGCGAAACATAAACAGGTTTTAGTTTTTTGTTGATTATTGACGTACCAATTTAACGGGAAAATTTAATCTGAGAACCCTTCTGGTTTGCTTCTTGTTGAATTAGCTGTGAAATTACCTTCCATTTCAGCATCTTAGTCTTTGATTTAGATTCAGTTCTGCTTTGTGAAATGCATCTAAATTGGTTAGTGAGGATGTGTGCTATGGATTTTCAATTTGTTTTGTGCTAGGTGTCTACAATTTCAAACATGGATAGTTCATGGCTATAGTTCAAACAAATGACCAATACTGAGGCAGTTGTTCGAAGACCAATCTAGTTTAACATGTCCAGTAACAAGATTGTCCCTGTGTTAATGATGTGTTTTCTATTAAATATGGAACTTGTAATTTCTAGTCTGTTTATCTTTCCATATCTTGGCTGAATTTATGTCTTCGAATATCTCACAATAGTATGATCTATAGCCTCTGTGATGCAGTTGTTTACTTGCTGTGAATAATTTCATATCGTATTGTATGTGTATGCATTCTGATTGTATTGTATTTTGATTCGTTTGGAATCCATGAATTTGTTGGTTCTTGTCTGAATCTGTTTCAAAAATTTCAAAAGAGGGTTTTAGGGATTTCAAGTTCTTGTTCACTTCTTTGTAAACAAAAAAATATTCTTTGTTGGAGTATAAAATGATCTAAAAACATTATTGTAGCCTGTAATTCCAAGAGAGCTTTTCACTCATTTTGAATCGGATTCATTTGGTAATTCTACTTATCTCTTTTCTGTTTGATGATGTAAATTTATTGAGGCTAGTACTTATATCTGAGCATGTTCATACATTTGGATTGCTATGAAGAATAGTTTATTCTATTTAAAATAAAAATCTTTCAATAACAATGAATCAATGTAATTAGAATAATTTGATATGTATTTATTGATAATTTGTTTGGAAATGATTATGGAATCATATTTGTATATATTTACATTATAAGCATTGGAATGAATTGATAAAGTGTTATTAGTTCGTAAATGGCATGACTTTGTTGTTGTTAATATTCATTTACTAATTTAAAGTCCATGAGCTTAATTAGAAAGTCTCTTCTTGAAGCCAACAAAAGCGAGTCTCTTAGATAATGAAGGATTAAGTATAGGGTTAGATAAAATGAAGGGCTAGGCACAGCTTGCCAGGCACATGCATGACGTGCCGTCATCATTAAAACATTATTCACATTAGAAAGCAGCTTTGTACACAATATTATGAAAACAACTCTGGTTTTTTACTCATTTGTTTCATTAGGAAATGGAGCTTTCCAGAAATAGTTGTTGATGACCATCCTTACAAGGTTATCTAGGCACTTCCGGTAGGAAAAGTCCTCTCTATGACCATCCTTCAAAATGACGTAAAAGCATCTGCTTTCCTGAAAATTACTATGTTTGCTAATCTGTAAAGTTGCATGTTAGACATATGACTTGTTTTCCTTATCGTTTTATCAGAAAATGGACCCGACTAAATGTTTTGAGACAGCCATCCATATAGACCAGGTACAGTATCTCATCAACTTAAGAATAACGATCGGATTCACGTAATGATGGTTAAGGCATAAACTAATCATTTACTAAATTGTTCTTGTGTATTTGCAGGATTTGATTTCAATCCCGCGATCATTCTACCGTCGTTGGGGACAACAAATACCGCGTGTTGTGACTATTGAAGACAAAAGCGGAAATCTGTTCAATGGGAATATAGTAATCCATGAGGATTGCCCATATTTTGCAACAGATACAAATGGTATCAGGGAGTTGTATTTGTTGTCCACTGGTGCATTGGCAAAGTTTAAGTACCTTGGGGGTTCTCGTTTCTACATGTTCATCCCTTTGGAAGATTGATGAGTTTTGATATTTTGATTAGTACTTATTGACTGTGGTGTATTTTTATGTTTTGATCGTTAATTAGTACTTATTAAACTTTTTTTTATAAACCATTATTAAACTTGCGTTAATTAATGTATATGTTTTCTTGATCATATTGACTGTGGTGTTTTGGATTGTTAGTACATCATATTTACGTTTTCTATTTATTTAAAAAAAATATTGGTGTATTTTTTTTATATCAGAAATTAAAAATCAATGGGTAATAGTTGAAAAACTATATTTGGTCGGCAGGATCGTTACAGGAAAATTAAAAAAAAATCAAAATTTGCGACCGAAATAGCGACCGAATATCGGTCACCAAATTAGGCGAGCTGGGTATGCGACCAACTATACGGCGACCGAAATATATACTTTTGCGACCGAAATATCGGTCGCAGATTTGCGACCGAAATTTAAGTTCGGTCACTAAACATTTAGCGACCAGGGTTTCTGCTACCCTCTTAATTCGGTCGCTAATTCGGTCGCTATACAGTATAGCAACCGAATTATCATGTTTAGCCACCGAAATATTCGGTCGCTAAATAGGTTTTTTTTGTAGTGGATGTTACAATAAGCAAAAGTTTATTATGTCGTTTTCAACTTAGAGGAAAAGAACTAAGATAACCAGTATCATAACCTAGAAAATATGTCGCCAGTCAGGCTAATTCAATTCACTCTCAAACGCTGTAAGTTTGAAAATTACTGGTTAAATGAGAACAGCATTGAAGCTGTAGTCTCTGGAAGTTGGGCGTTGGCAAACTCTTTTCCCATTGCTGAAAAAATTTCAAAATGTGCCCAGGATTTGGAAGAGTAGAGCCGTGATTTACTTCCTAATTTTCGGAAGGAAATAGCAAATTGTATTGGATAATACTTAATTGATAGCCTCACTTAATCTATTGTTAGTTTAGTGATTAGTTAGTTTCCTGTTATAGCATGTTAGTTAGTTAGTTATTCTGTTATTGTTAGTTAGTTTGGTAGCTTTTCTGTTTTTCAGTTGCAAGCAAGCTTGTATAAATGCTGATTCCCAGCAATGGCTCAATAAGATTATTCATTCAACACTATATACAAACTGTTATATGGTATCAGAGCTCTCTTTTAGAGAGCTCTGCTACGCCAAACTCAATTACAATCCCTTCTTCTTTCTCAAGTTCAATTACAAACCCTTCTTCTTCCTCAAGCCCCTGCAATGGCAGAAGCCTTCAACAATGGCGAGATGGTTCAACTAGAACCACCAGTTAATCCCATTCGTAACCCCTACTACTTGCATCCTAGAGAAAATCCAGGCATGATTCTTGTGTCACCACCTCTTGATGGCACCAATTACAATTCTTGGAGCAAAGCCGCAAGAAGAGCCTTGATATCCAAGAACAAGTTCAAATTTGTGAATGGAGTAATTCCAGTTCTTGATGAAGATGATCCAACCTATGAAGCCTAGGAAATGTGCAATACAATGGTGATTTCTTGGATCACAAAATCTGTGTCAAGAAATCGCTCAGAGTGTGGTTGAATTTGAAAATGCTCAAGAAATTTGGGATGATCTGAAGAACCGATTCTCCAAAGGGGATTATTTTCGCACATCAGATTTGATGCAGCTAGTGCACTCCACGAAGCAAGGAGAAAGAACAGTTTCTAGTTATTACACTGATTTCAAGACAATTTGGGATGAGATCGAATCAATGAGGCCAATTCCATCTTGCATCTATGTTGCAAAATGCAACTGCAGCAGCGAGTTAACCAAAGGTATCAAGAGACAAAGAGAAATTGAGTATGTAATCTATTTTCTGAAAGGGCTCAATGAGCAGTTTGCTGTGATCAAAAGCCAGATTCTTGCAATGGATCCATTGCCTCCAATGACCAAGGCTTTCTCAATGGTGAAGCAACAAGAAGGTCAAATAGTTTCAGATTCCAAGATTCTGTTTAATAGTGCAGAGTCAAACCAGAATTGGAGAGGACAAGGAAGAGGAAATGGAAATGGATATGCTGGAAGAGGAAGAGGAAGAACTAATGGCAGAGGTTCTGGTGGCAACTTCAACAAAATATGCACCTTTTGTGGCAAGAATGGTCACACAGTGGATGCTTGTTATTACAAGCAGGGCTTTCCACCAAACTTTAAATTCAAATCCAAGAACTCTGCAAATGTGAACAATATGACCTCAGATGATCCTGAAACTCCATTGGATGATCAATTCGAAACTTCCCCTGATGATGATCAGAAGGAACCAAGTATTAGCATCAGTGCAGAACAATATGCTCAGCTTGCAGCGTTGTTCCAGAAGACACCTCAACCACAGACCATCAATCAAGTAAGCCATGCCAAGACTGGTGAGTCTTCACTCTTATGAGCTGGATTCAAGGCAAGCCATTAATCTAGACAAATCCGTTCTATTTTTTAGCCAAAATGTTATGGATCAAAAGCGTCTTTTATTGGCCAACATCATTAATGTGCAGGAGAGGGCTCAAGATGGCAAGTACTTGGGGCTTCCATCTTTTATTGGCAGGAATAAAAGAGAGGTTTTTAATTATGTGAAGGATAGAATTTGGAAGAAGATTAGCTCTTGAAAAGGGAAGACTTTATCTATGGCTGGAAAGGAGGTTTTGATTAAATCGGTTGCTCAAGCATCTCCCTCATATTGTATGAACATGTATCTTATTCCTCCCTCCCTTGGTGATGAAATTCAAAGAATTCTTAATTCTTTTTGGTGGGCATCTAAGAGTCAAGAATCAAGAGGAATAAGATGGTTATCTTGGGACAAACTTTCTATACCTAAGGGCATGGGTGGTCTTGGCTTCCGGAATATGTATATCTTTAACTTGGCTATGTTGGGCAAGCAAGCTCGGAATTTTATTACATATCCAGATGCACTTGTGACAAAAATTTTCAAAGCTAAATATTTTCCACAAGGCAATTTTTTTGAAGCTTCCTTGGGCCATAATCCTCCTTATGCTTGGAGGAGTATTTGGACTTCCAAACCCTTGGTGCAACATGGTGTAAGATGGTGTATAGGCAATGGTACAAAAGTCCCTCTCTGGAACTCTCCCTGGTTACGTGATGGTGAAAGGTTGCAATGCTCTCCTTCCATGAGTCATGACATGCAGAATCTAATGATCTCAGACTTATGGCTCCCAGGCGTTAAGTGTTGGAATGAAGATTTCATTCGTAGCACTTTCCCACCTCACTTGGCTGCAACTATTCTTAAATATCCACTTAATGAGCTTGTGAGGGATGATAAGCTGATTTGGAGCCCATGCAAGGATGGGATATTTTCGGTAAGGGCTGCCTACAATATTGGTCTCACGAGAGTCCCTGATTGCTTGCCATTTTCTGAGGTAGGGGAGTGGAACCTTATTTGGAGATTGAAAATGCCGAGTAGAGTGAAGTTGTTGGTTTGGCGTGCATGTAGGGACGTTTTACCTACAAGAGTCCAGCTTGGTAGAAGAGGTGTTCCATGCTCTAATATATGTGCTGTCTGTGACAAAGAACAGAATGGATCCCCTCTTGTTTGCCTGTTCTTGAAGGGGAAGCAATGGGTCTTCTTAGGGCCATTGAATGGGTCAGGAGCTTAGGTTATCAACATGTTTTTTTTGAGCTAGATTGTCAAGTTGTTGTTAACCATGTAAAAGATATTAAAAATGACAACTCAGAATTTGGAGCTGTCATTAGAACTTGTTATGATCTTTTGCACTCTTTTCCAAACTTAGGTGTAAGTTTTGTTAGAAGACAAGTAAATAGTATGACTCATTCCTTACCTAGGGCGACTCTATTCGATGCTAGTCACCATGTTTTTTGTCATGCTCCACCTTGTATTGCTTTGATGATTATTAATGAAATACGTTAAGCGCTTTGCATACAAAAAAATGAATAGGAATGAACAATAATTGTGAAGCCCTATTTCTTTGTGATTTCTAAACTATCCCAAATCCTCACCAATCTGAAAAAAAGTAGAACATGCAACAAAAACATGAAATCATAACGAACAAATAATGGAATTAAATGAAATCGAACTACTCCAACCATTTAAGTATCAAACAAAAATGTTGGAGGGTTTGAAAAATTAATTGAATATCTTCACCCTTTAACAATTTTAGAGAAAAATAACAGAATAGGGGGGTTGAAAACAAAAATAGAAGAAAAATGTCAATTTCAAAATAATCGTAAAAATTGAGGATCATTTCATTTTCACCGTTTTATGCATTCATTTAGTAGATTACCAAAAATTAAAAATTAAGGACAATTATGAAAAAAAGGAAGAAAATAATTAGCATGTTATAGAACAAATTAAAAAAATAAAAATGATGAAAAACCAGATCAAAGAGGCAAATGGAAGCGAGGATCGAATTGAATACAAGACAATGAACCATAGATGAAAATGATATAAGAAAAAGAGAGGAAAGTGCTAGACCTAGCGATAGCAGCAACTTTGTCAGCTTTAGCAATACACTGAAACACTGGTGAGAACAAACGAGAAGAGAATAGATGAAGGAGGGTGAGGACGCAGTGCAGTGGCACACTAGTGGGTGGCAGATTCAAGGTGGCCAATTGGGAGTTAGGGTGAAATAGAGAAAAGAGAATAAGGAAGTAAAGTGAGGTAGATTGGGTAGGGAATTTAGGGTGAATGGAGTTGGCCAATATCACTACAAAAAAAAAGAAGATGAGTTTAGCGACCACCAAATTCGGTCGCTAAATATGGAAATTCGGTTAAACCATTTAGCGACCGATTTAATGATCAATAGACATGGTAGCAGATTACCTAGTCGCTAAATTGTTTGGTGGTCGCTAAATCGATCACTAAACCATTTAGCGACCGATTTTTTATATTTAGCGACCAATTAAGTGTGGTCATTAAATGAGTCGTTGTATAATGAATTTTTTTTGTAGTGATTAATTGGGAGATGGAGGTGAAATAATGAAGAAGAGAGTGAAGTGAGATAGATCGGGTGGGGAATTGGGAATTTAAGGTGATTAAAGTTGACCAATTGGGAAATTGAAGTGAAATTAATGGTGAATAATGGAGAATAGAAGTGGAGTCAAGTAGATCGAGTAGGGAATGAAGAATTTAGGATGATTAGAGTTTGCCAATTGGGAGATGAAGATGAAACGATGAAGAATGGAGAGGAAGTGAATCGAGTTAGGTCGGGTAGGGAATTGAGAATTTAGGGTGATTAGAGTTGGCCAATTGAGAACGAAGGTGAAATGGTGAAAAATGAAAAAAGAAGTGAAGTGAGGTAGTTAATATGAGAATTAATCGGGAATGGTTCCAAAAGAGTTATAAACTTTTATATATATATATATATATATAATATGGGTGCGAGTTGTCAATTCTAACTGTAGTTTGTGGATGACCAAGGGCAAATAGAAAGCCTAGATTTTTTATTCAAATTTAAGATCGAAGTGTAACCGATGAAAAGATTTTTTCTTAGGAACAAAATGACATAACTTTGACATTGGATTATTCATGAATCTTAAAAAAAGAAATGCTAGGAACATCCTCTTTTTCATATTCTTCTTCGACACTTTATATTTGGATGAAGTCCATATCTAAGACCCACTAAATCACATGAGTTCACTCTCTATTTAATGGATCTCACATGAACTCTATCCAATCATAAATAGTGTGTTAGAAAGAGTTAAAAAAAAATAAGTTGCTAGCATTATTCTTTTTCAAATCCACTGGTCGAACCAAACAACAAATTTTACCCAAACAAACTTATGACCACATCCCACCCGAATATTTTCAATTCGGTTGGGTTGGGTGTTCAGATGTACTTGCACTATGTGCAGAATTAACTTACAAATGATAAGCAATTTTTTTTTTTTGAGAATTACAAATGATAAGTGTAGCGACCTAAAGAAAAGACTCGTTTTCGCTCTTAGAGAGAAGACATGGAGTCGCCACCAACTTTATTTTGTTTCAAGGAAGTTGGAAAACCTTTTTAATAAAAGTATTAGGTCCGGGAGTCAATTATGTCTAGGGAAGGCATGGAGACTTAACCCCACAGCACCCTAGAACATCCATAAAATGGTTACCCAAAATTAGTTGTGTAAATTATTAGTAACTTTGAGATATTTGTTTTACCCGTTATGAACCTCTTTATTAAAAATACATGAGGTTGAACATGGCACGTAAGTCCACAGAGCAACCTCTAAATCTGAGGGGTTAAACATGACACTTGTCATAGGGCAACCCAAAAAATGTTGTTTTAATCAAGTGATCATCCTCTATTTTTATGTAAAATAAATAATTTTTGTCTCTTGAAGATGGGACTGAAACGTAGAAATGAAACTTTTTACCAACTTACTCATAACATAAGCATATAAAAGTAAGAGTGTCAACAGAAATTTATTAACAATATCAACGAAAAGAACAAAGTTTACCGAACGGGAGTAGAATAAGAATCACTTTGTTCACTCCCAGTGGTATGATTTTAAGCTCGAAATCTTTACATTCAATCTCCTTGGCCCCTTCAGCTCTTCCTTCTTAACCACTTCTAATAATAGGGAAGAGAAAAGAAAGCCCAGATTTCTGATCTCTCTTCCTCACAACAAAAATCTCTCCTTATTTTCTCTTTTCTTTGTATCTTTCCTCTCTATCCCCTTTCTGATCTTTCGTTTTCTCTCAAGAACGGTGTTCTCCCCTCCTTTCTCCTTTCTCACTAAGAAAATATCAGATCATAAGTAGTCCTTCTCCGAAAAATGTTCTCCCCCTCCTTTTTCCTCTCTTTTTCCTCTCCTTTTATAGACGGAGGAAAGGGCTTCTTGCTTCTTCTCCGTTGACTTCAAGGTCGGCTTGCACAAATACCCAAGGCTTGGGCCATTCTGAACAGCGGAAAGGAGGGGATTTGATGTGAAGGTTGCACGCTTGAAAAGAGAAAAGAGAAAAGAGATGGGGGGGGGGGGGGTTTGAGCAGAAATAACATGTGCCCAGACGGGGTGGCATGAGTAGCAAAAAGGTGGTGATTTGATGTGAGGGTTGCATGCTCGAAAAGAGAAAAAAGATGGGGGGTTTTGAGCAGAAATAGCATGTGCCCAGACGGTGAGGCATGAGTAGCAGAAAGGTGGTGATTTGATGTGAGGGTTGCAAGCTCGAAAAGAGAAAAGAGATGGGGGTTCTGAGCAGAAATAGCGTGTGCCCAGACGGGGTGGCATGAGTAGCAGAAAGGTGGTGATTTGATGTGAGGGCTTCACGCTTGAAAAGAGAAAGGAGATGGGGGTTTTTGTCTGATGGGTATGAAGGCTTTTTAGGGTTAGGAGTAGGGTTACCAGGTTAAAACAAGGGAGGAGGTAAGGAAGAAGGAGGGCCAATGGGTAGAGGAGGAAAAGAGGTCTTGCCTGGTATGTAAAGTGGGTAGGAGGCGTAACTCAGCTTCCTTTCCTTTTTGTTGATTGTCTTTTCTCCTTGTTTTCTTCGTCCTTTCTTCCTTATCTTCTCCTTCTTCTTTCTTTATTCTTTAGCCTTCAGCCTGAAAGTAAAGTTGCAGTGGACAGAATCTCTTTGCCCCAACAGAAAATTAGAAATGCAAAAGTGGATATACACTGGACGGACCACCTCGTCCAACAAGAAAAGATAATTGCAGTGGACGGAACCTCCTCGTCCAACAGAAATTAAAGTAATTGAAGTGGACAGAACCCCCTCGTCCAACAGAAATAAAAAGGGACAGGACAGGACGGGACCAACAGCAGGTGCAAAGCAATGGACGGGACTACCCTGTCCATCAGCAGGTGTAAAGCAATGGACGGGGGCACCCTGTCCATCACCAAGTAGAAAGCAATGGACGGGACCACCCCATCCATCAGCAAGTGCAAAGCACTGGACGGGACCACCCCGTCCATCAGCAAGTGCAAAGCACTGGACGGGACCACCCCATCCATCAGTAAGTGCAAGGCACTGGACGGGATCACCCCGTCCAACAACAAGTTAAAGCAATGAACGGGACCACCCCGTCCATCAGCAAGTGGAAAGCAATGGACGGGACCACCCCATCCATTAGCAAGTGCAAAGCACTGGACGGGACCACCTCGTCCAACGAGTGAGTCCAATGCAATGGACTGCGTCCAACAGCTGGTCCAATGTAGTGGACTGGACGGGACCACCTTGTCCAACAAGTGAGTCTAATGTTAACTGCGTCCAACAGCCAGTCCAAGGTAGTGGAATAGACGGGACCACCTCGTCCAACAAGTGAGTCTAATGCAATGGACTGGACTGCGTCCAACAACCAGTCCAAGGTAGTGGACTGGATGGGAGCACCTCGTCCAACAAGTGAGTCCAATGCAATGGACTGGACTGCTTCCAACAGCCAGTCTAATGAAATGGACGGGACTACCCCGTCCAACAAGTGAGTCCAACGCAATGGATGAGACCATCCCGTCCACAACAAGTCCAAGGTAGTGGACTGGACCGCGTCCAATAGCAAATTAAAGGGGCTGGCCTGGATCGCGTCTAACAGCAGGTCCAATGCAATGGACGAGACCATCCTGTCCACAGCAAGTGCAACGGTCTGGCCTGAACCACGTCCAACAGCAAATTAATAATGTGATGGACGGGATCTCCCCGTCCAACAGCAAATGTGATGGACTGGAAGGGATCACTCCCTCTTTTCTTCATATTATTAGTCTCCTTGAAACATGCTATCATAAAAATGAAGACGGACAAAAATGGGTGTTCACAGTTGCCCCTCTTTACTTGTTGCATGCTAGAAGACATGATTAGTCGTGACTTTTCATGTATTGTAGTAATGAACAAGTAAAGAAAAATGAACACATATTTTGTCCGAAAAAACATGAGGAGCTCAGAAGAAAACCTTACAGTTTGAAAACTGAATTGCAGTGGACGGAAACTCCCCGTCCACAGGAGGGTAAATATGCAGCGAGCCTTAGAGCTTGAAAACATGCAATGGACGGAACCTCTTCGTCCAACAACAAATTAAATGTGCAATGGACGGAACCTCCTCGTCCAACAGAACAGTAAACATGCAATGGATGGAACCTCTTCGTCCAACAGAAAAGTAAATGCAATGGACGGAACCTCCTCGTCCAACAGAAAAGTAAACATGCATTGGACGGAACCTCTTCGTCCAACAGAAAAGTAAATGCAATGGATGGAACCTCCTTGTCCAACAGAAAAGTAAACATGCAATGGACGGCACCTCTTCGTCCAACAGAAAAGTAAATGCGATGGACGGAACCTCCTCGTCCAACAGAGATAAAAAGCAATGGACGGAACCTCCTCGTCCAACAGAAAAGTAAACATGCAATGGACGGAACCTCTTCGTCCAACAGAAAAGTAAATGTGATGGACGGAACCTCCTCGTCCAACAGAAATAAAAAGCAATGGACGGAACCTCCTCGTCCAACAGAAAAGTAAATGCAATGGGCGGAACCTCCTCGTCCAACAGAAAAGTAAATGCAATGGGCGGAACCTCCTCGTCCAACAGAAAAGTAAATGCGATGGACGGAACCTCCTCGTCCAACAGAAATAAAAAGCAATGGACGGAACCTCCTCGTCCAACAGAAAAGTAAATGCGATGGACGGAACCTCCTCGTCCAACAGAAAAGTAAATGCAATGGACGGAACCTCTTCGTCCAGCAGAAAAGTAAATGCAATGGACGGAACCTCCTCGTCCAACAGAAAAGTAAATGCAATGGATGGAACCTCCTCGTCCAACAAAAAAGTAAATATGCAATGAGCCTTAGAGCTCGAAAATAAAGGTGCGGTGAGCCTCAGCTCGAAAATAAATAATTAGTGATATGAAACAAATGAGAATCCCTTCCTTTTGAGGCCAAAGGAACTAATTGCTCCCTGGAAAAAATACGACCAATCAAACCTTTGTTCATCGGCCACTCTGGGACGAGGCATCACTTATTCTTTTAACAACATTGGTCACCCAAGAGTCTGATAAACTCCGGATGTCATGTAAGCTTATTCGCATCATTCTTTTGTCGTCCAGTGCATGCTACCTCTTCTACTGAATCTAAAGTAATGAGCCCTCTTGGTTTAAACCATTCATTGGTACTACCATTAGAGTTATCAAATCATACCATTAAACTTATATTTACTTTTATTGAGACATGAGAGTGAACACGACAGGGGAGTGTGGAAGAAAACCTCTTGCCTTAATATGAGAATTTAGGTTGTTAAGAGACAATAACAATGAGAACAAAGTTACAAAAGGGATTAAAAAAACAAAGGTAAGCAAAGGAAATTTATAAAATTTGCCCCAGTGTTGGTCCCTTGATATTCATTTAATTGATTCCCCTCAGTCTTTTGATGACACAGATATTGGCTCCTGTTTCCGATTCCTCAAACACACCTTCTTCGATCATTCCTTAACAATTTTGCCCCAGTATACTCAGCCGGATAAAATTGCCCCAGTGTGGTGAGTGCTTGCAGAAGTGTTGGACCATATCCTCCTCCTAGGCTGCCTTTGCAGGTTTTCAGCCTAAGGTTTCTTTGCCCTAACTTTTGCCTAGGTTGCCCTTTCGGGTTTTCCACCTAGCGGGCCTTTGCTTTTATTTTGTTTTTATTGTGTTTTGCCCTAACTTTTGCCTAGGCTGCCCTTTCGGGTTTTCAACCTAGCGGGCCTTTTCTTTTCTTTTGTTTTCATTGTCCTTTGCCCTAACTTTTGCCTAAGTTGCCCTTTCGGGTTTTCAACCTAGCGGGCCTTCAAGCGTAGAATTTTTTCACAACATCAGAGTTTACTGGCCTTGGTAACTCTTCCCCATCCATGTTTTGCAGAATCAAAGCACCTCCCGAGAATGCTTGTTTGACAATATAAGGGCCTTCATAATTTGGTGCCCATTTTTCTCGAACGTCCTCTTGGCTAGGAAGGGTTTTCTTTAAGACCAGGTCTCCCACACGAAACTCTCTAGGATGAACCTTTTTATTGAAAGCTCTTGCCATTATGTTTTGATACAATTGCCCGTGACAGATAGCTGCCAGTCTTTTCTCTTATATCATGTTCAACTGCTCATATCGAGTTTTCACCCACTCAGACTCTTCTAAGTCTGCTTCCATCAAGACTCTTAGCGAAGGGAGTTCTACTTCGATAGGTGAGACAACCTCCATCCCGTACACCAGAGAGAAAGGAGTTGCCCCAGTGCTTGATCGTATGTTAGTCCGATAAGCATGTAGAGCATATGGCAGTATTTCGTGCCAGTCCTTATAGTTTACGACCATCTTGGCAACGATCTTCTTGATATTTTTGTTTGCTGCTTCAACTGCACCATTCATTTGAGGCCTATAAGGAGCCGAATTGTGGTGTTTGATTTTGAAACCATGGTAAAACTTTTGAATCTCGGTACCATTAAGATTAGCAGCATTATCTGTGATTATCCTCTCTGGGATCCCGTATCTACAAACAATGTCCTTCTTGAGGAATTTGAGAAACACCCTTTGAGTTATGCTGGCATATGAAGCGGCTTCTACCCATTTAGTGAAATAGTCTATCGCCGCCAGAATGAAACGATGACCATTGGAAGCCTTGGGATTAATGGGACCGATGACATATATTCCCCACATCGAAAAAGGCCATGGGGATGCTAAACTGTGCCGTGGAAACGCAGGTGCATTAACCCGGTCTGCATGCATCTGACATTTCTGGCATTTACGAACATGCTCCATGCAATCTGACTCCATAGTAGACCAATAATAGCCACTTCTCAAGATCTTCCTAGCCATCCTGTGACCATTGGCACGAGTCCCACAGATTCCTTCATGAACTTCAATCATGATCCATTTAGCTTCGCGAGCATCCACACATCTGAGTAGGGTACCATCATATCCTCTTTTGTACAAGACTTCCTTGTTTAAGAAAAAGGCCATAGCCAGTCTTCAGATGGTCTTTTTATTTACTTCTCTTGCCTCCACCGGGTATTCCTTGGTCTGGATATATCGCTTGATATCATGATACCAAGGCTTACCATCAGGTTCTCCTTCCACATGAGCACAGTACGCCGGTTCATCTTGCACTCTAATTTGGATGGGTTGGACATTGACATGGATATCTAACTTGGTCATGGCAGCTAGTGTGGCCAAAGCATCATCAAATTGATTCTTGTCTCGACTTAAATGCGAGAAAGTAATCTCATCGAACTTTGCAATCAACTGAGTCAAGTATTTCTGATACGGGGTCAACTTGGAGTCCTTGGTCTGCCACTCACCATTGACTTGATAAATGATTAATGCTGAATCCCCAAAGACTTTCAACTGCTTTATACCCAGTTCAAGTGCCATTTGCAATCCACCAGCACATGCTTCGTATTCTGCAATATTATTTGTACTTTCGAATTTCAGTTTTACGGCCATCGGGTATTGCCTGCCACTTGGTGAGATAACCACTGCTCCTATACCACTGCCATGCATGTTGACTGCTCCATCAAAATACATTTTCCACACATTTTCCTGTTCTTCGTCTTCCTCAAGGGACATTACCTCTCCATCCGGAAACTCAGAATTGACAGGCCATCCATCCTCAAGAGGATTCTCTGCTAAATGGTCAACAATCACACTTCCTTTGATGGACTTCTGGGTCACATATTTGATGTCAAATTCTGACAATATCACTTGCCACTCCGAAACCCTTAAGGAGATATAAGGACTTTCGATGATATACTTCAAAGGATCCATTCGAGAAATTAGCCAAGTGGTGTGATATAACATGTAATATCTGAGTCTTCTGGAGGTCCATACTAGTGCACAACAAGTCTTCGCGATTGCCATATAACGAGCCTCACATGCGTTAAACTTCTTGCTCAGATAATAAATTGCCTTCTCCTTCCTGCCAGATTCATCATGTTGTCCTAGCATTGCCCCCATTGAGGTTGGCAATACGGTGAGGTAGAGTAATAATGACCGACCTTGGGTAGGTGGTACCAACACTGGGGGATTCAGTAGATATGCCTTTAACTTATCAAAGGCTTCTTGACAGTCATCATCCCATCTTCCTGGATTATTCTTCCTGAGGAGTTTGAAGATTGGTTCACATGTGCTAGTCAGATTTGCAATGAAACGCGCAATGTAGTTCAATCTTCCAAGAAAACCCCTTACTTCCCGCTCGTTCTTAGGTGATGGCATATCACGTATTGCTTCCACCTTGTTAGGGTCCACCTTTATTCCTTCTCTACTGACAACAAAGCCAAGTAAGTTCCCTGCGGATGCACCGAAAGTACATTTTGCAGGGTTGAGGCGTAACTTGTACTTTCTTATCCGTTCGAACAACTTTCTCAAAACTGCCACATGGCTTTCTCCTTCCTTGGACTTGGCCACTATGTCATCAACGTATACCTCTACCTCCTTATGCATCATATCATGGAACAATGCCACCATAGCACGTTGGTAAGTGGCCCCAGCGTTCTTTAATCCGAAAGGCATCACCTTGTAACAAAAAGTTCCCCAAGGAGTGATAAAAGTTGTCTTTTCTTTATCTTCATTGTCCATGAGGATCTAATTGTACCCAGAATATCCCGTCCATGAAAGAGAACCTGTGACTTCTTGCTGTACTGTCTACAAGGACATCAATATGAGGTAGGGGGAAATCATCCTTTGGACTGGCTTTATTCAGGTCTCGGTAGTCCACGCACATTCTGACCCTTCCATCCTTGTTTGGTACCGGGACAATATTAGCTACCCATTCCGGGTGTCTAGCTACTTCCAGAAAGCCAGCCTCCAACTGCTTGGTCACTTCTTCCTTGATCTTCAGCGACATCTCAGGATGCATTCTCCTTAATTTTTGCTTCTTTGGAGCCACATCTGGGTATAAGGGAATTTTATGCGTTGCTATCTCAGGATCTAAACCTGGCATATCTCTGTAGGACCATGAAAAAACATCCAGATATTCTTTGAATAGTGCAATCATTTCTTCTCGCTCTGGGTTATCCACTATTTTCAACTCCTTCTTATCTTCCTCCGTTCCCATATTGATCACTTTTGTTACCTCATCATTCGAGCTAATCCCTTCTTCTGACTGTTTCACCACTTTTATGAATTCTTCAATGTCTTCTTCCTCCTCATAGGATTCAAGATTGTATTCATCAACGGCCACGAGGGAATCAATAAATGAGCTTTCAAAGTTACTCTCTTGAGGTAAATCTTTAGTGGAAGAAGTATTCCTGGAAGAAAAAGTCAGGAATAGGAGAAGTATAGGCAAGGGTTTTATTTATGACAGAAAAGCTTAAACAAAATAAATAAATGAAAGAGAGAAAAGAAATGATGGAATCAAAAGGAAAACACCAGACAAAGTGTTACATTCTCATTCATGTCTCAAAGCAAGTAAACATCAGTTCATAATTAGTACAATAAGATAATTACTTCATGGAAATAACATCAACAAACGGTTTATATCGCCAATTGTCGAGAACTTCATCTACTTCAGAGTTTAAGTTTCTTCCTTCCTCAGGCATACGGGCAGCCATCCTGGTCCGAGATCCGGTATCGTAAACTCGGGTTTGATTAGTGTCACCTATCCTAGGTTGTGCAATAGTTCCCGAATCCTCAGAAGGATGTGACTCTGTAAAGCATCCTAGAATCTCATTAGTGAACCGAAATTTTTTGTGTATGTGTATGTATGCATGTGAAAGTTAACATCCTTTGTTTGATCGCGAAAGTACTCTTAGGAAGACTGTCGTATACACCAATAGCAAGAAAACTCATCCTGCAATCAAATCTAGTGGTATGGTTCCCTCTAGTTTGAATGTAGTTGGTGTCAAGCCAAAGGGAGAATCTACCCCTCGATGGGCCACACCCGTACTAGCAACGTCCTTATTTTTAAACAGAAAACACGTCGTTTTTAGGGTAAAAATATAGTTGATGACGTATCTAGGGGAGAATGCACTCCTCGATAGATATCATCTAAAAAATGCTCACAGATACAGATGAAAACTTCCACTTCATTATAAATATTTCGATACAAATCATGGGTCTTTGATCAAAAAAGTACATTGATGGTTTCCATCCTTCTCCGAGGTCTGCAAAGTTCTATGTTAAGAGCCTCATCTTCTTTTTCTTGAGTCCTCTGGCAAGTTTCCCAAAATGATTGAAGAACTCGGTCACCTTCGGTGGAAGTTGAAGGAAATGGTTCACACGCATGTGGATGGATGCCTCTTCAAACCGCTCCACCAGCTGGGAAGTGTGATATTGGAGCTCATCCATCACGTCTTCGTATTTTCTCTTCCATGCTTTCTTTTCATTCATTATATCTTTCACCACCAATTTCCATCCCTTTACCCATTCTGCGTGACGTTGAGCTTCAACCCTTTCAGAGTCTTTTACCTTGTTTCTGAGCCAATCTTCTCTCATGTTGGCTTTTTCCAGTAGCTCATGATACTTGGCTGCTTCGTTCCATCCTCGATCAGAGTACACTTCTGTTTGGGCTAAGGATTCTTGCAGGGATTCAACCCTCTCTTCTAGTATATGTATCGTATCAATGTGATCCCCTACACTTGTCTCCAACTCTTTTTTCTTCTTTTGAAGCTTGACAAGCATCTTCTCTCGACATCCTATTTTTGCCAACAGCTCCTAAATTTTTGCTTCTTTGTCTTTTCTTGCCCTTTTCATCCGATTCGGGGCTTCATCAGCACACTCATTCTTCAAATGCTCAATTTGTAAACTCAGCTTCGCATTTGTCTTTGGAGCGTGATAATGGTTACTTCGGCAGCTTGGTCTTTCTCATAAAAAACCCTCATTTGAGCTTTTAAAACTTCGATCTCTTTCAACATTTAATCTTTAGTTAGGGGATTGTTTTCTTTATGGAGAGGGGATGTAGGTCTTGGAGGAAGACCTCTTCTTGTCTCTCTCCATACCTCATATCTTTTTGTGTGAGCTATGACTCGCCTTCCTAATTCCTCCGGTCCTTTTATACGAATGTCATTCCATGTTGACCTTACTGCTATCGTTTGGCTCTTGATGCCTTCACCTTCTTGGTATAGGAAGAATATTCCCTCGAGCAGTTCTTTGGGGGGTTCATCCTGCGTCCACTTGAGTTGACGCATTACCAAAGCTGGTGAGTACGATACACAACCTCTGGGACCCATCAACGGTACTGAACGCGCTGTCGCGCAAGCGTAAAAAAGCGAGCGGTTTGTAAAAATGTAGTTTAGGGAGCGACAACTCGAGTATCGTCTCACAAGGACTCTTGGGTTGTTGTTAACAGAAAAAGTCAGAATTGGGGGGTTTTGGATTTGAAATTAAACAAAGAAAACAGAGCGGAAAAACAATGCAAACTAAGTAATTACCAAATAAGCTAAAGCGATTAACCTACTGTTCTCGGTTTCCCCACTATCATCGGTCCATGTAAATTCCAAGCCCTAAGCGGATTCTAAACCCTTTTCGATTGTAGCATCAATTAACAAGCGAAATCAATACTACGAGACATATGTTCCTATTCCCAAATTAAGAAAACGGGGTGAAGCACTCATGAACTAAGCGAACATGAACGAACACACGCGAATTAAGCAAACGCGATTAAGTATAGGAACACACAATCATCGAAATAAATCAACACCTATTCTATACGATTCTGAATTAAGCAAACAGAACATATAAAACAAGTATTGAAAGAGAATAGCATAAAGTTCAGGAATTACAAAACCTCAAGCGTAAATGGAAACCAATCGCAGTAGATTAATCAAGGAGACTAGTTCTCCATTACAAAAATAAACCTAAACATACTGTTGCAGCCGCAACTGTGAAAAGAAAAGAAAAGAAAGATGATGAAGAAGAGATCAGTTCTGCCCTACAACAGACTTAAATACATATTCTGGATTCCGCGAGCTCGCGAGGCGAATTTTATGAACAGTCTTCAGTGTTTGACTCTTTAGCGAGGCGAGATTATCATTCGCGAGGCGAGACTCTTCAAATTCCAAACTGTCACAGCCGTGACCTTCAACACGGGTAAGCCGTGATGGCTTCTGGTCTTCCAGGGTTGGATTACTCGCGATGCGAGTAAAGTATTCGCGGGGCGAGACAGAGAGGATGCATTTTCTGGCACAGTCAGGCTTCAGGTTCGCGAGGCGAGTGGCCTCTCGCGGGGCGAAGAATCCAAAACTGCTTCACTTTATTAACCTGAAAACAAGAATTAACAGTAAGTACTTTATTCGACTCTAAATCAGCTAAATTAACCTAAAAATACTTTAGAGACTCAAAATGTTGCTTGACGACAATCAAGTCTAATTTGGGCGAAAACGATATATAATTAGCACAAAGCCAAGGTTTTTCTAGTTATAAAACTAGACGAGCCAGAGGCTGATCAAAATACCCCAAACTTAAACTTTGCTTGTCCCCAAGCAAACTAAAACTCAAAAACTCAAAACATGGAAAGATTAAAAGATTCAATCAACTTTGCACAAGTTTCAAGCAATTCCAACAAAATAATTTTGCTTCAATGTTTTCCCCCTTTCAAACAAAGCAATACCCACATGCATTCATTCTGAACATTTGAGAATTTCATCATTCAAGCAATCATTAATTTAAGCAAGGGATCCAAGTTACACACAAAAGGGAGATCACCAAATTCAAACAATTGCCTTCCTCACAAGGGCATTTAGTGTTTCACTCAATCGCTCAGTTTGTCTAGGCTATGAACCTTTCACTCAATTTCACTTTTAAGAACACTTCCCATAAATTTGATTTTCATCTCAAAATAGTTCCCACGGAAAACATGAATGCAACATCAAAAGGTCTTTAAAGGTTGTAATGGGGCCTGGCTAAGGGTAGGATATACAAAGGTACTAGGCTTAAGTCCCTAGGAACTAAGAGAGCATGACCATTTTGATACATTGAATTTTCACTCAAGTTCCTTTTTCCATTTTTCTTTATGTTTTTGCCTTGGGTGACTACGGCCTTTTTCTTCTAATACCCTTTTTGACATTTTTGCACTTTTTATTATTATTTTTTTTCTCTTTTTTTTTTCTTTTGGCTCCAACCTTTTTATTATATATATTTATTTTTATTTTTATTTTTCAATCCCAAACAACACATCACACCTTGTAGCCACCCCAAACTTAGTTTCTTGTAACCATTCTCTTACTAAGATTCCATGCTCTCCTAATCCTAAGATCGGGTTAACATGGTTTTTCAGATTTTAGGCTCATAACATAGGGTTATCAAGAACAATAAGCTAATTAGGCTCAATGGGGATAACTAGGGAACATGCATTAGGAAGGTTTCAATTTAGGCCAAGTGGTTATTTACAAAGAAAATTGCCTAAATCATTTGATGCAAACACATAAACATGCAAACCATAAAGAGATTCAAGCAAATTCGGGAAAGTGCAGCTCAAAAGTGATTCACACAGTTAAAAACATGTTGGAGGCTCAAATCCTCACCTGGACATTTTTTTGCAAATTGTTTGACCGAGATTCTATCCCTAGAGTGTGCTTCCCATCACCCCAAACTTATCATAAATCATGCCATCACAACAAAATATCTCAAAGTTCAGTTTTCAATTTCACACGGGGATCAAATTTTCAATTTCAAAACCTAGGGGGAAAATTATCAATGGTCAACAAATATCAAGCAATCATCTATGCAAATTCAACTAAAATCCAATCAAGCTTGCCGACACAAGACTTAACACACATACTCCTGATCTTCTCAAATTATTCAGGAGCTAAAAGAAAACAAAACAAAAATAAAGCAAGGCAAAGCAATTAAAAAGAGTAAGGTTCAGAGAAAACTCATGGGGGCGGTTCCACCAGGATCCCACTGTCTGTGATACAGTAGCCACGGAATGTCCAAATTGCAGTATGATCCTCTCGGATCCCATGGCTTGTAGCATAATGCCCACGTGATAGACAAGGGACGGAAGCTTGTTCCATGGTCCCCTAACTTGCAGCCTAGATATGGAGGTGAGGATTTGACAATTATGGTGACCTCGCCAAGTGCGGCGGACTTCTCACTCCCTCTTGGGTCAAAGATGACCTCTTTCTCAACAAAGTCCTCCCAATAAAATCGGGGTTCAACCTCTTGGACTGGCCATGGTGCAAGATCCAGTCTCTCAGGCAGAGACTTGAACTCCATTGCCGGTGGTTCCACAGGGGGAGGTGGCAAACAGGTAAAGAGGGTTTCTGGTGCTGCTTCATCTTCTGCACGTTCTTCATTCACTGCACTGACAAATCCATCACCTGTCATACATGCAGAATTCTCAGCACACACCACATAAAGGTTAGTGTTAGTACAGTCAGTACATATGGTACAATAAACTGAATCAGTAAAGGCCTGAATGTCTGGAATTTCAACACACGGTTCATCCACCCCATCACTTTCAACACATGCATCTAATTCCAAAGGTTCTTCATTATCCTCAAGCATGGTGAAGCAGATGTCCTCCTAATCCTCATCTTCTATGTTTCCTGGCCAAACAGGGCCCTCAACCTCATATGTCTCCTGTTCCATATGGACGTTTTGCTACTCACACCCTGAAAAGAATAAGCTTTCAAAACATGCTACACACGAAGCAGTGTCAGCACAATCAACACATGAAGTATAATAGATAGAATCAGGGGAGGTGTGAATATCTGGAGATTCAACACACAGTTCATCAACCATAGTGTTCTTGACATTATTATCAAAATTATCCTCAGAGGAAGTATTGTCAAGAACAAATATTTGTGAATCTGTATGTTCCTCGAGGGGATGTGGAGTTTGCGGTGTAGCTAAGGCGGAAACGATGAAAGCATTTTGAGTGGCAAAATCCTGCTGACTTGCTTCCATCCTCTGTTGAAATTCGAGATTGTTTGCTTCCATTTGTGCAATTATCTGTGCAGTCATTTGCTTGAAAAGGTCCTCTAATGAAGGTCCGGAAGTTGCAGAAGGGGCCACTTGGGGAGGATTCTGTGGTGGTGTCAGTGGTAACATCAGTTGTGAGTCCCCATACCAAGGGTTTGGATGGTTTGCCCAGCTGGGGTGGTACTCATCAGTGGAAGGGTCAGGAATGTTGTGCCTGATTGATGCAGCTCTGAAGGCAGGAAAGTATCTCAACAGGAAGACTTCCTTCAAATCAAACCAGGTTGAGATGGAATTCGGCTCGAGACAATACAACCAATCATTCGCAGCACCTTCAAGTGAGAATGGGAAGGCTCTCATCTTGATGTGGTCTTCTGTCATTCCTTCAGGTCTCAGCATTGTAGAACAAACAATCTGGAATTCCCTCAGATGCTCCTGCGGATTCTCACCTGCAAAACCACTAAACCTTGGCAACCGATGTATTAAACCAGGAGAGTCGGGATAATTTATGCGTGGTGGTTCATAATTAACATTAGGCATGTAACCTTGCATATAATCATCCATGGGTAGATTCACACTCAGACCAATTCAGCAAAAAAAAAAATTTTAATTTAATTTTCTGTTAATAACAACAAGAGTCCCCGGCAACGGCGCCAATTTTTGAACGCGCTGTCCCGCACGCGTCAAAAAGTGAGTGGTTTGTAAAAATGTAGTTTAGGGAGCGACAACTCGAGTATCGTCTCACAAGGACTCTTGGGTTGTTGTTAACAGAAAAAGTCAGAATTGGGGGGTTTTGGATTTGAAATTAAACAAAGAAAACAGAGCAGAAAAACAATGCAAACTAAGTAATTACCAAATAAGCTAAAGCGATTAACCTACTGTTCTCGGTTTCCCCACTATCATCGGTCCATGTAAATTCCAAGCCCTAAGCAGATTCTAAACCCTTTTCGATTGTAGCATCAATTAACAAGCAAAATCAATACTACGAGACATATGTTCCTATTCCCGAATTAAGCAAACGGGGTGAAACACTCATGAACTAAGCGAACATGAACGAACACACGCGAATTAAGCAAACGCGATTAAGTATAGGAACACACAATCATCGAAATAAATCAACACCTATTCTATACGATTCTGAATTAAGAAAACAGAACATATAAAACAAGTATTGAAAGAGAATAGCATAAAGTTCAGGAATTACAAAACCTCAAGCGTAAATGGAAACCAATCGCAGTAGATTAATCAAGGAGACTAGTTCTCCATTACAAAAATAAACCTAAACATACTGTTGCAGTCGTAACTGTGAAAAGAAAAGAAAAGAAAGATGATGAAGAAGAGATCAGTTCTGCCCTACAACAGACTTAAATACAGATTCTGGATTCCGCGAGCTCGCGAGGTGAATTTTATGAACAGTCTTCAGTGTTTGACTCTTTAGCGAGGCGAGATTATCATTCGCGAGGCGAGACTCTTCAAATTCCAAACTGTCACAGCCGTGACCTTCAACACGGGTAAGCCGTGATGGCTTCTGGTCTTCCAGGGTTAGATTACTCGCGAGGCGAGTAAAGTATTCGCGGGGCGAGACAGAGAGGATGCATTTTCTGGCACAGTCAGGCTTCAGGTTCGCGAGGCGAGTGGCCTCTCGCGGGGCGAAGAATCCAAAACTGCTTCACTTTATTAACCTGAAAACAAGAATTACCAGTAAGTACTTTATTCGACTCTAAATCAGCTAAATTAACCTAAAAATACTTTAGAGACTCAAAATGTTGCTTGACGACAATCAAGTCTAATTTGGGCGAAAACGATATATAATTAGCACAAAGCCAAGGTTTTTCTAGTTATAAAACTAGACGAGCCAGAGGTTGATCAGGCACGTTTGACAAACTTCCGCAGTTGAATACAACTGAATCTCCGTTATACCATGGGCACATCCAACTATATGACCGCAGGTTGATCTGATCAAACTCTTGCTTCCACTCATATAACTTACGTGACTTTAGTTGCATGCGAGTGAATCCTTTCAGCGGGTCATCTGCTCTATCAATTTTATCACAAGCGTACAAGTGAGTCATGATCCAAACACACAATATGGATGCACAACATCGTAGTTTGCCTTGTTGATTCTGATGACAAACCTGTAGGGAGAGGAAAGTTACAGCTAAGATAGCAGGGACCGGGTTCACACCATATTCTTCGACCCTATAGAAAACATCCATGGCTGACTGATCAATCAGATCTGGTACAAAAGGAAAGAGCACCAACCCATATATCATGAGGGCTAGTACTTTGTTTAAAGTAACCCATCATTGTTGCTGGCCCAGCTTGTTGAGATACACCTCCAAAAACTGCCTCTTCAACCCTTTGGTGGTTCCATTTTCTGTTTTCTCTATCTGTTCCGGTTGAAGCTCCAACAGACTTGCTATCTTCCAATCTGTTACATATTGGCCATAATACATGTAGAAGCGAGTCTTCTTTTGAATGGACAGTCTTAGCATATAAGCATACTCTTCCATGGTTGGAGTGATGTCCAAGTTAGGCAATTCAAAACACCTCAAAGTTGAGTTCCAATATTGGGCCAATGCACTCAGAGCGGGAGCTTCCACTGGAACACGCAATAGGTCTAATATTCTACCATACTTGCTGGCAAAGTTTGAGCGTGCTTTTTATGGCATTTGCTGGCCGAGCTCACATAGTCTCTTCACATCATTAAGTGTCACATCGATCTTGATATTTTTCTTGGGACAACTCGCGTTGCTAGTACTCTTTTACGAACCAAACTTTTCCATGGTTCTTTCTATAAGATGAATACCAAAATCTTCCAACAAAGGGACACAACGAAAAAAAAAAAAGAGTATAGTGAAACAAATATATCTTGCATGATTCATGTTTCATGGACCCAATGAGGTTGAAAACCCTGATGGGTATGCATTACCTTCATTATGACATAACGCCTATTAGGTGTGCAATAATATTCGAATATGTCATTCAGGTTTGGGGTACCAATGTGATGCCCCTAGTTTTATGAATATTCACGATGAGCATGCATGACAATTTATACTTATGATGATAGAGGAGGGAAAGAAAGTATGCCCCATTTTGCCCTAAGCCGGGTAAAACCTAAGGATGGACACGCCTTAAGGTTATGACCCTAAATAGGTTGGCCACTAGGTCTGTTCTATTAGTGAGAGTTGGCACGGGTCTAGACCTCTAAAAGTCATGGTCCCCAGATTGCCCTCATAAGAATATGATTCATGAATCTAGCCACAAGTTGGGATAAACCCTCTCAATATGACTATTCCACGACCTCATGTACAATCCGAGTGGTGAACTGACCAGTATTAGGGAGGTACAAGACCTCTTCAATAACAACGTCAGAGCACCGCCTAATCCTTGGGTTTTTGAGCAAGCTCAGGTATAGAGTTAAGTGTGTGTGCAATATGTGATAGTGATGTGTGTGAAAGGGGGCATACAAACCTGTAACACTTAAAAGTAAAAATAAAAAGAGAAGACAAGAAAAACCTGCAAAACACAAACATAGATACATATAAAAAAAGGTTATAAGTCCTCTATCCTATTGTTAAAACATGGGAAAAGAAAATAAAGGAGGAGGAAACAAAATCATTGTTAGTGCAACATATATAATAATAACGTGAGTTAAAACGCATGCACCACTATCTCTTCTTATTAAATAGGAGGAAAAATCCAACCAAAAGGACAATCCAAACAAACAGCATTGCAAATAAAAACATTTTTGGTTTTGTCATTCAATTGTTGCAAGGAGAAAAAACGGTACGATACAGCCATAAAAGGTGAAACAAATAAGCTACAAGTTACTAAAAATTTGTGAAACCAATTTTTATGGGCTTGACTCTCTTAAAGGAAATCCCCAGCGGAGTCGCCATCTGTAGCGACCTAAAGAAAAGACTTGTTTTCGCTCTTAGGGAGAAGACATGGAGTCGCCACCAACTTTATTTTGTTTCAAGGAAGTTGGAAAACCTTTTTAAGAAAAGTATTGGGTCCGGGAGTCGATTATGTCTAGGGAAGGCATGGAGACTTAACCCCACGTCACCCTAGAACATCCATAAAATGGTTACCCAAAATTAGTTGTGTAAATTATTAGTAACTTTGAGATATTTGTTTTACCCGTTATGAACCTCTTTATTAAAACTACATGAGGTTGAACATGGCACGTAAGTCCACAGAGCAACCTCTAAATCTGAGGGGTTAAACATGACACTTGTCATAGGGCAACCCAAAAAAGGTTGTTTTAATCAAGTGATCATCCTCTATTTTTATGTAAAATAAATAATTTTTATCTCTTGAAGATGGACGGAAACGTAGAAATGAAACTTTTTACCAACTTACTCAGAGAACAAAAGCATAGAAAAGTAAGAGTGTCAAGAGAAATTTATTAACAATATCAACGAAAAGAACAAAGTTTACCGAACGGGAGTAGAATAAGAATCACTTTGTTCACTCCCAGTGGTAAGATTTTAAGCTCGAAATCTTTACATTCAATCTCCCTGGCTCCTTCAGCTCTTCCTTCTTAACAACTTCTAATAATAGGGAAGAGAAAAGGAAGCCCAGATTTCTGATCTCTCTTCCTCACAACAAAAATCTCTCCTTCTTTTCTCTTTTCTTTGTAGTTTTCCTCTCTATCCCCTTTCTGGTCTTTCGTTTTCTCTCAAGAACGGTGTTCTCCCCTCCTTTCTCCTTTCTCACTAAAAAAATATCAGATCATAAGTAGTCCTTCTCCGAAAAATTTTCTCCCCCTCCTTTTTCCTCTCCTTTTATAGACGGAGGAGAGGGCTTCTTGCTTCTTCTCCGTTGACTTCAAGGTCGACTTGCACGAATAGCCAAGGCTTGGGCCATTCTGAACAGCGGAAAGGAGAGGATTTGATGTGAAGGTTGCACGCTTGAAAAGAGAAAAGAGATGGGGGGTTTTGAGCAGAAATAGCGTGTGCCCAGACGGGGTGGCATGAGTAGCAAAAAGGTGGTGATTTGATGTGAGGGTTGCACGCTCGAAAAGAGAAAAGAGATGGGGGGTTTTGAGCAGAAATAGCGTGTGCCCAGACGGGGTGGCATGAGTAGCAGAAAGGTGGTGATTTGATGTGAGGGTTGCACGCTCGAAAAGAGAAAAGAGATGGGGGGTTTTGAGCAGAAATAGCGTGTGCCCAAACGGGGTGGCATGAGTAGCAGAAAGGTGGTGATTTGATGTGAGGGCTGCACGCTTGAAAAGAGAAAGGAGATGGGGGGGTTTTGTGTGATGGGTATGAAGGCTTTTTAGGGTTAGGAGTAGGGTTACCAGGTTAAAACAAGGGAGGAGGTAAGGAAGAAGGAGGACCAATGGGTAGAGGAGGAAACACTACAAAAAAAAGGTCATTTAGCGACCGAAAATAGTGACCGAATTTTTTGGTTGCTATTTGCGACCGAAATAGCGGGCGATTGTAGGATCTACATGAAACATTAGTTAGAGTTGAGTCTGCGACCGAAATAGCGGTCGAAATAGAGCGTACTAGAGATATCGGTCGCTATGTCGGTCGCTAAACAAAGGATAGTAAAAGTAAAAAATTTATGAATTTTTAGCGACCGAAATGGCGACCGAATTAAATGCAACGGTCAAACTTTGCTTATATTAGCGACCGATTTAGAAATCCGTCGCTAAATTTATGAATTCATACTCTAAAATTTATTTATATTTGCGACCGATATTAATTTGGTCGCTAAACGGTGCGTAAAAAAAATAAAATAGCACGTGTTAGCGACCGAAATTTAAATCGGTCACTAAAATTATAACTTCAAATTCAAACTAACCATTTTAGCGACCGATTTATTTCGGTTGCTAAAACTGAAATCCCTAAATCGCGAAATCTCCCATTTCCTTCCTCACTTTTTCATTTTTCCTCTCTCAGCTCTGCTCCCTACCTCCACCACCGCACCAGTCCGTCGTCCGTCTCCACAACCGTCACCATCGCACCAGTATGGCCACCACCGTATCACAGTACGTAAGTCTTCTTACCTCGCATCTCTTCCTTTCTTCTCTTCCTTTTCCTCCCTCTCATCTTTGGTCTTTCCCTCCGCAGAAACAGTGCCACCACCGTAGAGCTCCGGCCACCACAGGGACAACCGCAAGGACCACTGCAAAGGTATCCCTTCCTTCCTTCTATGTATCCCCCTGCGCCCTTCATTCTCCGTTTTATTGTTATTTCACAGTCTCTGAAATTCTTTTTGCAACAATGATGATTACTGTTTTGGTTGCTTTGTGAGTGTGTCCAAAAATTATGGTCTGGTGGTATGTCTAAGAGGGTCCAAAAATTTTCTGAGGGTTCATCTTTTTCTCTCTGAATGGAAACTGCAGATTGCAGAATGAGGCCAATCATGATTGTAAAATGAAATATCAGAAACAGAGACTATAATTAATCCAAATTTTATTACCAAAATGTTCCAAAGACAAAAACTCGAGTGGCATGACAAATCTGGTTACCTTGGGGTAGCACCAAGTTTTGGTTTAGTTGTTGTATAACACTTATTTGCATAGCTAAATGAAAACTTCGAAATTTATCGATGCCTCCAACAGATTAATGTCGGATAAATATATTTTCTACTATTCTTAGCTAGATAAAGGGGTTAAATAAGCACACACATAAACATTAGCATGAAGATTAGGAGCATTCATATACCCTTGTATTCATATCATCCTGCACAGGAGATGGTTCTAAGTATGCTACTGAATCATGTGAATTAGTAATACAACTCGGCGTTCCATTGCAACATTCTCGATTGATCAAAAAAAGGTTGATGCAATTGAAAGGACAAGCAATTGATCTTGATAGGACCTCGGCAGCAGAAAGATTTATTAGCTATCTGGTCTCATGAATATAGCTAAGCTTTGGATGAAAACAAAAAAGACTTCACACAAACATAATAGAGATTAGAGAAACTCCAATCAATTATAGCCTCAACCACAATGGTTAAAGGGGGTTGGGGAAGTATCACATGTTATGCATTAATGTTATTCATTCATCACAATCTCCAACATCTCCTTTTACACCTTAAGTTAATGAGAAAAGGGTCCATTTTCCCTATGAAAGAGTATAAAGGGAGATGCAAGAGATTGTGATGTGCAAATAACATAGCTCTATGGTATGTCTCCTTAATGCACACAGAGACCATATCCTGTGATTTATTTATTTTTGTTTTTTTGGGTGTAAACATTCTTTTTTTTTTAGTTTAGTTTATTAGTTACGTTTTTGTCACTGATTAAAGCTTAAATTTTGTGTTTTGCATTTTGTTTTGAGTTCTCAGACATGCAAATATGACAAACCACAAACAAATGGAATTTGTAATTTAAGATTTAAACCCTTACCTCGTCTTCCAAGAGTTAGGTTTTGGGAGAGAAAAGGTTCCTTAGTACTTTTCTCCCTTTGTTTCCTCTTCTTCTGAAATAAAGGAGATGGGGAGGAGAGTATAAGGAAGAAAGGAAGTTGCAAGTTGTTCTAAATTTGTAACCGTATATTGTTGATTCTATTTTATATTAATTTATGTGTTTCTAGTCTTATAAATAGTTGTACTGGATTCTATATATATAGAATAGTGATTTGTTTGTTAGTGGAGAGCGGAGCTCAATAGGATGTGATCTTGTCTGATTGTATGCTGATAATTTAATGTTTATGCATGTGTTTGTCAATATGTGTTGTTTGTTAGTGGAGAGCGGAGCTCAATAGGATGTGATCCTGTCCGAAAGGCGGGATGCTGGTTGTGTGCTGATAATTTAGAAATTATGCATGTGTTTGACAATTAACTGCTACTTGTTAGTGGAGAGCGGAGCTCAATAGGATGTTTGCTACAATATTTAATCTAAGTTTGTATTGATTTACGTTGCAATTTATATAATCTCAACAATGTTGCAATATTTATAGGTTAATGGTTTTATTTTCTGTTAGAGGCAATAATTAATTTACGAAAGCCTTAGTTTCCTATTTGAGATTCAATATTAATGAGCATGCATAACTTATGAAGGTATGCATGCTCATTGTATTGAATCTTGAATTATCCAAGTGGGACAGTTTGGGAAAAAACCTTTTTCACACTCGTACAATAGTCATTTCAATGTTCAAATGCCTTATATACTTGTTGAAATCTCGGTCTGATGCATTTCCTTTTGTTCTCCTGGTGCATACTTGATCGCGGTGATTCTAACTGTGCTCGAGTCGTGTAACTTGGAGACCGATGGGAAATGCTGCCAAAATTTTGTCAAGTATAAGGTATTTGAATATGGGAATAACTATTAGTAGCCGAGTGTGGCAAAAGTTTCTTCTCGAATGGAATAGGTTCATACCTTGTCATAAGAACGAGATTGATGGAGTTATTGGAATGCACCGTAATATATAAATGTTATTGTAGGATTGGTCAGGCTATTTAATTGCCAGCAATGGATATTCCGGAGAATCGGAAATGGATGTATCGTAGGTTGGATCGGAATAAACGTCTTAAGGAAGAGTATAGAGTTGGAGTGGGTGAGTTTATAGAGTTTGTTGTTAACCAGGAGAGATTTATACGACTGGGCGGTGATCAATTGAGGTGTCCTTGCAAAAGATGCAAGTGTCAATCTTTCAAAAGCGTGGATGGAGTTGTAGCCGATCTTTATGAGAAGGGCTTCATGCCTGATTACTATTGGTGGAGTAACCATGGTGAGACGTTGCCTGACTTAAACCCGATTGTGGTTGAAGGTTCGTACTATGGAAGTGGTGACCGGAGGGAAGAATTGAATCCATACGAGCAGAAGATAATGGATCATGCTGGACCATCGGTTGGTGTTGTACTAGAAGAAGATGGGGGAGAAGATGGTGGAATGGGTTCCCAATACATAGAGGAGAATCCGAATCCCGAAGCTCAAAGATTCTATGATATGCTGAGTGCTGCACGATCTCCATTGTGGGAAGGATGTCGGGAGTACTCGGAGTTGTCGATGTGCATGGAATGATTGAGTATCAAATATGACTACAATATGCAATAAGGCTGTTTTAATCGCCTCACCAGGTCAGTGTCCAAGGCGTTGCCAGAAGACAATCGGATGCCTACTAGTTTTTATCATGCTAAGAAGTCTGTGGAAAATTTGGGTCTGGGGTGTTTGAAAATTGATTGTTGCCCGAATGGATGTATGTTGTACTATAAGGATGATTCAGCGGAAAGCATAACATGTTGTCGATTTTGTGGTGCGGATCGGTATAAGACAACCACTAGGATGGGCATTGAGAAGAAGAGGTCGCTAAAAAAGATGTGGTACTTTCCGCTCGTGCCAAGACTTACAATATTGTACTCTTCGATGGCCACTGCAGCTCACATGAGGTGGCATAGTGAGCATGAGAGGGAGCAAGATATCTTGTGTCATCCATCTGATGGAGAAGCTTGGAAGCATTTTGATAGGATTCATATGGCATTTTCGCAGGACCCTCGCAATGTCCGATTGGGGTTATCTACTGATGGATTTAATCCTTTTGGGAAGTCTGGAAAAGCATACTCTTGTTGGCATTTTATCCTGACTCCGTACAATCTTCCCCCGGGGATGTGCATGAAGCGGGAGTTTATGTTCCTAACAGTCATAATTCCGGGTCCGTCTAATCCAAAAGGTAAGTTTGATGTGTACTTGCAGCCGCTGATAGATGAGTTGACAATGCTGTGGAATGATGGTGTGTTGACATATGACGTATCTTTGAGGCAGAATTTCATCATGAAAGCAGCTTTAATGTGGACGATCAACGACTTTCCTGCTTATGGGATGATGTCGGGTTGGATGACCGCGGGGAAGCTTGGATGCCCAATATGTATGGAGCGATCGAAGGCATTCACGCTTAAAAATAGTCGAAAGATCTCATATTTTGATTGTCATCGTCAATTCCTTCCAGAAGATCATCCTTATAGGCGGAACAAGAATGCATTCAAGAAGCGTTGTGCGGAGACAACACCGCCTCCACCACGTTTGACTGGTCCTAATGTATGGCGCAGAGTACAGTACTTACCGCTCGTCCATGAAACCCAAGGAGAACATATTCCTGATTATGGCGTCAACCATAATTGGACAAAACAAAGTATATTTTGGAGGTTTCCGTATTGGAGGATGCAACTACTCCGTCACAACATTGATGTCATGCATACTGAGAGGAATGTGTTTTTGAATGTGTTTGACACTGTGATGGACATCAAGGGGAGGACAAAGGATACAAATAAAGCCCGATTGGACCTGGCTGACATTTGTAATCGGAAGGAGCTTGAGTTGCAGGACGGTGGTCGTGGCAGACTTATCAAACCGAAGGAAAGTTATACACTAAGCAAAGCACAAAAAGTGTCCATCTGTAAGTGGGTTAAAGAACTAAAGTTACCAGATGGGTATGCTTCCAATCTGGGTAGATGTGTTGACATTAAGGAAGCAAAGTTACATGGAATGAAGAGTCATTATTGCCACGTGTTCATGCAACGGTTGCTTCCAATTGCGTTCGATGCATTACCGAAGCAAATTTGGAACCCACTTGTTGAGCTTAGCCACTTTTTCAGGGAGCTTACATTGACAACACTAAATGTGAATCAATTAAAGGATATGGAAGTCAAGATACCCGTTTTGTTATGTAAGCTGGAGCAAATCTTCCCGCCGAGTTTCTTTGATTCCATGGAACACCTGCCAGTTCATCTACCGTACGAAGCAAGAGTTGGTGGCCCAATCCAATACCGCTGGATGTATCCATTTGAGAGGTAAACAACATCAACTATTTTACTTAATACATATGAAATTCACGAACACGAGAGCGTAGTTTAGCTTTCCCTACAACTAGTAATTATTTGTATGTATCCCTCTGTAATAGGTTCCTGCACTCCCTTAAACACAAAGTCAAGAACAAGGCACGAGTGGAGGGTTCCATTTGGGAAGCATACTTAGTAGAGGAGACTTCCACTTTTGCCTCTTATTTCTATCCGGACGAAGTTAACACGAGAAGGACAAGGATGCCTAGAAACGTTGATTCGGGCGAAGGAAGTTCAACTAGTCCTCCTATATCAATATTCAACTATCCGGGAAGATTTAGTGGCAAATCAAAAGGATATTTCTTGGAGCAGCGTGACATTAATGCTGCTCATCTGTATATCCTTCAAAATTGTGAAGAGGTCGCGCCATATTTAGAGTAAGTTTCTACAATGTCTTTTATAAGTTCAATTGACATTTATGATTATTAATCGTCCTGTTGTTAATCTCCCATATGTAGGATGTACGACAATTTTCTAAGGGATCTCCAACCTGACATTTCAAACGATCAGGTTGATCGAGAAATTACTTCTCACTTTGCTACGTGGTTCAGTAAATATGTAGGTTAAGCACCTTCATTTGTTGAAATACATTTTATCTCCTTAAATATATAGCATGTATAAGAATAATATAATATTTGATTTTTTAGGTACTAGATCCAGAAAACAATGTTCAAAATCCATTGTTGACAAATTTGGCATGGGGGCCTAACAGATGGTTTACATCATGGAATACTTATTTTGTAAATGGATATAAATTTAACACAAAAACATGGAATGAAGGAATGCAGACGTGTAACTATGGTGTTTGTGTGCGAGCCACTGATGGCAATGTAGAGGATGATTTCTATGGGGTTCTAACTGACATCCTTGAACTCGATTATACCGGTTTCCCCGTGATGAAGTTAGTTATCTTCAAGTGTGATTGGTTTGATCCTACTCTTGACGTAGGGACAAAAATAGATAAAAATTATGGTATTGTTCAAGTTAGGCTGTCTCGAAGGTATAATAAGGCGTACGACCCATTCATTTTTTCACAACAGGCTGAGCAGGTTTATTACTCGTCATATCCCGAAGGACATCATGGCTGGTTGGGTGTTATTAAGATAAAGGCTCGCAGTATAATTACTGATAATGTAATCAACCAGCCTGAAAAAGATGCTCCGTACCAAGATGATGAGTTTTCAAGACCCCACGTACCGTTGCAAATTACCCCGGACATTATTGTTAATTCTCTGGCGGACATTTCCGGAAATGGGGAAGAAGTTGAAAGAGAGTTAATGGATCAATCCGAGTTGGACGCATCTAGCGAAGGTACATTCCGATCAAGTGATACTGATGAGAGTGAGGGTGAATTTAGTGACGGAGATTCTACTTAGGTAATTTATTTATGTCATAATTCATTGTGTAAATGTCATTCTACTTATTAGGTAATTTATTTTTGTATTATTTACACTGTTGTGTAATCATCTTTTCATTTTTTTCACAGATGGCAGATTCCTCTAGAGGTAGGGGTCGTCGTGGAGGTCGTCTTTGCGAGAGTCCCTTCCCCGGCCGACCCACGCCCCTTGGATCGAGACCACCCTACCAAAGCACCTCGTGGGACGGGACACCTCAGGGTGATGGAGTTTCACCCCCCACCCAGCCTCATGTGGTCGGGACACAGGCTGCACCCTCATCATCCACACCTACGACGACAGAACCATCATCATCATCGGGACAGGAGAGTCGTGGTCCATTCGACAGGAGGATTCTTCTTATCCCCAAGGGGGATAATGAGTATGCTAATTTAATTTTTTAATATATATAAAGTATCGTTAAGTTCTATTTACTTGTTTTTTAAATTTATTTAGAACATTTATTAATGCTCTAATTTTGCTGCAGCTTTCTGCCCGCGAAGGGCCCTTCTGATTCGATATCGAAGATCCTGCGACGCAAGTTTGATGGTCCATGGCCTACATGGAAGGCCATCCCACTGGGCCATAGGGATCAGTTGTTTCTAGAGTTTAAGGTAACAATTTATTAAGTTATTTAAATTAAATTTACATTATATATATGTACACACGAATTTCCTAACAACTGTAAGTTGCAGAAAGAGTATGGCTGGGACTTAGCTTTAGAGGCTCTCGTCAGGGACATATTTGAGCATAAAGGCTCACTGGTCATGAAGAATCTGACGAACAAGCTGAGGAAGGGTCAGAATAAGGGGAGGTGGGTGGATCCTGAGATCAGGAGGCAGCTGGACCAATACTGGGCTACTGAGAAGTTCCAGGAGATCCAGGCCACAGCTCAGCGTAATCGAGCTTCTGATGGTGGCGCATGTGCTTGGACCGGTGGGTCTAAATCAGCCGCCACCCACTACGACGAGCTGGTAATACATTAAACTTTTGACTTAATATACTATTTAATTAATTAGTTTTCATTTTTAATTATTCTTATGAATTTGATATTATATTTTTCTGTGCAGAAAGCACAGAAACAACGGGCCCCGACTGCTATGGAGTTGGTGGCGAGGACGAAGAAGTTGAAGTCGGGGACATGGGTCAACGACAAGGCCTGTAACTATGCTGTAAGCAAAAAGATAATTTAGTGTTTACTTGTAATTTATTATAAATGATTTGTTAATATTAGATATAATTTTAACTAAAGCTCTTCAACTATACTTTGTAGGTGGGCTTCAACGAGAAGAAGGACGATGCCATATCACGTGCCTCACAGTCACAAGATGAGGCTTTGACTGGTGATGGGCCCTGCTCTCCTGTCTCCGTCGACGATAATGCCATTTATTTGGAGGTCGTCGGGAAGGGAACAAGAAGGGGCACGTGTATGGCCTCGGACACCTGGGAGGCGAGTTTATCGCTTCATCGTCCCAAGACGCCTTGCTCCTTCCTCGCGCCGATACCGTCCCTCGGGAACAGTTCCACCAAATGCAGGACACCATCACGCAGCTGAACGCGGAGCTTGGGAGAGAAGAGCGAGAGAGAGCAGCAGAGATGGCGAACCAGATGCGCAGTTGACTCAGGCACACCAACGACTGATGCAAAGCGAGCATCGAGCGAGGCCGCACACTACTACGGCTGGTGTTGGAGCAGATGAGATCCAGACTCGATTGCTCGAGATGATGCTCGACGGCGGTTTGTCGCCGCTTCCTCCAGCTCCGCCGATTCCGCCACTCGATGTCGCTCTGCGCAGAGGACGATCGCCTAGCGACGCGTCGGTGGTACGGACGCTGAGGATGATTGGATTCCTCCATCTCCCCCTCATCATGACTGATTTTTTTTTTCCATATTTTTGACTTTAAACGATTCTTGTACGACATTTTGGATTATTCTTTTTATATATATTTATTATTTTTATGATTGTATATTTCATAAGTTATTTGATATGTTTTATTAGTAATTTTTCTAACGTTTAAAGAAAATCAGAAAACAAAAATTATTTTAAAAATTAAAATTAAAAAAAAAATTAATAATAACCAGTTTAGCGACCGAATTAGAAACCAATAATTCGGTCACTAAACTTTATTTAACATTTACAGATGAGGTATAGAGACCGAAAATCCGTCGCTAATATAGGTTAACAGTAACCAAAATTAGCGACCGAACTAGCAACCGATTATCGGTCGCTAGAAATGGTTACCCAAAAAATGCGACCAACCTAATAGCAACCGTTTATTATTATTTAGCGACTGAAAATTCGGTCGCCAATAAGCGACCGAAATATTAATTCGGTCGCTAAAACCTTAGCGATCAGGTATTCTGCCACCACCCTTAATCGGTCGCTAATTCGGTCGCTAAATTAAATAGCGACCGATTTACACTGTTTAGCGACCGAATATTACGGTCACTAAACAGTTGTTTTTTTGTAGTGAAAAGAGGTCTTGCCTAGTATGTAAAGTGGGTAGGAGGCGTAACTCAGCTTCCTTTCCTTTTTGTTGATTGTCTTTTCTCCTTGTTTTCTTCGTCCTTTCTTCCTTATCTTCTCCTTCTTCTTTCTTTATTCTTTAGCCTTCGGCCTGAAAATAAAGTTGCAGTGGACGGAATCTCTTCGTCCCAACAGAAAATTAGATATGCAAAAGTGGATATACACTGGACGGATCTCCTCGTCCAACAAGAAAAGATAATTGCAGTGGACAGAACCTCCTCGTCCAAAAGAAATTAAAGTAATTGAAGTGGATGTAACCGCCTCGCCCAATGTAAATAAAAAAGCGGGCAGGACCGACGGGACCAACAAAGAGTGCAAAGCAATGGACGGACTACCCCGGCCCATCGCCAGTGTAAAGCAATGGACGGGAGCACCCCGTCCATCAGCAAGTGGAAAGAAATGGACGGGACCACCCCGTCCATCAGCAAGTGCAAAGCACTGGACGGGACTACCCCGTCCATGAGCAAGTGCAAAGCACTGGACGAGACCACCCCGTCCATCAGCAAGTGCAAGGCACTGGACGGGATCACCCCGTCCAACAACAAGTTAAAGCAATGGACGGTACCACCCCGTCCATCAGCAAGTGGAAAGCAATGGACGGGACCACCCCATCCATCAGCAAGTGCAAAGCACTGGACGGGACCACCTCGTCCAACGAGTGAGTCAAATGCAATGGATCTGCGTCCAACAATGGCCCAATGTAGTGGATCGGACGGGACCACCTTGTCCAACAAGTGAGTCTAATGCAATGGACTGCGATCCGCCCAACAACCTACCCAAGGTAGTAGATCGGGCGGGACGACCTCGCCCAACAAGTGAGTCCAATGCAATGGATCGATGCGCCCAACAATGATCCAAGGTAGTGGACTGGACGGGACCACCTCGTCCAACAAGTGAGTCCAATGCAATGGACTAGACTGCGTCCAACAGCCAGTCTAATGAAATGGACGGGACCACCCCGTCCAACAAGTGAGTCCAATGCAATGGACGAGACCATCCCGTCCACAGTAAGTCCAAGGTAGTGGACTGGACCGCGTCCAACAGCAAATTAAAGAGGCTGGCCTAGACCGCGTCTAACAGCATGTCCAACGCAATGGACGAGACCATCCCGGCCCACAAAGAAGTTCAATCGGCCGGCCTCGAACCACGCCTAACAAAGAAATTAATAATGTGATGGACGGGATCTCCCCGTCCAACAGCAAATGTGATGGACTGGAAGGGATCACTCCCTCTTTTCTTCATATTATTAGTCTCCTTGATACATGCTATCATAAAAATGAAGACGGGCAAAAATGGGTGTTCACAATAAGCATTAAATTCATCTTAATCAATGTATTGTAGGCTTTCCATAAATTAGGTCAGACTCCTCTTGAAATACATTAAAGAATGGTCTCAAGTACAATTTAAAATTTAACAAGTTTAATGTTTGCATTTATCTCTCACAAAGATGAGGTATTTAGCATAAAAAAAATTATTGCATTAATATGTGATTTTTAAAAGTTCAACTAAAAAGGTAAAGTTATTCTTTTTCTTTCAAAAATCAAAACCGTGAAGTGACCAATTAATACTTGTTTATATCCATTGTCCATATCTTAACCATTCTAATAGACTAATTGTTTTGAACAATTCTAATAGTTCTGTCGTATTTGCTAATTTTTATTTTGAATATTGAAAATAAAAAGAAGCCCATCTTCTAAGATCGATAACATGATTCAAAACATGATTCCAATCTCTGTGCTGATTCAGATTAAGGAAAATGATGATTCACCCTCGAAGAGAGAGAGAAAGCAGATCGGCGAGACACATAGTATATGTACCAAGTGCTTTTTTCCAGAAAAAACTCATCTAAACGGGCTCTAAGCGTTGATCGGAGAGAGCGTGAGTGTTGCAGATCGGAGAGAGAAACAGAGAGAACGAACCACCTTGTCGTAGAGAAATAACAATCAGTAGAGAAAGGATCGTTTGCAGGTGTAGGTCGAGAGAGGGGGATCAGATCCATCTCGTATGGATGGAAAAGAAATGGAAGAAAGATGAAATTTGAATTAATATTTAGTTTTACATAAGAAAATGTATTTTTGTAGTTAATATATAATTAATTGACTAGAAGATAGTTACTAATAAAATTAGCAGCTAAAGTTAGTAGCAAAACTCAAAAATTCCTGTAGTATTTTTTTTCTCACTCTGGTCTCCCCTTACCCATCTACACCCATATCATTCTTCTGACTTTTTATTTCTTAATCCTAATGTTATTTGTCTACTCGCATCCTTGGGATTTCAATTCAAACCCCTAACTTCATGAATCACCATATTTGCTTGCTGCTAGCTACAAAGCTTTGACGGCTTTTTGATCAAACTGGGTTCCTTTTGAAACTATTTACCAGTTTAGGGTTCTTCTGAAACTATTTACCAATGGGGGCCGTTTTGAATATTTTATTATTTTTCAGTCTGACGAGTCAAAGGCGCCACTGCAGATGGCGCCTTTGAAGGCGCCACTGCAGTTGACGCCTACAGTTTTATTAAAAAAAATAAAAATAAAAAGGGGAGGCGCCAAAGGCGGTGGCGTCCTCCCCCCTGCTAGCTACAGTGGCGTCCTCCCCCTGCTAGCTATAATAGCAATAAAATTTTACACTAATAAATATTCATCAATTATTACAGTAGTAAAAAAAAAATTATTTGGTGAGAGCATTGCAAAAAATCTCCGGAGTGAAATTAAGAAGATGGGTTTACCTGAGATGAATATTCCTTGATCCTGTCGCTGATGGTTCCGTCTAAAGCTCTCTCAGCAAGCTCATAATATACAGATTCCCTTTCTCATTATATTATATATAATACAAGAGAAACCGCGGTGTCTCCATAATCAGGTCAGGTATGTGCAAATATCTGGTGAATTCAGTTCATTATCTGGTAAATGGGTTTTTTTAGAAATAATTTTTTTTTTTTAAAGTCAAATAATTTTTTTTGGTTAAGTATGTGTAAATATCTGGTGAATCGGGTAAAAATATCTGGTGAATTCGGTTCATTATCTGGTGGATGGGTTTTTTTAGAAATAAAATTTTTATTTTTTTAAAAAAGTCAAATAATTTTTTTTGGTCAAGTATGTGTAAATATCTGGTGAATCGGGTACAAATATCCGGTGAATTCAGTTCATTATCTGGTGAATGGGTTTTTTTGAGAAATAAATTTTTTTGGTTAAGTATGTGTAAATATCTGGTGAATCGGGTACAAATATCTGGTGAATTCAGTTCATTATCTGGTGAATGGGTTTTTTTAGAAATAAATTTTTTATTTTTTTAAAAAAATCAAAATTTTTTTTAAAAAAAAGAAGGTGCCTCTGATGAGCGCTTACAAAGCGCCATCAGTAGCAGAAGCGTGGGGAGGACGCCACTGCCTTTGGCGCCTCCTTTGATTTTTTTTAATAAAAAGCAGAGGCGCCAATGCGTGTGACGCCTTTGACTCGTCAGACCGAAAAATAATAAAATATTCAAAACGACCCCCCATTGGTAAATAGTTTCAGAACAACCCTAAACTAATAAATAATTTCTAAAAGGAACCCAGTTTGATCAAAAAACCATCTTTGATAGTCATATTCATTATTTCAGTTGAGAATAAAATGTTATAATTGCAAGACAAAAACTTAGAAGAATAAAATGAGAATTGATAAAATATTAAATTAGGCTTCAAACATATGCAGGTCCCAAAGTTTCTAGACAATGGTAAGTTTCCAGACAGACATTGGCGGTGAGTGTGATCCGCATGGAAAAAACCTCTCAGATTGTGGAGCCTCGAATAGGATAATCGCTACTGAAGTACCTAATTACAAGTAGAAATTATTATTCCTATTTATAATACATTACTTTACTTGTTACAAACAAGTAAAAAAAATATTTTTTGATAAGCTAAAAATTGATTAATAGAAAAGAAGGCTAAATCAAAACATAGAAATGTTAAGAAAAGCCAAAATACAACGCAGTCCTGGAAATTCAAGCAAAAAAAAAAAAAAAAACCAACCCAATTACAACCAAAACAGAACCAAACAAATGTCCTGAAGAAAAAAAAAATCCTCAAGATGACTTTTCAAAACCAGAATTAACCCAACAGAATCAAAGGATCGTAGCAGATTCAAAGAAACCATTAAAAACAAGACAATAAAGCATAGAAACAGAAGCAAATACAAACTGCAACTCCAAAAGATGATCATACACCATAAAGAGGTCTTTATGAACCCCAAACACTGCTTGATTTTGAAATCCATGATGAGATAGAATAGTTCAAACCAGCATTTTTAGATTTAATCCAACTCCAAGAAAATAACATGATTGTCTCCTTCACATTTTCCACGTGAAGCTCTGAATTTCTGAAAATGTGCTTGTTTCTTGCCAACCAAATTACCCAACCTGATGCAAACCAAACAACAAGCTATATCATCCTATTTTTCATACTGCAATTAACTAGGCAATCCATCCTACTGCTATTTTGCAACACAGTAGATATCCCAAACCAATTAAAGCATTCATACAATATCTTGGAGTAAAACACACAACCAAAGAATAAGTGATCCATTGTTTCTACTTGTTGATGACAACATGAACACAAAGAAGAAGTTTCTGGAAGGACACCTCTTTGAATAAGATTTTGTAGTGTTGGTAACCTATCATGTTCAAGCTTCCATGCATGCAGAATAAAGTAATAATAATTAAGCATCCTCATCATGGTGAATAGCTAATGCTGTTCTTCTGCACATGGGGCATATGTTGAGTCGCACGAGCCATTGTTTGATGCAGTCAACATGAAATCTATGCACGCAATCCAACCTCGCAACTTCTTCTCCATTAACAAAGTCATCCTAAAAAAGGGATACAAAAATTGTGAAACCATTAAAATAAATTATAAAGTAGAGTGAAATAGTAATATTGATTAATTAGCTTGTAATTAGATATGTGAAATAATGCAATTAATTGGTTAACACAAGAGTAGAACTCACTTGACATATACAACATATTTCTGGCGTCTCCACACCAACAGACTCGAACTTTTCACGCCTAATGTGAGTCATTATCTCTTCATCACTCAGTCCCATGCCAACATGTAATTCATATTCATCTTCGTCATCATCGATAATGAGCCCCAGAAGCTACAAATCATTATTTCCAGAACAATAGTCAACTATATTATTTATTTTAATTAAACTAGGAACCACATGGAAGTTTTCTATCTTTACAAAGAAAATAACAGCCAATATATACTCCCTACGAAAAAAAACATTTATTAAAAAAATGCTAACCACGAGTTACATATATTAAATAAACCAAAAATATATATTAAATATTTTTACGTCATTTGTAATGTCGTCCTCCTCCAACTCCTCCTCCGGGATCGGTGGATTAATAATTCGCCTCTCATCAAGCATAAGAGTAACAAGCCATGCGTCAAGGAGCTGAAAGATTATAAACCCCAAATGATCAGAAGAGTTTAATTAAAGTCGGAGAAAACATAATAAAAATTAATCAACTCATATATAATTCTAGTTTTGACATAAAACCTCAATCAGTGCAACATCATAAGACTTAGTGTGCCTCATCAATCACTTACCAATCAATGAAATTAAATCAACAGAAAGTATATATATATAGTATAAAAAAGATATGTTTAAGTTTGACCATCTTTGTGAAAATCTACCTCTATTTGACTCTGTAGATACTGCAAGTTAGTATAAACCTGTTACACATAGAAATTTATTAAAAAATCAAGCATGTTAAAAATATATTCAAAAAGAGATTAACTTTTGAGAAGATAAGTACTATTGAGCATACCCAAGTCCAAGTCTGTTCTAACCAATTTGTCATTTCATAGTTCGGAGACATCAACAATGATGTAAAATAGGGCTCATGATAGCCAACTGCATGGATATCTGGAATTGGAATACCAACTGCAATGTAAGGGTTCATATCTTGAACACTTGGGTTGTTCAAAATTCCTGTTGATATTTGGGTTTCATGTTCAAACACAGTGGGTAGAGGAATCCAAGAAGGAACATTTGATGGGTAAAAAATATATCCAGGGTAATTTGCACTTCCTCCGTCGACAGGATGAAAGATTGCTGCATAAGGACCAAGTGTGACATTTCCATGAAGGGTTGTATGGTCATAGAAAGGCATCAAATTCAGACCTTCTGTTCCAACTTGATGAATGTTTGCATACCCAAATGGGTGCACTGATGGGTAATTAGTTGCACTTGCACCCATTGTGTTTTCTGGGGAGTTTAAGAAAGGATGATAGCCATCTTGGTAATTAGTTAAGGTTGGTTCAGAAGAACTTTCACCTTGATAATGAAGAAAATTTGACCAAGAAAGTGTATATGGGATTGGGAACCCTTGAGGAATTCCAATAAGGGAACCTAAATAAGATCCCAATGCTCCAACTGGTTCAGGAAGCCAAAAACCAACACTAACACCATTGTTTGGAAGAATGTCTTGATGAGGGGGATTGATATTTGCTCCAACAGTGAGGGAACTTGAAGATGGATTCAGTTGTTGCAATGTTCCAGTTGCTAGATGAAGATCAACATCGTTTTGACCACTAATTTGTTCAGTGTGATTATCTCCTGTAACAATAAGGACATCAAGAGTTAAGAGTTAAAAAATATTTTAAAGTAAATATATGAATCACACGTTTATTCTTTAACTAATAATCAAAATAAGGAATATGGTCAATTAAAAATGTTGAAGGGAGCAATAAGTGATGTCACCTTGTTGGTTGTCCATTGATCCGAAAGTTACTTCTCAAGGCCAAAGATTGCAAGAACAAAAATAGTTGAGGAACAAGTACTGTGACTTTGCTGCAGATCGAGTTACTAAACCTACATGAGAAGCAAAGAAAATTCTATATATTCAACATCATAATATTTTTATAAATTACTAGCATAAACTGTACAATTGCATCTAAAAATATTAACTACGTAATATCAAATGTGGCAATACAAACCATAACTAATATAAAAAAAAGATGGTATCAATCTATCGAAATTAAGCAATGGCATATTAAATGCATCCTCTTCATGATTGTATATATTTGAGTTATGAGCCAAAACTAGTTACTGATGAGTTGTTTCTATCTTAGGCAAAGTATATTTCATCTCATTTTTTGGCAACTTAAAGACTTGGGTACTTCTAAGCAACCCTATACTATTCTTTATTGTGACAAAAGAAACACTATATATTAAAAGTACCCATAATGACATTTTTTAAGACAATATAAGTACAACTCTTGTACACGATTCATTTAAGACTATCGAAATCTTTTCTAGAATATGTATTTCTCTATTTCTCACACAAACGAACTTCACAAGTAACATAATATGAAATCACAACAATATTGGATAGCAATATTAAATTAAGGGGGAAAATTTCACGGTCAACTTAATGCTAACAAGCAATTCAGCGTAGTTCTAGATACATAAGGCTCACGTTGATTTATGAATAAATAAGAGGGCGTCCATGTAATAATCTCATACCAAATATTAAACCTGCCTCTATTGCTAAATATGCTTAAATATGAACTAAAATGCTGATAGAGAAGAAAATAAGAAAATCAATGCTAGACAATAAAATATATTTCTCTACTAAGATAGAACTAACATTAATATAAATATCATAGAATTCACATATCCTTGCAAGAAACAAAATGCACACATATTGATGATAGGTTGATTACAAGTCTGTGGGGGAGGTACTGATTTTGAGTGGGTGGCTACTCCTTCTTCTGGCTTGTATAGTATCTGGAGAGTAGGATTGTTGAATTTTTAGTTCTCTTTCTCTGGGAATGGTTTATTGATGAGTCGGTTAGATAGGTTTCTCAGTGGCATTTCTTCTCGGTGGGTTGGTCCAAAAGATATATCAGATTATTGCCCGGTGTTGTTCAAGAGTGAGTTACGTAATTGGGGGCCTAAACCATTCCGCTTTAACAATTGCTGGTTAGAACATTGTGACTTTATCAATTTCATAACTTCTTGCATGGTTGTCGATTGGCAGCAATTGAGATTTAGAGAGAGCCTATTGTTTCAAAAATCTAGGATCAAATGGATCCAGGAGGATGATATGAATACAACATTTTTTTTACCCATGCTTACGTTCAAGGCGTGGGAAAAATCACACTAAAGAGATAACTGGATAGAGGAAGTGGGGGGAGGTAAAATAAAAAATCATGACGCATTTTCAATAGTTTTTTGGGAGTTGCCTTTGATCTGTCTGATTTTGGATGGGGTTTCTTAACATCAGCTGTCTCTTGTGGATAGTGCTTCTCCTATAGTCCCTTTTAGTGCTGAAAAAAATAAAGGAGGTAGTGTGGAGTTGTGAAGGTAATAAGATCCCAAGACCGGATGGGTTTACTTTTATTTTTTTCAAAACATGCTGGGACATCTTTCACCATGAGGTTTGTGCGCTTGTTGATGAATTTTATCATAATTTTTCATTACCTCCTCCTTTGTAGCACTTGTTCCTAAGAAGGATTATCCTTAGTTTCTTTAGGAATATAGACTGATATCTCTCATTGGCAATATCTCTAAATAATCTCTAAATTGTTGGCTGAGACTAAAATGGGTGTTGGGGTATATTATCTCTCCTTAATTAATTAAAAGTAAACAATTATTCCATCTATTTCTAAGCTTCCGAGGAACACCTTTATCACAACTGAAGGCAGAAACCACTAACCTAGAATCACACTCAAGCCACAAGTTGTGCCAACCTTTCTCAAAATCTAATTCAATAGCAAACATTGCACCAAAAAATTCAGTGTATAGGGAATAAGACATGCCAATGTTTACTACAAAACAACCAAGGGCAGCAGCTCTGAAACCTTTGAATATTCCGCCATAAGCTGACAAACTCGGATAACCTTTAGCAACACCATCAATGTTGCATTTATCCCAGTTACACAAGGGAGGAATCCAATTGACATGTATTTTAACCCTCTGGCAGCACTGAGATTCTAGGGTATAAGCAAGGTTTTCTTTCACATCATCTAAAAGTATAAATTGATCGTCTTGAAAGAATTAGAATTTGATAAAATGCATTTTAAAAATTTCACATTTTGGATGCCTTAAGTTTAAAGATTGAACGAGACATGATTGTCAAAAATGAAAGTGTTAATTTAAAATGACCATAAATTTCTTAACCATCCCAAATCCTCACCAATTTGAAGAAAATACACGCAACAAAAACACGAAATCACAAAGAATGAATTAGGGATTTAAATGCAATCGAACTACTCAAACCATCTAAGTACCAAACAAAACTGATGGAAGGTTTGAAAATTTAATTGAATATCTTCTTCACCCATTAACTTTTTTAGAGATAAAGAACAAATCGAGGGGAGATGAAAAAAATGTCAATTTCAAAATAATCATAAAAAAATTGAGTATCATTTCATTTTCACTGTTTTATGTATTCATTTCATAGATTACCATAAAATAAAACTAAAAATAAGAAATATTATGAACAACAAAATATAGGAAATAAGAGAAATAAAAATGACAAAAAACCAAATCAAAGAGGAAAATTGAAGAGAGGATCAAATTGAATACAAGAGAATGAAATGGTGATGAAAATCATATAAGAAAAAGAAAGGAAAATGCTAGACCTGGTGGCAGCAACAACTTTGTCAGCTTCGGTGACACATTGAAACATCGGTAAGAACCAACGGAATGAGAGTAGACAGAGGAGGCTGAAGACGTAGTACAGTGGATCACTGGTTGGTGGTAGCTTAAAGTGGTCAATTGAGAGGTAGGATGAAATCGGGAATAGAGAAGGAAGTAAAGTGAGGTAGATCGTAGGGAATTTGGGTTATTTGGTCAATTGGTAGACCGTGAGGAAGAAAGTGAATTGAGATAGATCGGGTAGGGAATTAGGAATTTAAGGTGATTATAATTGACTAATTTGGAGATGGAGGTGAAATTAGTGGTGGAGAACGAAGAAGGAAGTGGAGTGAGGTAGATCGAGTAAGGAATTGAGAAGTTAGGGTGATTAGAGTTTGTCGATTGGGATATGAAGGTGAAATGGTGAAGAATGGAGAGGAAGTGAAGCGAGGTAGATCGGTAGGGAATTGGGAATTGGGGTGATTATAGTGGGTAATTGAGAAATGAAGGTGAAATTGTGAAGAATGAAGAAAGAAGTGAGGTGAGGTACTTCAAGTAGGGAATTAGGAAGGGTTCAAAAAGAGTTTTAAACTTATTTTATTACTTATATATATATATATATATATATATATATATATATATATATATATATATATATATATATATATATATTATAAAATGGCTGCAAGTTGTCAATTCTAACGGTAGTCTTGGGTTGAGCAAGGACAAGAAAAAACTTAGATTTTTTATTCAAATTTGAGATTATAAGTGTAACCGATGAAAATAATTTTGCTTAGGAACATGGTGACATAACTTTAACATTGGGTTATTCAGTGAATTTTCCAAAATGAAATGCAAACAACAAACTCTTTTCAATACTCTTTTTCAACACACTATTATCGTATGAAATTCATATCTAAGACTCACTAAATCACATGGATTCACTCTCTATTTAGTGAATCTCACATGAACTCTGCATAATAATAATGGGTTGGAAAGAGTTAAAAGTAATATGTTCTATGCATTGCTCTTTACCATATCCATTACTCGAACCAAAACACCCAACCCACACCACCCAAATATTTTAAATTTGGTTGGGTTGGATATTCAAATGTATCTGCACTACATGCACCCTGAAATTATAAAGGAAGGAATTAAATTCGTTTTAATTGTGGGTTTTCCATAAATAAGGGTCAGACTCCTCTTGAAATCCATTAAATAATAATTTTTCAAGTACAATTTAAAATTTAATAAGTTTAATGTTTGCATTTGTCTCTCACAAAGATGAGGTATTAAAAGATTTAATTTATTGCATTAACATGTGGTTTTTAAAAGTTCAACTAAAAAGGAAAAACTATTATTTCAAAAAAGTAAAATGGCCAATTAATACTTGTTTATATCCATTGTCTGTATCTTAACCATTCTAATAGTTATGTCGTATTTGCTAGTTTTTCTTTTGAAATACTTTTATCGCCCATTGGGCTTCAAGGTTCAGTGATCAATGTACCTCATCTTCCATTACCGTATTGTCAAAATCGTAGAGGAGGTGTATATTGAAAATGTAGCTGTGAAGCTTTTCCCTGTTCAGGATGACCCATCCACCCGAATATTTTAAATTTCGTTGGGTTGCATATTCAGATGAATTTGCACTAAATGCACCCTTGAAGGACAAGCATTAAATTCATTTTAATTGTGAGCTTTCCAAAAATAAGGGTCAGACATACTACTCTTGAAATACATTAAATAATATTGGTTCTCAAGTACAATTTAAAATTTAATAAGTTCAATGTTTGCAATTATGTCTCACAAAGATGAGGTGTTTAGTATTAAAAAATTAATTTATTGCATTAATATGTGTTTTTTAAATGTTCAACTAACAAGGAACAATTATTATTTTTTATTTCAAAACGTAAATTGACCAATTAATACTTGTTTATATGTCGTATTTACTAGTTTTTATTTTGAATATTGAGAATAAAATAGTTTATAGCCAAGACCGAGTCAACAATCATCACTATACATGAATGAATCCCGAAATTAATATAAGAATCCGTTCACCAAAACTCGTTATTAATAAATAATTAAATTAGGAATTGATGGTTTATTTAACATACATATGTATAATCTGGAAAAAGTTTATTATTTATAAGAAATATAATAATATTTACATATTCATGTAAAATTCACTATAAAATTCACTTTGATGATATCTCTACACTACGAAAGAAATTAGTCTTTAACTGTCGATCAGAAGGATACCCTTAACACGCAAAAAAAAAAAAAGATATATGAGAATATTATTTATAAAATATATAATATTTTAGCAATAAAAGACAAAAGACTTCTAAGAACTATTTACATTTGCAATGTATTTGAAGGTTTAAGTTGGTATCTAATTTGTCTCATATACATTTTTGAAAGCTTGAATTACTATTTAATTTGAATCGGAAACTCTTAAACATTCACTCGTTAGTCACTTAACTATTTTTAAAAAATAAGAATGAGATGAGGAGAGGTCCCTCATTTCCCCGTCTACAATCCCTGTCATGGGGAGTTTAGTTTTACTTCCCATCCTTATTTCCCACCAATCAGCTAATTATGGGACCTTGAAAATATATAAGAAATTAGTGTTATATATACTCTCCGATTTCTATTATAAACAAAAAAGTCCCAAAGTTTTTGATCTTATATATAAGTAAATTTTGTTTTTCAATGACTCATTTAATGACATTATTCCAAAAATACCCTTCAATTAATACAAATTCCAATGACTCATTTAATGAAAATTGAAATTTCAGACGAAGGATAATTTAGATAACAAACCTCACGAAACATTTGATGGAATCCTTGCTCTGAAATTGGACATTAAGAAAACATTTGATACCTAAGATTGGAATTTTATTATTGAGGTATTAGAAGCCTTTGGCTTTTGCCACAAGTTCTGTAATTGGATAAAGCTCATTCTAAGCTCAGCAAAGTTATCTTTTCTTGTTAATGGGAGATCTGTGGGTTTTTTCGATTGTAAAAGGGGTGTGAGACAGGGACATCCTCTCCTCTTTTGTTTGGCAGATGATGTTTTAAGCATATGTATATCTCTCTTGGTAAATTTTGGCTTGTTCAAGACTGTTTCAGGCCCTAATAACTTCTCTTCTCCTAGCCATGTCATGTATGCAGATGATGTGTTGGTGTTCTGCAATGGTTCAAAAAGGAATCTGCAAGTTTTAATGAAGCTGTTGGATGAGTACAATAAGGTTTCAGGTCAACACCTCAACATAAACAAATGCAAGTTCTATATGGGATCTCCCTCTTCTAGAAGAGTTGCACATATTTCTGCTATCTTTGGTTTCTCAGCTGGTAGTCTTCCTTTCAACTCCTTAGGGGTGCCAATTTTCTAAGGAAACCTTCTAGAGTTCAGTTACAACCTATAGCAGACAGGATTTTGTCTAAACTTGCTTCTTGGAAAGGAAGTCTATTGTCAATCATGGGAAGGGCTGAACTTGTGAAGTCTCTGATCCAAAGTATGTTGCTTATTAGTTTTCAAGTCTATGCATGACCTATCAACCTTTTAAATCATCTAGACAAATGATTAGAAACTTCATTTGGTCTAGTGATATCTCTACCAAAAAATTGTAACAGTGGCATGGAAAAGGCTGTGTTGTCCTTTAAGGGAAGGAGGCCTAGGCATTAAATCCCTCAAAGCTCTGAACAAGGCTGCCTTATTAAAGCTCTCATGGGATCTGCTTGTCTCTAACAAAGATTGGGTTAGTTTTCTTAGAGGAAGATACTTGCAACATAATAAACCATCTCTTAAGTATGTGAGATCTTCCATCTGGCCAGGTATCAAGAATCTTGTACAAATTGCTTTCTCAAATTCTATCTGGATGGTTGGTGATGGCAAGGACATTAATTTTTGGCTGCATAATTGGTCTCATAAGCCTCTGGTGGATGCTCTTAACATTCCAGTTTCCCTGCACAACTCCCTATCTGCATCAATAGCTGATTTTATAAAGGATGGCAAATGGTTTTTTTTCCTGAGGAGTTACTGCATACACTCACAAATGCAGGAATTAACTTGTCTCAAATCCCTGTTCCAAATTTCTCAGCTAGAGATAAACTGATTTGGAAGGAGTCTAGCTTGTTGAATCTCTCTTTTAAGGATGCCTTTCTCTTTTTCAATCCTCCTCAACCTCAAATGGATTGGTACAAGCTAATCAGGAATCAGCATATCCCCCCATCTAAATCATTGGTTGCTTGGAGATTGTTATATAGGAAACTCCCAACTTAGGATTAGTTACAGCAAAAGGGCTGTACAACAATATCAGTCTGCAGTTTTTGTTATCAACAAGCTGAAACCATCGAGTGCATCTTCTTTCAATGCAGCTATGCAAAAAAATTATGGAGTTGGCTTGGATCTATTATTAACTGCAATGTGAATCCAATTAATTCAATCTCAATCCTGGATATATGTGAGATGAATTGGAGCCTTCAAGTCAGGGATGTCATATCAATAGCTAGAATCAACATTATTTGGGTGATCTGGTTTAGTAGAAACAAGCTCAAGTTTGATAACAAAAAGTTCTCCATTCGAGCGGCAATTAGTATGGTAATAGCCTCAACCTCTCTAATCGGTAATTTCTATAAAAAGCAAAGCAAGCATATTCATCCAGCAATGAGCTTCACATTCTCAGCTTCTTTAAGGTTTCTGCTCATCCTGGTAAGGCTCCCAAAATCATACTAATTGTTGGAGTGCTCTTGTGTGTGGTTGGATTAAAGCCAACATAGATGGTTCGGCTATAGGGTGTCCTGTTCTAGCAGGTGGAGGGGCAATCTTCAGGGATAAAAGTGGTGTCATTCTAGGTTATTTTTCAGACTTCTGTGGACATTTTTATGCTTTTAATGCTGGGTTATTTGCTGCTATAGCTGCAATTGAGATTTCTTGGAGAAATGGCTGGTTGAACCTCTGGTTAGAGTGTGATTCTTTACTTGTGGTGCAAGCTTTCTCTTGTCTTGATATTGTTCCTTGGAATGTCATGACTAAATGGAAGAGTTGTTTAAGGATAGTCAAGAACATGAATTTCAAGGTTTCTCATATTTTTCAGGGAAGGAAACCATTCTGCAGATAAACTTACAGTCTATGGAGCGGCCTCAAAGTGTTATTCTTGGTGGAATCTTATTCCTAGTTTTATTAGGCATGATTTTTTTCATCTATAGATGGGGTTTGCCTATGTGTAGATTTTTTAATAAATTTTGGTACGCTGCAAATGATGAATAAAACTTGAAGTGTCAACCTAGTTGGGATGTCTTACTTTATAGTGATGCTTTTGCATATCATTCTTTGCTTAAAAAAAAGGTAACAAACTTAATTTTTTACAAAATTCAATAAAATCAACTAATCATCTTAATATATATATATATTTTATTTAATTTTTGCTTACAATAGAGAACGGAGGGAGTCATTAGATTATAAGGGTATATACAAAATATTAGTAAGGATGGATACCACGCGGGATAGGGAGTATGATCGTCATGAGAGAAAAAATCGTTGACCATGGGTCTCGAATGGGGTAATCCTTACGTAAATCCCCCAAACATAAATACAAACTCTTAAACCTATTTATAATACATTATTATTTGTTTTATATTATTTTTTAAAAAGGACCCACATCAATATGCTTGATAGCTAATTAATAACTTGAACAATTACGTCAAAAAAAAACTTGAACATTAAATACATCAGCATTAATTAGTGAGGCAATACTATTTGCACATTCAAACTCCCTAATATCCAAAACAAAAGGAGTGCTAGCAACACACTTATTTCTATTAGTTTAAATTCATATAGGTCCCATTATTTTGAAATTGGGTCACTGATGCGTAATTTTTAGATTAAAGGCAAGTGCACCTCGTCGCAAACAAGTAATACGGTGGTAAGACCGGTTATCGTATCCACAGGGATTGGTTGTCAATTACCAATTCACAAACTCAACAACTATCTAGACTAAACTAAAGTATGAGAGATTAAAACAGAAAACAAAGCAATACAATATTTTTGGTCTTTTGGGAATTTTATCGAACACTTGGTATGCAAACAGAGATGTGGCTAAGATTGTTAGGGTTAGACTACACTAATCCTCCCTTAGTTGCAATGAAATCATTATCAATACAAGCACTACTTCGATTATGACAATCAAGCCTTTTTTAAAGTACTCAAGCCTAATGTCTTAGGTGCATTGAGCCTAAAATCCCAAATTAAACCCTAATTCCTTAGGTGGAATAACCTGAGATTTTGCATTAAGTCAAGACTTATAAGATTGCAAGCATTCAACACCTATGTCTAGATTCTTGAACTACTTGACATATGATTCATGAGCATGCCTTAACACCAACCTTCCAGTCATCTATCAAAGCAACATATCATTCCTATGGGTAGCTAATCCAAGGAAAGCATTAAGCACAGAATCACATACTCATAAAGAAATAGAGACTTTCATTAAAACACCAAATCAAATACAAACAAGTTCAGAAAAGCTACATCTAACCCCAACAATGGGGGATTAGTTACTCATATTTACGTGAAAACCAAACCAGGGAAATAGAAGAAAAGGAGAGGAGAGACACCACGGGAGCTTTCCTTATTCTTCACAGAAACCCCTCTCAGAAACTCCCCTCTAGGGTCGAAACCCCTAGCTCGTAGCAGCCTCCAAGTCCCCAAGAGCTCTCTCCACCAAAAGCTCCCCAAAACTGCCCTAAAATAGCAACTTATACCAATCAGATCTGCGCGCGTTCGCGAGGCGAGACATGTCTCGCGAGGCGAATGTTAAAAATCTGCATTCAGAGAATTGAACTCTCGCGAGGCGAGAGTTTCTTCGCGACGCGAGACCGAAAGGTTTTTCTTTAATACGCCCGTGAGGAGCATCAGGGCCTGGGCGTGATGGCTTCTGTTTCCAGACTCGCGAGGCGAGACGAGGTTCGCGAGGCGAACCAGAAAGATGACATTCTGCTGCAACAGTCATCTTTCAGGGTCGCGGGGCGAATAAAGTCTCGCGGGGTGAATCTCCAGAATTCTGCTTGGCTCAATTTCTTCTCTTTTCAGGCTCTATTTCATCCAAGCATCCATCAAGGCTAATTCTGAGCATTTTTCCATTAAATCCTGCAAAACAACACCAAGACACTGCTTCACCCGTTCCGAGGGAAAATCTAACTAAATCAACTAAATAATGCCTAATCTATATGAAAAATACATGCAAAAGTATATAGAAAATATCATATAAAATCACACTATCAAATCACCCCAAGCTTATTCAATTGCTTGTCCTCAAGCAATCACTAAGGCCAGAAGAATAAACAGAACATGGATAGTGAACTAAGAACCCGAGTAAATGATCTAAGCAATAGGCAATCCAAACAATTCAGCAAGAGACAATCAATTCAAGTCCAATTAGAGGCTTAGGTTCCTTAGACTCATATTCTCACTGATTTGGGCACTCTTTCTCACATGAAGCTCACCCCAAGCTTGTTCATTTGCTTGGCTCTCTTCCTCACCACTCAAGTGTTTAGGGGATAAGACATTTCGCTCAATTTTCCTCAAGGAATGGATCCTACCATAGGCTTGACTATCAACCAAATCTCTACTTTATTAATGAAAACAATTAAGAGTCAAGAGGTCTTTATTTTGGTTGTAATGTGGCCATGGGATTAATCGTTAGGTGGGGATAACAAGAAAAGGACATTTCAAAAGGCTACATAAACATCAAGCATTGCAAACATGACCTTCTAAAATACCTTCTTGGGTTTTCAATTCACTTTCCACCTTTCTTTACTTTCTTTTCATTTTTATTTCTCACTTTTCTTTTTGTCATCCCCTTCTTTATTTATTTTTTTTTTCTCTTTTTCTGTTTATTTTTCTTTTGCTTGGAGAAGGGGAGATTTTTTCAACTCAAGAGAAATTTTTTTTTTTTGATTCTTTTCCCAAACTTTTTCAACTACCTTTTTACCCTTTTGTAATACTTTAGAAGGTCCCTATCAAACATATTTATCAAAACATTTCAGGGTACCAAGAAAAGCATTTTATTCTTTTGTAGGCTCAAAATTGGGCAACTAAGGGGTAGCATTTTATCATTCAAAGCTCAGAAGGCCCGAAAAATACCTATTGCCTCAATCATTTTCAAAAATGTTTTCAAAAATTTTCAAGCTTCAAAATGGTTTCAAGTCAAGTTCTAGAGAAAACAAACCAAGAGGAATAACACTCTAACACAAAGAATGTGGTAAAATTTAATGAGTACCCCTTTGGCTCAAAATCTAACATTTTTTTAGCAGTTCAAAAATCAATGAAAAACACAAATCTTCAGAACCCTATGCTAATTATCAGCTATCCAAGATTATCTCAAACATTTTCATTTGCAGCCATATCACAAGAATGAAAAAAAATTGGGTTCAAAAATTCACAATCACAAGTTATTTGGCACTTAGTTCTCACAATCGGATACAAAATCTAAGCAAGGGCAATCTAATGTGTGATCTTGCAAACTATCATGCAAGACTATATGAATGCAACATGAAAAATGCAAATGCAAAATACCCCTACCCCAAGCTTAAGAATTTACATTGTCCCCAATGTAAACAATCAAGTTGGAGAAAGGAACGAAAAATAAAATAAGATAAAATGGAACGGCTTACCGAGGCGGTAACAAGTGTTGGCTTACATTCCAGTCAGAAACTGCCTGAGAATTGGGTGCTTTTTCTTGTCTTCTCGCTCTTCCCTCCTTCCTTCCCTGAAATTACTTGGCAATTTTATTAGTAAAAGAAAACTCTTGATCTTCTCAAATTATTCAAGAGTTTAAAATCAAAAATCAAATCTAACTAAACAAAAAGGAAAAAGGAAAAGGAAAAGAAAAATTGGGTTGCCTCCCAATAAGCGCTTCTTTAATGTCACTAGCTTGACTTATTGAAAAGCATCACCTGGATCCTCCTCCCAGATCAAATGGAAATTGGGATGGTGATTGTAGCAGTAAAATAACTTTATTCTCAATTCCACCCAGCCATTGGGTGGAAATTCTATTGACCTTTACAATTATAAACTCACTTCCTCTCGGGTCAAATGGAATTGTCAAGAGGAAGTGTGACAGACAAGTGGGAGGGGCTAACTTACCAATGTCCACACATGCATGCAAGCCAACATATTTATCTAGTGCAGTAAAATCAGATTGCTCAGCATGCATGGTGGAAGGAGTGCTATCTAGATGCCCTGCCTCCTCACTTGTTGTTTCCCAAGGATTTGTGGAAGGTAATTCCTCTTGTTGTGGTTCACTCACCACCACCACTTTGTTTTCAATTTGGTCCATTCCCATAACCAGATTTTTCTCAACTTCCACTTCATGTGGCTCTATGGGAATCATTGATGCGTGATTTTTAGAATATAAAGGCAAGTGCACCTCGTCGCAATCAAGTAATACGGTGGTGAGACCGGTTATCGTATCCACAGGGATCGGATGTCAATTACCAATTCACAAACTCAACAACTATCTAGACTAAACTAAAGTATGAGAGATTAAAACATAAAACAAAGAAATAAAATGTTTTTGGTCTTTTGGGAATTTTATCGAACACTTGGTATGCAAACAGAGATGTGGCTAAGATTGTTAGGGTTAGACTACACTAATCCTCCGTTAATTGCAATGAAATGATTATCAACACAAGTCCTACTTCAATTATGACAATCAAGCCTTTTCTAAAATACTCAAGCCTAATGCCTTAGGTGCATTGAGCCTAAAACCCCAAATCAAACCCTAATGCCTTAGGTGGATTAATCTGTGATTTTGCATTAAGTCAAGACTTATAAGATTGCAAGCATTCAACACCTATGTCTAGATTCTTGAACTACCTGGAATATGATTCATGAGCATGCCTTAACACCAACCTTCCAGTCATCTATCAAAGCAACATATCATTCCTATGGGTAGCTAATCCAAGGAAAGCATTAAGCACAGAATCACATACTCATAAAGAAATAGAGACTTGCATTAAAACCAAATCAAATACAAACAAGTTTAGAAAAAGCTACATCTAACCCCAACAATAGGGGATTTAACTACTCATATACAAGGAAAACCAAACCAGAGAAATAGGAGAAGAGGAGAGAAGAGGCTCCATGTGAGCTTTCCTTCTTCTTCAAAGCAACCTCTCTTGGCTCCCTTCTAGGGTTGAAACCGTAGCCCAGCCATGGCCTCCAAGTGCCTCCAAATGCCTCCCTCTGGACCCTTTTTTAGGTTAGAAGTCAGTCCCCTTTTCTGTTCAGCGCAGCCTTATTTATAGATCAGTCGCGCGTCACGGCCGTAACGGCTTCTGGAGTGGGCGAATTTGCACAAAATGGGTTCTCGCGAGGCGAGCCCTTTGTTCGCGACGTGAATCCTTAATTTCTGGTAGGTCACGGCCGTGATGTCTGTCACGGGCAGGCCGTGACAGTCTCTGACTTTTACCTTCTTCTCTGCTTGATCACGGCCGTGATGGTCATCACGGCCAGGCCGTGATGGGCTCTGTTTGGCTCATATTCTTCACTTTTCAAGCTCTTTTTCATCCAAGCTCCACCAAGGCTGATTTTGATCATTTTTACATTGAATTCCTGCAAAATAACACCAAGAAACCGCATCACCCGTTCCAAGGAAAATCTAACTAAAATCAAATAAATAATGCCTAATCTATATGCAAAATGCATGCAAAAGTATATAGAAAACATGATGTAAAATCACACTATCAAATCACCCCAAGCTTAATCAATTGCTTGTCCTCAAGCAATCACTAAGGCCAGAAGATCAAAATAATCAAAGCATGGATAGTGAACTAAGAACCCGAGCAAATGATCCAAGTAATAGGCAATTCAAACAATTCAGCAAGAGACAATCAATTCAAGTCCAATTAGAGGCTTAGGTTCCTTAGACTCATGTTCTCACTGATTTGGGCACTCTTTCTCACCTTAAGCTCACCCCAAGCTTGTTCATTTGCTTGGCTCTCTTCCTCACCACTCAAGTGTTTAGGGGATAAGACATTTCACTCAATTTTCCTCAAGGAATGAATCCTACCATAGGCTTGACTATCAACCAAATCTCTACTTTATTAATGAAAACAATTAAGAATCGAGAGGTCTTTAGCTTTGGTTGTAACATGGCCATGAGATTTAATCGTTAGGTGGGGATAACAAGAAAATGACATTTCAAAAGGCTACATAAACATCAAGCATTGCAAACATGACCTTCTAAAATACCTTCTTGGGTTTTCAATTCACTTTCCACCTTTCTTTTCTTTCTTTTCTTTTTATTTCTCACTTTTCTTTTGTCATCCCCTTCTCTATTTATTTTTATTTTTTATTTTTTTTTGTTTGGAGAAGGGGAGATTTTTCAACTCAAGAGAAATATTGATTCTTTTCATCCCAAAATATTTTTTTTTTCAACTACCTTTTTACCCTTTTATAATACTTTCGAAGGTCCTATCAAGCATATTCATCAAAACATTTCAAGGTACCAAGAAAAGCATTTTATTCTTTTAGGCTCAAATTGGGCAACTAAGGGGTAGCATTTCATCATTCAAAGTTCAGAAGGCCAGAAAAATACCTATTGCCTCAATCATTTTCAAAAATGTTTTCAAAAATTTTTAAGCTTCAAAATGGTTTCAAGTCAAGTTCTAGAGAAAACAGACCAAGAGGAATAACACTCTAACACAAAGAATGGGGTAAAATTTTGTGAGTACCCATTTGGCTCAAAATCTCACATTTTAGTAGTTCAGAATCAATGAAAATCACAAGTCCACAGAACCATATGCTAATTATTAACTATCCAAGATTATCTCAAACATTCTCATTTGCAGCCTTATCACAAGAATAACAAATTGGGTTCAACAATTCACTATCTCAAATTAATTGGCACTTAGTTCTCACAATTGGGTGCAAAATCTAAACAAGGGCAATCTAATTGTGTGATCATGCAAAACTATCATGCAACACTATATGAATGCAATATGAAAAATGCAAAATATGAACATATGCAAAAATACCCCTCTACCCCAAGCTTAAAAATTTACATTGTCCCCAATGTAAACAATCAAGTTGGAGAAAGGAGAAGAAAAAGAAAATAAAACAAAAAAATTGGAACGACTTACCGAGGCGGTAACAAGTGTTGGTTAACATTCCAGTCAGAAACTGCCTGAGAATTGGGTGCTTTTTCTTGTCATCTTGCTCTTCCCTTCCTTCTTTCTCTGAAATCACTTGGCAATTTTATTAGTAAAAGAAAACTCTTGAGCTTCTCAAATTATTCAAGAGTTTAAAATCAAAAATCAAATCTAACTAAACAAAAATGAAAAAGGAAAAGGAAAAGAAAAATTGGGTTGCCTCCCAATAAGCGCTTCTTTAATGTCACTAGCTTGACTTATTGAAAAGCATCACCTGGCTCCTCCTCCCGGATCAAATGGAAATTGGGGCGGTGATTAACAATGATAATATAACTTTATTTTCAATTCCATCCAGCCATTGGGTGGAAATTCCATTGACCTTTACAATTATAAACTCACTTCCTCTCGGGTCAAATGGAATTGTCAAGAGGAAGTGTGACAGACAAGTGGAAGGGGTTAACTTACCATTATCCACACATGCATGCAAGCCAACATATTTATTTAATGCAGTAAATTCAGCAAGCATGGTGGAGGGAGTGCTTTCCAAATGCACCGCCTTCTCACTTGTTTCTCTCCAAGGAAGTGTGGAAGGTAATCCCTCTTGTTGTGGTTTACTTACCACCACCACTTCATCTTCAATTTGATCTATTCCCACAACCAGATTTTTCTCAAATTCTGTTTCATGTGGCTCTATGGGAATCATACATGGTGGTCGGGGTGGTAAATATGACAAAAAGGTTTCCCACTCCTCCTTGGAGTATATATATACAAGCTCACCAGTCATAGGATCAACTCGTGATGGGATATTATGAGATAGAGAAAACTCCTCGAAGAATTCTCCCAAATTTATATCATCTTCCCAACACAAGTAGTCCTCCAAAACATGACTGGAAGCTTCCTCATCAGGTGGATAATAAAAATTTTTCATGATTTTCGTCCACCTTTCAAAAACAGAACTCAAAACAAAAAAATTGAAATATACACAGAAAATAAAAATAAAAAAATAAAAATGTCTAAATTAGTTGCCTCATTTGTTACTAATGATATTGACAAAGCCAATCCCCGGCAACGGCGCCAAAAACTTGATGCGTGATTTTTAGAATATAAAGGCAAGTGCACCTCGTCGCAATCAAGTAATACGGTGGTGAGACCGGTTATCGTATCCACAGGGATCGGATGTCAATTACCAATTCACAAACTCAACAACTATCTAGACTAAACTAAAGTATGAGAGATTAAAACAGAAAACAAAGAAATAAAATGTTTTTGGTCTTTTGGGAATTTTATCGAACACTTGGTAGGCAAACAGAGATGTGGCTAAGATTGTTAGGGTTAGACTACACTAATCATCCCTTAATTGCAATGAAATGATTATCAACACAAGTCCTACTTCAATTATGACAATCAAGCCTTTTCTAAAATACTCAAGCCTAATGCCTTAGGTGCATTGAGCCTAAAACCCCAAATTAAACCCTAATGCCTTAGGTGGATTAATCTGTGATTTTGCATTAAGTCAAGCCTTATAAGATTGCAAGCATTCAACACCTATGTCTAGATTCTTGAACTACTTGGCATATGATTCATGAGCATGCCTTAACACCAACCTTCCAGTCATCTATCAAAGCAACATATCATTCCTATGGGTAGCTAATCCAAGGAAAGCATTAAGCACAGAATCACACACTCATAAAGAAATAGAGACTTGCATTAAAACCAAATCAAATACAAACAAGTTTAGAAAAGCTACATCTAACCCCAACAATAGGGGATTTAACTACTCATATACAAGGAAAACCAAACCAGAGAAATAGGAGAAGAGGAGAGAAGAGGCTCCATGTGAACTTTCCTTCTTCTTCAAAGCAACCTCTCTTGGCTCCCTTCTAGGGTTGAAACCGTAGCCCAGCCATGGCCTCCAAGTGCCTCCAAATGCCTCCCTCTGGACCCTTTTTTAGGTTAGAAGTCAGTCCCCTTTTCTGTTCAGCGCAGCCTTATTTATAGATCAGTCGCACGTCACGGCCGTAACGGCTTCTAGAGTGGGCGAATTTGCACAAAATGGGTTCTCGCGAGGCGAGCCCTTTGTTCGCGACGCGAATCCTTAATTTCTGGTAGGTCACGGCCGTGATGTCTGTCACGGGCAGGCCGTGTGCCGATCTCGACTTTACCTTCTTCTCTGCTTGATCACGGCCGTGATGGGCTCTGTTTGACTCATATTCTTCACTTTTCAAGCTCTTTTTCATCCAAGCTCCACCAAGGCTGATTTTGATCATTTTTACATTGAATTCCTGCAAAATAACACCAAGAAACCGCATCACCCGTTCCAAGGAAAATCTAACTAAAATCAAATAAATAATGCCTAATCTATATGCAAAATGCATGCAAAAGTATATAGAAAACATGATGTAAAATCACACTATCAATCATACATGGTGGCGGAGGTGGTAAATAAGAACAAAAGGTTTCCCAATCCTCCTCGGTATATATATATATAAGCTCACCAGTCATAGGATCGACTCGTGATGGGATGTTATGAGATAGAGAAAACTCCTCGAAGAATTCTCCCAAATTTATATCGTCTTCCCACCACAAGTTGTCCTCCAAAACATGACTGGAAGCTTCCTTATCAGGTGGATAATAAAAATTTTCCATGACTTTTGTCCACCTTACAAAACAGAACTCAAAACAAAAAGATCAAATATATACAGAAAAATATCAAATATACACAGGAAATAAAAATAAAAAAAATGTCTAAACTAGTTGTCTCATTTGTTACTACTGATATTGGCAAAGCCAATCCCCGGCAACGGCGCCAAAAACTTGATGCGTAATTTTTAGATTAAAGGCAAGTGCACCTCGTCGCAAACAAGTAATACGGTGGTAAGACCGGTTATCGTATCCACAGGGATTGGTTGTCAATTACCAATTCGCAAACTCAACAACTATCTAGACTAAACTAAAGTATGAGAGATTAAAACAGAAAACAAAGCAATACAATATTTTTGGTCTTTTGGGAATTTTATCGAACACTTGGTATGCAAACAGAGATGTGGCTAATATTGTTAGGGTTAGACTACACTAATCCTCCCTTAGTTGCAATGAAATGATTATCAATACAAGCACTACTTCGATTATGACAATCAAGCCTTTTCTAAAGTACTCAAGCCTAATGTCTTAGGTGCATTGAGCCTAAAATCCCAAATTAAACCCTAATTCCCTAGGTGGAATAACCTGAGATTTTGCATTAAGTCAAGACTTATAAGATTGCAAGCATTCAACACCTATGTCTAGATTCTTGAACTACTTGGCATATGATTCATGAGCATGCCTTAACACCAACCTTCCAGTCATCTATCAAAGCAACATATCATTCCTATGGGTAGCTAATCCAAGGAAAGCATTAAGCACAGAATCACATACTCATAAAGAAATAGAGACTTGCATTAAAACACCAAATCAAATACAAACAAGTTCAGAAAAGCTACATCTAACCCCAACAATGGGGGATTAGTTACTCATATTTACGTAAAAACCAAACCAGGGAAATAGGAGAAAAGGAGAGGAGAGACTCCATGGGAGCTTTCCTTCTTCTTCACAAAGAACCCCTCTCAAAGAACTCCCCTCTAGGGTCGAAACCCTAGCTCAGCCGCAGCCTCCAAGTCCCCAAGAGCTCTCTCCACCAAAAGCTCGCCAAAACTGCCCTAAAACAGCAACTTATACCAATCAGATCTGCGCGCGTTCGTGAGGCGAGACATGTCTCGCGAGGCGAATGTTAAAAATCTGCATTCAGAGAATTGAACTCTCGCGAGGCGAGAGTTTCTTCGCGACGCGAGACCGAAAGGTTTTTCTTTAATACGCCCGTGAGGAGCATCAGGGCCTGGGCGTGATGGCTTCTGTTTCCAGACTCGCGAGGCGAGACGAGGTTCGCGAGGCGAACCAGAAAGATGACATTCGGTCGCGGCAATAAAGTCTCGGCGAATCTCAGGGTCTTCTCTCTTTTCGGGGCTCTATTTCATCCAAGCATCCATCAAGGCTAATTCTGAGCATTTTTTCATTAAATCCTGCAAAACAACACCAAGGCACCGTTTCACCCGTTCCAAGGGAAAATCTAACTAAATCAACTAAATAATTCCTAATCTATATGAAAAATACATGCAAAAGTATATAGAAAATATCATGTAAAATCACACTATCAGTCACATTAATTCATGTGGGTCCCACTTGAATTTTGTATGACCCACACAAATTTCAATCAATATGAGGGAGTGTGTTAGAGAATGTATTGCTAGCACTTCTCAAACAAATGAGTAACGTAAATATATCACCAGTGCAGGAAGCACTTTTATGGTGGTTAAAATTGACTTGTGACGTTGGTTTTGAAGGCGATGTTGCTTAAACCGACGTTACAAATTTAACTTGTAATGTCGATTTTTCAACCGCTGTTACAAGTTAACTAACCAGCAACATCAGTTCAGTTTAAAACCGCCTTTAAAAGTAGCAGAATGTTTGATCAAATCATGTTACAAGTTAACTTGTAACATCGGTTGTATGTAGAATCACTGTTACAAGTTAACTTGTAACAACGGTTTTAAACAGAACCGATGTTACAATAGGTTTAAAAAAAATGGTTTGTTTCAGTTACACTGCACCTGCAATATTTCATAGATACACACATAGAAGCATCCAGATTTACCTGCTAAAATTTAAAGATACACACAGTGAAGCTAACTAAGATAATCCAAATTTCAAACCAGATCGATGGCAGAATCAATATATATATACATCGTACAACAAGAAACCATATATACAACCAAAATTGAACAAGCCAACTAAGTCATGATCTATTACATACACAAACTAATAATATAAGTTCTAAGTACCTAAAACATAAATCTATGCATCGTGCTCAAAGTCTATATCCGCGCTCCATCAACTTTTTTTCCACCAAAGTCTGCACAAGTTCAAATAGAGATTCAACATTAATTAAATTAAGTCACCAACAAAAATAAAAAATAATTAATTAACATGGATGCCTAAAAAAACATTAATTACAATATGGTGCAAAAGTAAAAAATAAAAAAAATGCATAACTTAACTATGGTCAAGTTTAGATCAATATCCCTTCATTATGATCATCACGAGTGGCAAGTACATCGTCGACTACATATTCCTCAATGAAAGTAGGCATCCGTGATGAAAAAGAAGGAGTTTCGGGTATATCAAGAGTTGAATCTTGGTTTCCATCACTATCATTATGCATGTTTTTTCCTTGGAGAACCACTGACCACCTTTTGTTAGAAGGATCATTGATATAAAACACTTGTTTTGCTTGGAAAGCCATGATGAAAGGCTCTTCCGTATGACCAACCTTGTTAAGGTCTACCAATGTAAATCCTAATTCATTGGTTTGTACACCACTTTTACTGTCAACACACTTACATTTAAAAACTGCCACTATAAATTTAGTGTAAACGACCTCCCAAATTTCTTCAATGACTCCAAAGTAAGAGATGGGTGCCATAATGGGGTTTGTATATTTTGAACTAGAGAAGTGCATGGAATCAGCCACGGTCATAACCCCACTATTTTGCATGGTACTCTTGTCATCCTGGGACTTTGTATAAAAGGAAAACTTATTGATGTCGTAACTACTCCAACATATGACATTAAAGTTAGGCCCACGTTCTAGCCATTGTAATGTATCAAATGCAGTACTACCATCCTTCCAAATTTCTTCTTTAAACCATTGTAAGAAAGTCCTGTTATGCTTGTTCAACAACAACTTTTCGTTCATTCGAGGGTTTTTTTTCCTTGACTTTCCTTTTGTGCTCACATAAGTAAGGATGAACTTCATCAATGTTAATATATACAAATCTGCTTGAAGAACTTCCTCCTGACCCTTGCCCATAATAGTTTCACCTCGTGTACCCTTACCTTCACATCTTCCATCATGACGAGACTTAGGAATCCCTATAGGTTCCATTTCAGAAAGGTAGTCTGAAAAAAACTCAATAGCTTCTTCTGCAACGTACCTTTGAACAATAGATGTTTCTGAACGTTGTGGATTCTTCACATACCCTTTCAAGATCTTCATGTACCGCTCAACTGGGTACATCCACCTTAAATAAACAGGGCCACACAATCTAATCTACCTCACTAGATGAACAATTAAGTTAACCATTATGTCAAAAAATGAAGGAGGAAAATACATCTCCATTTGACACAAGTTAATGGCAGCTTCTTTTTCCAACTCATCCAACTTCTGAAATCAATGACTTTGCTGCATACAGCATTGAAGAATAAGCACAACCTAGTTATGACATGTCTAACATTTTTAGGAGCACAATCAGAAATAGCCACAGGTAGTAGTTGCTGCATCCAGATGTGGCAATCATGATACTTTAAGCCAACTAATTTCAGATCGCTCATTGAGACAAGCCTCTTGACATTTGAACAGTAACCCCGTGGTACTTTGACGTCCCGTAGACACTCACGAAAACTCCTTCTCTCCTTTTTTGACAAAGTATGACATGCTGGAGACAAATATGTCCACTTACCATCCTTTGATTGTTGAGCTAACTGCTCACGTATACCCATCGCAACCAATTCTAAACGAGAATTCACACCATCCTTTGTCTTGCCCTGAATGTTGAGAAGCATCCCGATTACACTATCACACACTTTTTCTCCACATGCATCACATCAATACAATGTCTGACATCAAGTTTGCACCAATATGAAAGATCAAAGAAGATAGACCTCTTCTTCCATATTTTTTTCTCAGTAGCCTTCTTTTGAGTCTTTTCAAAGATAACATTGACGTTCTTCACCCGTTGATAAACTTGTTCTCCATTTAAGGCCAGCGGAGTAGGTTCATTGTCCTGACATCCGTTAAAAGCTTTTTTCAATCTACGATATAGGTGATCACGACTGAGAAAGATCCGATGTCCAAGGTAAACTGTCTTTCTCCCATGCTTCAGTTGAGTGAAGCATGTTCCCTCTTCACATATAGGGCATGCTTTATGCCCCTTAATACTATACCTGGACAAGTTACCGTATGCTGGAAAGTCATTGATGGTATAAAATAACATGGCACACATCTTAAAAGTCTCATTAGAATACATATACTACATCAACACCCTCCACCCACAGCTTTTTCAAGTCTTCAATCAAGGTACTTAGATAAACATCTAAGTCATTTCCTGGTTGTTTTGGGCCCAAAATTATCATAGATAACATCATGTATTTGCGTTTCATGCACAACCAAGGAGGTAGGTTATAAATTACGAGGAGAACGGGCCATGAACTATGAATGCTACTTAAGGTACCATATGAATTCATTCCATCCGTAGCAAGTCTAAGCCTAAGGTTTCTTAGCTCATTTCCGAAATCCGGAAACAAACTATCAATTCGCTCCTATTGCACAGAATCAGTCGGATGGTGAAGCATTCCATCATGTTTCCTATCATCTACATGCCATCAAATGTTCTTTGCATCGTTTACATTAGCAACAATCACTTGAAACTTGGAATTATTGGAAGATACCACAACACCTTCGCGGGAGGACCCTTTGTGATCACATCACAACTAGAATCACCATCCTTCACTTTGTACCGTGATACCCCACACTTGGGGCAGTTGTGCAACCCTTCATACACACCCCTATATAATATGCAATCATTAGGGCATGCATGTATCTTCTTATACTCCATACCCATCGGACACAGTACCTTATTCACCACATAGTTACGATCAGGCAATGTGTTGCCTTCTGGAAGCATGATCTTCAACAACTCAAGCAACTCAGTGAAGTTTTTATCACTTCACCCATTTCTCGCCTTCACACTGAACAATTTTAACATCGCTGACAACCATGTATAAGTAGTGCACCCCAGATACAAAGGCTTCTCCGCATCACTACACAAAGTATCATATACATTTGCTCGCTGAAAAGACTCTTGTCCAATATCACAGATCATGTCCTCTAGTCGATCGTCCTCCATATCTACGTCAACTCCCTCAGTGTGGGACACACTTGGCTAGTTTAACAAGATATCACCGTGCCATATCCATCTTGTATAATTCTTACAAATCCCTTCACAAATAAGATGGGTGCATATTTCCTTATCTTCACATTTCCTCATATTCACACATTTAACACAAGGACAACAAAACTTTCCATTACTATCAGGAAGATTTCTTTGAGCAAATTCTAGAAACTCTACCACTCTCATCCGATACTCATTACTTGTGCGTCTACTAACCATCCAACTATGATCCATAGCTACATTCTGTAAATATACACACAACTACGATTAAGTTAAGGGACTAAAATAAGATGGACGCTAATGATATTTCCTTGTATCAATAATCAATACATTTCACAGGGCAGTATTTATACCCCGACAAACTATATTATTGTCATCTTTGCAAATAAACAACCATGAGCATGAGCATGACCTGTAAGCAAAACAACAACCATAAAAATATTTTACAAAAAACAGAACACACAAAACCACCCATAAAATCAATGAAACATAGATGCATGAAAAAGAAACAGAGACAACAGGAAAAAACTGAAACGCAAAAACAATGAAACAGAAGAACCCACAAAAACAATGAAACAGAAACGGTAGCCAAAATCACAAGAGAAAACAGAAGCGCATAGAACCACCCACATGTTTTTCAATGAAACCCAAAAACAGAAACAGAAACGCAAAAAATTCAAAATAAAAGAGAGAAATGGAGAGAGAGCTTACGGATGATGAAGAGGCAGCTACCGGAGTGAGAGAGGATGAAGTGGCGAAGGAGGATGAAGGAACAATGGTGGTCACAGTGGCGTCAGTGTGGGAGGAGTGGAGGACGAAGGAACAGGGGTTGAAAGACAGTGTTAGGGCACGGGATTGAATAGATAAAACTTGAGTTTTCATATGTTAATATAAAGACATGTAGTAGCAATTGCAATTCCAACCGTTGTTACAAGATATTCCCTCCATCAAAATTCTGAGAATTGCTCACTTGTAACGGCGTTTGTGTCAAAACCTCTGTTAAAAGTGACTTATAACATCGGTTTTCGTATAACTGTTGTTACAAGCGTTTTAAATGAACCATATATTTACGATACTACCACCACCTCTTTTGTAACATTGGTTTTTAGCTAACCGATGTTACATCCAGTTGTTACAAGCATATTTTCCACTAGTGTATGTTTATTATAATTATAATTATTATTAAGATGATTTTACTAACCAAGAATCACTTGAGTAATTTTTAAAAATAAGAATTGGTTTTTGCTTAGTTGCACCATTGGAGTGAGATAATGTGACATCCACATGTAAAGAAAATTGTTTTTATAAGGGACTGATTCTTATATAAGAATCCAATAAAAAAAAAGAAAAAATAATAGAGAATAAATGTAAATAAAGATATGGTGTAACTAGTGTGACCCATTTGTTCTATTTTTTGGAGTTATACCATTATTCTGGAGAGTTGCTTAAAGTAGAATAAAGTAAAAAGTGGTGAAGTGACATAATAGATCTCACAAAAAGGGGAGTTAAGCAACTTCAATGAGTTGCACAACTTGAAATTCTCTAGGAAATAAAAAACAAGTTTTCATTGAAAGGCTAAATACATTAATTTGAAATTTATTAAATACAACACTTCAACACCATTTTTTTTAAAGGCAAAAGACAAAATATTATTAAAAGGCTAACAGAAGCACAAGATGTGCCACTACAACACACAAAAGCTTACGGATAACAATAGATAAACATCCACCTCTACAACAGAATCAAACAGCACAACAAGTTTCCAAAACAAAACAAGGAGCCCAGAAAAGATTCTTACAAAACTACAATAGAAAAACTTTTGATAACCAAAACAAAGATAAAAATTCATAGCAGCAGAAACAACATCTACCCGAGAAAAAGAAAAGCTCAACAGTAGCTGCTCCATCTCTAAGAACCTAGCCAAAAAAAAAAAACAGCAGCAAAAGAACACCAACATCCCTTCTAAAAATGCACAGTGCCTAAACTAATCAAATTTATTAGGCAAAAGATAGGGTTTGAGAACCAACATGATAAAGGATAAACAAACTCCTTGCTCCTATATTTTAGTCACTCCCACGAATAAATCTTGGCAGATTCTACAACTTCAACAACCTTCACCTCATCCGCTTTAAACACCATCTTATTACGTGCTAACCAAATTGCCCAAATTGCTGAAAACCAAATTGTTTGCCAACCCATCTTATTGATTTTCCTATTAGCAGCCAGACCATGAAATTGATCAAAATGCCTCCTACGCTCATTGTGAAATGCAATAGTCTAACCATCACAAAATATGATGCCACACTTGAGAAAAAATGTGCAATCAAAGAACAAATGAGAAATAGATTCAATTTCCTGATCACAGCCTGCACACACAGTTTGGGAATTCTGAATAATCCCCCTCAAAGCAAAATTATCCTTTGATGGAATTTGATTCTGTCGCTACAAGATTAATGTGTATTACAGATGGTATATTACCTACGAAAAAAAAGTCGTTGGTAAATGTCACATTTCCGACGGCCATGCCCCTCAGTAAGATCGTCGGTTGATTTTCCTGATTTACCAACGACCTTAGGCCCATTTTCGATGGCCTATGTCCCTCGCTAGTACCAACAGCCTCTATCCCTTGCTAATCACGCCATTTCCGATGGTCATAGGCTCATTTCCGATGGCCTATTTCCCTCGTTATTATTGATGACCTCTGTCCCTCGCTAATCACCCCATTTTCGATGACCTTTGTCCCTCGCTAGTATCGACGACCTCTGTCCCTCGCTAATCACTCCATTTCTATCGGCCTTGGTCCGTCGGTACGCCTCACCCAATACTGATGGCATTAGGCCCTCACTATTAACCCACTTACCGACGATTGTGACTCGTCGGTACCATTTTCCAAAATTTTGACACTGTCGGTAAAGTCCCATATAGCAAAAAGATTTGTTCACTTCTCGGTTTCAATTCACACAATTCTAAAAGATCATTCATTGTTTCTCTCATTTCACGAACTAGTATTTCATTCGCATCATCCCTCTCCTTCGTCCAGTCTCCAACCTCTAGCCGCCGCCGACCTCCTCCCCCCGGGATGACGTCGAGTAAGCAGCCACCACCATCCTTTTGCCTCTTCCTCACCCTCGGTTTTGTAACACCCTATTTTCCACCTCCATGCTTATATGTGTTTGTTTTAATGAATATATGTTGCCTATAATTGATGTTTTTGTGCTAGATTATTAGGAAAATATTTTAGGGTGGGTAAAAATGGATTAAGGGGGATTTTTTGGCCAAAATCTCTTCGTGACACATGAGCACGGTCACCTGCTTGAGCACGACCGTGTCAGAATTTGAACGTTTGACGGTGATGTTGCAGACCCCTTGCTCATTCAACACGACCCATGCTCATTTGTGCACGGTCGTGCTCATTTGAGCATGACCCCTTGCTCGTTTAAGCTGACCCCTTGCTCTTTAATCACAACCCCCTACTAGTATTGACCACGGCCATGCTCAATCGAGCACGACCCCCTGCTCATTCCAGACAGCACAAAAACGTTGATTTTAGAGGGTTACAATCCATAACCCTCATTTTGACACCTTTTCTCAATCCTTGTACGCCAGAAACCCTCTAATCTCTCTCCCCTTGAACCTCTTCAAGATTCTTGTTGTTTTCTCTTGCTATTGGAGAGCAAGTCTCACGTTAGTGTCAATTAAGGCAATCTTGTAAGCCCTTTATTAATCTCCCTTTTGTTTTCTTGATTTGGGGATTAATTGTTCTTCCTTCTATGATGTTTTGACCAAGATTCATTGAACCGTTGAATCGTTCGAGGGATCCAAGTTTGGATTTGCTACAGTTGACCATAGAATTAGACCGTCAAACCAGGTATGGGGAGAAGGGCTAGTGTGAACATGTAGGCTTTGGGGTAGCGTAAGATGAGGGTTAACCCATGATCCTGTTGTGTGCTATGTGATTATTAATTGGTGTTGTTTTCTACATGAATATCTATGCTCCTTATATATTGGTATGTTTGAACCGTGAAAAGTATTGATGATAATGTTATGTTGTGATTGAGTGCATTGATGTTTGATGCTGATGTTGATGAATGTTGTTGTTGTTGCTATAAATATGCCAATTAAAGACATATGGAACGTTAGTGATGAAGTGAGGATTAAATATTAATTCCCAAGATTCATAAGACATGAATCATAGTGAAGAGAGGCGAGGTTAATGTTCAATGGTATAACAAAGACACTAAGATTGATCCATGAGTGCTTTAGGGATATTAACAATGGAATAATGATTCAGGATTTAATTCCCAAAATTGTTCATAAGACATGAAGATTAGTAAAGAGGTGTGAGATTTATATTAAATGGTGAAGAATAAAGCTAATAGGATTGATCTATGAGTGTCCTAGGAAGTTTGGCAAGGGTTTCCAAACTTTCTTCCTAGATTATGTTTAGGGTTTCCAAACTTTATATTATGTTTTACTTTTGAAAAGAGTCAATCCAAATTCCAGAAACAACATTTTTGGGATAGATTATTTCCCTTGAGAATGGGTTTTCCTCTAAAAAATTGTTTTGAAATTAATCTGACCATGTGTGACAAATTAATTAGCTTATAGTATAAAAAAGCTTTTTTTTTACAGAAGTGATTTTTGAAAAACCTAAAAATTTAAAGTTTATTTAAAATTTTTTTTTGATTATTTTGAAAGTAATTATATTTTCCCATTTTACTCTTGTATAACAAATTATCAGACAAATATTATCATTCTATTTAAGTAACTTTGTACATTTTTTGTAATTTACTATATAAAAGTTATTTTTTATACTATTCAAACAAAATAAATTATCTTAAAATTATTTTTCAACAAATATATCCAAACAAAAACTTATATTGATTATAATTAATCGTTACATAATCAATTATAGATATAATTAATTACTGAAATAATCTAATTTTGGCACCTTTATTTCTAAAATACACATTAATGACCTACAGGCCATCAACAACTAGAGTTTGTTAAAATATAGATAGACACAAATGTCATGTGTGTGTTCGCGCATGCCTTTGCATTATTTTGACAGATATTAGATTCGGTGCATGAGAGATCAAGAATAATCATGAGCTTAAACCGAAAAGTATTTTTTTTAACATGAAAATTAATAAATTATTGAATCCAAGTGTTTTTTCTTTAGGCGTTTTCTCTAAGAGCATCTCCAATGACAAATTTTTAAGGATCCAACTTTGTGTTCCATAGCCACAATCAAATAGTCCTTACTATGCCACATCATACTTAAGGAACTTGTGCATATATTGCTCCAATGGTGAAAATTTTAAACAACCCACACTTTTATAATTTTTCTCCCTCCTTCTCATCCCATCTCTCTGCTCAGTCTTATCTCCCTTTCTCCCCCGTGTTAGCAAACCCCAAGAATAAGATAGTCTTTTCCCCACCATTCAAGAGGAGCGGCCAGGCGGAAAGGTGAGACAGTTGTGGCCAAGCAAGCGGTGCGGCCCGACGGAGGTGCAGCTAGGCAGAGATTCTAAAGGCGGATTTTTATTTTTTTTATTTTTGTTATTGATTTTTATTTTTATTTTTGTGATTGATGTATATTCTAGATCTGTGTTCTCCCTCTTCGTTTCTCACTTTCTGTTTTTCCCCCTCATATTTATTTGGGTCTGGTTGAGATTTGGCAAGAAATGGTATTTTTAATGTTAGGGCATAAGGAACGGTTCTTAAATTTAAGGAACCCCAAGTGCCACATAGATCAGCTCCAATGAGGAAAATAGTAAGAAACCGTTCCTTAGAGTTGAGGAACTTTATAAGGAACCCTTGATGGAGATGCTATAAGGAATAGCAAGAGAGGTTGGATGGTCGAGGATGAGATTGACCTTGCTAGGGTAGGAATAAAACTAGAGCATCCCAATTAATTATTAACTTATTTTGGCAAAATGTTACATGCCCTTTTTTATCATAAGGGAAAAAACAAAAATTTAAGCAACAAACGAGGAATGCTACAATATAGAACATATGTAACATCCGTTATTTTATGTATGGTTTATGTATGAGGATTAGGGTTAGGACTTGGATTATATAGTTGAGATTCAGTTTAAGGCATAGAGACCTTTGCATGTTAAGTATGTAGCTTTTTCGGGTGAGTTTGGACGTAGAGACCAATTAGGGTTTCCCGGTTAGCGTCCTTGAGATGTTTGAGTTTGGAATAAGAATTTTGGATTTAGAGATGAGATTAGGCCTTTTTGATGGTTTTAGGTTGTTTGTTAGGTCATAATGAGCCTATATCTCAAATTTGAGCTTAATCGGACGTCGAACGGACCCCAAACGCAAAGAGTTGACTTTTGGTCAAAAGTCAACGCTCAAGCGTGGGTGTATCCACGCTCAAGCACCCAAGTCAACAGACAAGGGCCATGTTTGATTGGCCACGTGTCAATCAGGGCTGACATGTCATCTTCTGATTGGCTGTATGGCGCATGGTATATCTGCCTTCCCATGCTCAAGCGTGGTTTTTCCCACGCTCAAGCGTGGACCTTCTCACGCTCGAGCATGGGGACATGTTTAAGCAAAAATAAAATGACTTAAGTCACTTAAGTCATTAACAAAAGAATTCGAGGCAGAGACCATAGAGAGAAGCCAGAGAATAGAGATGAGAGTTTAGAGAGAGGAAGAGAGAAAATCTAGAGAGAGAGAGAGAGAGTGGGGAAGGAAGGCTACCAAGAACCCTAAATCACCATTTTTTAGAGCTTTGAAGTTGGAACAGCTTCTGTAAAATCATCACCTCACCTGCTTGCACCGTTGGGTTATGTTCAAATTTGAGATGGAGGTTTTGGACTAGGAGTTCTTCATATCCAACGGTTGGAATTTATGTAAAACCCTCCGAGTCTAAGTTATTAAGCTCAAAAGCTGGAGAGAAAATCAACCCAGGTAGCTCCCGACCAGTCACCTTGGGAGGTTCATCCTAGGGTCATCCACCGTTGGATCAAGCTGAAATGTTTGGAGAAGGTAAAGGAAAGCTAGCTCTTTAATCTCACCGTTCATGTTTTTAAACAAAGGTTTATATTGTGAGATATAGAGCCAAATCAGTGACATATTTTATAGTGTTTGATGCCGATTCTAAGTCCTTATAATGTGTTGTTCACATTGTGGTTTCTTAGGTGAATTTTGAGGCCCTGAGCCCTATTTCTGGGTGAGGCATTTCGTTTTAGTTCGTTTCGTCTCATTACGTTTATCGTACGACTCTCGAGGTGGGGAAAAGGAACTATTTAACGTCGGAAACGGTGCGGTTGCATTTAATTCGATAATGGCGTAGGGCGACCAAAACACTACAAGAGAACGAGTAACTGACAATGTCCATATCACATTGGGGACTACCTAGTGGTACCAATGATAATATAGATATTTTACATTTATCGTCTCCACGATAAATATATACATATATATTATTTTATTACGTGTTGATTGTCTGCTAGACTGGTTGACTTGAACTTGGTACTTGATGAATGATAACATGAGTGTTGTAATTATTTTTGAAAGTGTCTATATTTATTATTATTATATTTTGGTATTTATTATGTTGGAAATAATGACATGATGGTAATGATGATGATTTTGATAAATGATGGCATGATGGTGATGACATGATGAGTGTTATGATTGTGCTTAGAGGTTGAGTAAGTTATAAGTTATAATGAGTTATTGTGATGTATTGGGGAATTCATATTATATATGTGTTAGTAGTGCCTAACCGAGATGATTATTGTGATATGATGATGAGATTGATGAGACGAGATTATTATTGAGGTTATCTATGAGATTATGATGAGCGGTTAGGGCACTAGGGGGTGACCTGAAACATGGTCTGTGATATGATTGACCTGAAACATGGTTTGGTGGACCTGAAACATGGTCTTTGGGATCTATTCCTCGGAGGGAGAATTCCCGGGGTTTAGGCTAACGGCGGACCATCCCATACATGATTTCATTTTAGTTCCAACTATAGTTCATGCGTTGCATGAGCACCCTGACCGCGGTTTCGAGGTGTGCACCGGATTGTGCAGCTATAGTGCCATTGCTTTGCATGGGCATCCTCCATCCACGGATGAGGGTGTGCGTCGGGGACTCTGGAACGTGTCGATTCTATTGATGTGATATCCGGATATGGGCGATACCTGATGAGATGATTCATACAGCATTTGCATTGCATCATGATGGAGGGTAGAGGAAAAATCTTAGACGTGGATCGAGGATGATTTGTGTTAAATATATATAGATATTTATATTATTGGAGACGGATGTTTAGTGTGTTGTTATAGAATTAAATGTTGCTAAACTCTTTCCACGTTTGATGTTATATGGTTTCTTATCCCCTTTTCTTTTGTTGTGTGCTTGTACATATATGTTTTATATCTCAGATCCAGATCGTGTAGATGGCGCACTGGGATCATCCGTGGATGACTCAAGACCCGGGGTTCCCTCTCTCGGAGACCTTTGAGGTAGAGTGCATCGATCCAAACGGGTGGCTCATGGACACAGTCACTCGTTTCGCTGTGTATACGGGTCCTACGTCCATCACCACCAGGCTCAGATAGGGAGCGCCAATAGGTTTCATCGGCACATTCTGCTTTGGCACTACCCTTCCGTTCCCGATAGGACAGCCAGATGGACACATATCGTCGATGCCGCCAATGCCAGGCATGGCCCCAGTTCCTTTCATGGTACCCTTTGAGGTACTAGTACCAGGGCTCGCGCCAGCACTAGCACCAGCACCAGCACCAGAGCCCGAGTTGGCACCCATCCAGGAGGAGGACCCGATTGTCCCCGCTCAGGACCTGGTACCCCTTCCAGAGGTACCATCACCTCCTGAGATCTGGGCCACAGTATCGGAGTCTTCTCGAGTATCTACCAAACGGCTCCATCCCCACGATAACAGACTTTACCGACAGAGGTTTTAGAGGCGGTCAGATAGGAGCTCTTCCAGTGAGAGTGGAGAAGTGTCCGGACCTGCCGGACCACGGGATGCAGACGAGGGTGGTAGTTTATGATGGCTCGGACTAGTGCCATATGTATAGGTGTGAGTGAGGTTTTATTGTATTTTGAGAGGGGACGAGGTGTGGAGAGAATCGGTGAGGCATCTTCCCTTTTTGTCTTTTGATGTATTTCTTTTATGTTATGTTATTACCAGTTTGTATATATCGGGATCCTAATGATGGGAATCCCTTGACAGTACCTGTATCAACATGTATGTATATATTATAGTCATGTTTCTGTAAGTATGATTATACATGTGTATTATATTTCAAGTTTTAAATTTTTCCGCTGCTTTTAATACATCCGCTTAATGATAATAACGAAATTAGGTCTTAATATTTTGTGTTTTCTTTAATGGGACGTCGGGGCGTCTCAATCCTCATGCAAAATCAAACCTGATGAGGACGATGCCTTATGGAACCCCGTCCAAGTAAAAGAGCCCAAGTGATACTTATTGGCTAAGTAGTCCCTAGTAGTCCCTACAATGATTAGCTTCACTATAAACATTCGAAATTAGGGCACGTTAATCTAGAGTATGAAGGAGATCTTGAACATCCAAGAAAAGAGGATAGAGAAACTTGTTCTCACTACCCCCCGTTTGGATCATGCGTGCACTTTTTTAGGTGTTGATGATGCTATTTTTCAAATAAGATTGAAGATTAATAATTCATTAATAAAATATGATATGTGTAATAATTATTATACAAGTCATATTATCATTAAAAGATAACACCACAAGCACACTTAGAGCACCCGTATCGGTGCATTTTCAAGGGTGCTTAAAACTTAAGCACCGCTGCTTAAGTTGTTTGACGCGATGTAGAGGGTGCTCGTTAAGCACCTCAGAGTGGGAGAGTGCTTGTTGAAGCACTTGGGTGCTTGTGCTTAATCTCTGACATTTGTATTATTTTTTTAATTAAAACTTATTGAAAGTTGGGATGTGATAAATAAATTATTGATGAAATGTAAAGATGCGGGGTCACGAGTGTGGTCAATTTAAGAACTTTTTAGAAGTTGCTGGGTTGGAGAGATGAGGTTCTTAAGTTATAAAAAGTAAAAATGAGTGATGTGTAATGGTGAGACCCATTTAATAACTCCAAAGTGGGGTGTTGGGATATGGATGCTCTTAGAATAACACTTAAATTTTGTAGTTATCATTACTCTTATTCTCACTTGTACGAACTGTCAAGCAATAATGCTGCAAGAAATTGTGATGCTAGCAGCTAAACAGAAAGGTAAACAAGATGAAATCTAAAACTTAAACACAAACAGCACAACACAAGGTTTATTGTGTTCAGAGTTTTGAGATCGAAAATGTTGAGAGTCTCACATCGACTGAGATATGGCCTAAGTAGTACTTATAAGTCTTGGACAGTCCTCACCTTACAAGTCGGTTTTGTGGGGTTGATTTAGGCCCAAAGCTTGAATTTAAGATGGTATCAGAGCATATCCTAGATCTGTTATTGGGCCAAGATCTTTATTATTCCACCCACATTTGTCCACGCTCCAGATGTCCAGGCCTGGGCGTGCCGTGAGGGTGTGTGTTGAGATCCATGTTATTCCACCCGCATTAGTCCACGCTTCAGATGTCCAGTCGGGGTGTGTTGAGAGTCCCACATCAACTAGAGATATGGCCTAAGTAGTGCTTATAAGGCTTGGGCAGTCCTCACCTTACAAGCAGGTTTTGTGGGGCTAAGTTAGGCCCAAAGCCCGAATTTAAGAGAAAACCTCCTACATCCACTTTGAGATGAGACTTTTACTTAGGTCAAGAAGAAAACAGTGCAAGACTTTACATAGGTATGAGATTCATTCTTTCCTCACTTGCACTCAGTTACATGAAGCTGAATCACTCTTCTCTAAGTCACACAATCAGATTACATCAATCTAATTACATAAATCACAACCAAGACTTATATACTCTTCACATAGCAAGTTCCTCTAGGTAGTTACAAGAGAGATATCTTATACCAACCAACTAACTGAATTAACAGAATATCACATGGTTTTAGGATGTATAACAGAATACTCTAACTGCATTGCTTAATTAGGAATTGATGATCCACCTGAGTATCATAAATCTCCTCCTTGGATCTTCAATTCTTCAGCTGTACTTATAATATTCTCAGCCTCTTGCAAGAGGATTACTCTTCAAGTCTTCCAATGTTCACCAAGTCTAAACAGTGAGCCAACTTGGTGCTAGGAACAACTTTAGTTAACATATCAGCAGGATTGTCATCTGTATGAACCTTCTTCACTTCAATCAGTTTGAGCAATAATGTCTCGAATGTAGTGAAGCCTTATGTCTATGTGCTTAGTCCTTTCATGAAAAACTTGGTTTTTAGAAAGTCAAATAGCACTATGGCTGTCACACCATACTGTAAGAGGAATTGACTCCCCTTAAAGCTCATTCACTAGTCCTTTCAACCAGATAGCTTCTTTAACAGCTTCTGTAAGGGCTATATATTCTGATTCTATTGTAGAAAGAGCTATATTGACTGCAAGTTAGCTTTCCAGCTAATTGTATTGCCATATAAAGTAAATATATACCTTGTCAAAGACCTGTGTTTGTCCAAGTCTCCTGCATAATCTGCATCTACAAAACCTGACAAACAGTTAGAATTTCCTTGTGATTTCCCATAAACAAGACCAATAGATTTAGACCCTTTAAGATATCTAAATATCCACTTAATGGATGACCAGTGTTCCTTGCCAAGATTAGCCATGAACCAGCTAACTAAGCTTGTTGAATATGCCAAGTCAGGTCTTGTGCAGACCATGGCATACATCAAGCTTCCAGTGGCATTTAAGTAAGGAATGTTACTCATAAACTTGATATCTTCATCTGTCTTTGATGAATGATCTGATGACAACTTGAAATGCCCTGCAATGGGAGTAGATACGGCCTTAGCCTCATACATATTAAACCTTTTTAGTAGTTTTTCTACATAACCTGTTTGAAAGAGATACAGCAGGCCCTTATTCATGTTCCTATGCATCTCCATGCCAAGGATTTTCCTTGCATCCCCAAGGTCCTTCATTTCAAATTCAAAACTGGGCAAATCCTTCAAGTTACTAATTACTGATTTATCTGCACTTGCTATCAACATGTCATCAACATAAAGGAGATAAATAAAGCAATATGAACTTGTTTTATTAAAATAAACACAACTATCATATGAACTTCTCTTGTTTCCTTTTGAAATTACAAAGGAATCAAATCTAAGGTACCATTGTCTAGGGGGTTGTTTAAGTCCATAGAGAGACCTTTTTAATAAGCAAACCATTTGTTCCTTTCCTTTTTCAATAAAGCCTTCAGGTTGGTTCATATAAATTTGTTCACCTAATTGTCCATGTAAAAAAGTAGATTTTACATCCGTTTGCTCTAATTCTAGGTTATGTACAGCCACTAAGGTTAATATAGTCTTGATACTTGTGTGTTTCACTATAGGGGAAAAGATTTCATTGAAATTTATCCCTTCCCTTTGCGTGAACCATTTTGCCACTAATCTGATTTTACATCTATTGTTCTCCACTCCTGGCACTTCTGGCTTCCTCTTATAGATCCACTTAGATCCCACAATTCTTTGTTTTTATGATTTTTCAACAAAAATCCAAGTTCTATTTTTCATCAAATAATTGAATTCTTCAGTCATTGCTATCATCCATTCATCCCTATCAGGTCTTGAGATTGTATCCTTATAGCTTACAGGGTCAGTGCTTTGGTCCTTCAATTCTATGCTCAAAGCATATGCTATCAAATCAGCATACCCGAATCTTTGAGGTGGCTTAATCTGCCTTTTTTCCCTGTCTCTTACAAGATTGTAAGTATCAATATCGGTATGCTAGTTTGGAGAGTTATCCTCATCATTCTGTGAGGTTGTTGGTTGATCCAAATCAATTTGGCTTTCAGTGGTTTTCTCCACCTATAAATGAGTACCATGATCAGGATTACTATGCTTAGGTGAGACCTGAACTTCTTGCTAATTTTCATCCAGTATCTCTTGTTGTTTTTCTCCCAGCATATCTTCCTCTCTAAACACAACATCTCTACTGACTATTGTTCTTGAACCCGAGGGCTATGTCAATCATATTTTATATCCTTTGACACCATTAGGGTAGCCAAGAAAAATTCCTTTCTTAGCTCTAGGTTCAAGCTTTCCTTCATTAGTATGAATATAGGCAATGCATCCAAAAATTCTCAAGTTATCATAGCTTGGAGGCTTACCTGTCAAGTGCTCTTTTGGAGTTTTAAAACCAATAGCATTAGAGGGACATCTATTAATCAAGAAACAAGTAGTGTTAACTACCTCCCCCCAAAAATTCTCAAACAATTTAGCATTTGACAACATGCATCTAACCCTTTATAGAATGGTTCTATTTATTCTCTCAGTAAGGCCATTTTGTTGTGGGGTCATCCTCACTGTTTAAAGTCGAGCAATTCCATTGTCTTTGCAAAATTCTGAGAATTCATCACTCAAGTATTCTAAACCATTGTCTGTTCTTAATACCTTTACTTTATTTCCAGTTTGATTCTCTACAAGTGTCTTCCATTGTTTAAAGCACTTAAATGTTCGGTTCTTATGTTTTAAAAGATAAACCCATACTTTCCTTGACCAGTCATATAAAAATGATATAAAGTATCTAGATCCTCCTTAAGATGGAACTTTAGTTGGCCCCCAAATTGCTGAGTGTACATAATCAACAATGCCTTTAGTGGTATGAATGGCAGAGGGAAACTTTACTCTTTTATGATTGCCATACAAGCAATGTTCACAGAACTCTAACCTTTCTAAGTTTCCTTTTCCAAACAGACCTTGCTTATGCAATATTTCTAATCCCTTTTGACTCAAATGGCCTAGTCTATAGTAGCAAAGTTTTGAAGAGACAGTTTTAGAAATTGAAACTAGACCTACTTAGTTGGGAATAGAAATACCTTGCAGTTTATAGAGTCCATTTACCCTGACACCTTTCAACACTTTCATAGAATCTTTGTACACTCTCAGGACTCCACCTTCTCCTTTGAAAACATATCCCGCTTGATCCAGTATCCCTAAGGAGAGGAGGTTCCTTTTGAGATCAGGTACATGTCTCACATTTGGGAGGAGTTTTATGGATCCATCTGAAAACTTCAGCTTGTGAGTTCCAATTCCAATGACTTTGCATGCAACATTGTTGCCCATTAGAACCTTTTCACCGTCAATTTATTTATATGAGTTGAACCAATCTTGATTAGGGGTCATATGGAATGAACACCCTGAATCAAGAATCCGCTTATCTGTACAACTTTCAGTGGAAACCGAGAAAACATCATCACTATCATAGCCATCCTCAGCTACTGCAGCATCAGAAAACTCTTTGCCTTTTGAGTTATTCTTCTTTCTTCTTTCAAGACATTCTCTCCTGTAATGTCCATCTTTATGGCAGTAGTAACAATTCTTCTTGAATTTGGATTTTGATATGTGCTTGCCTTTGTTCTTGTTCTCACGCTTGTCAGATCTTCCTCGAGCTTGTAACCCTTCTGCATCTCCATTCTCTCCCTTTTCTGTTATTATTTTCTTTAATTCTCTAGAATTCAAAGTGGCCTTAACCTCCTCTAGGGTGAGATTCTCCCTTGAGAATAGCATTGTATCCCCAAGGTTTTCAAAATATGGGGGTAAAGAACATAGTAACATTACAACCTGATCTTCTTCATCGATTTTCGCATCCATGCTTTTAAGGTCAAGAAAAACTTTTGTGAACAAAGAAACATGTTCTTTAATTGAAGCTCCTCCTTCCATCTTTAGCTGACAACTTGTTGGTTAGAGACTTTGTCATATATAAGCTTTATAATTTGAGCCATACACCTGCTATTGTGGTTTCTACAACCAATTCTCTTAAAACTTCATCACCAAGGGAAAGGATAATGGTGTTGTGAGCTTTACTGATGACTTCTTTCTTTTCTTTCTCTGTGAGAGTCGAAGGGAGCATAGCCTTGAAGTTGACATAGTGAAACACAAGAAGGGGGGTTGAATTGTGTTTCTTACAGTTTTTTTTGAAAAAGCCTTTTCTCAAACCTTTTACAAGCAAAATAATAAAAGTAACACACAAACAGGAAAATCTTTTTAAAGAGATAACAAACTCAGATCCAAAACCCCACAATTAGTATAACCAAAAACTATAAAAGATAAGGGTTAGAAGATTAACACAAGTGTTTTATCCTGATTCACTCTCTTCCAACCAAGAGCTATGTCCAGTCCTTTCTACCTGAAGGTTTTTCTCCACTATCCTCCAAAATAGATTACAAGTATTCAACACCTCTTTAGGCTACAAGTTTTTTTCTCTACCAAGCCTCTTCAAGCTCTAACTCCAACAAAGAGATTAACATATTTGATCTAAAAACTCACTATATGTGAGAATATGAAAGTTTAAGATCAGTAAGGTTTACAAGTAAACTTGTTTAACAATTTCAGTAGTGTTTTTGCACTTTGATATCAAAGCTTGTATATATTTTCTACTGAGGTTCTTACAGTATTTATAGAATGAGTGCTCGGCTGTCTTGAACTTTTCCAACGATCTTCAATTTGTATCCGTTTAGACATAGCATTAAATTCTAGGATCCGTTGAGACTAATAACTTGATATGCTTCATGGAGAAGTGCTCTTGTTTATCAGAGGAATGCTCAAAGTAGAGCTGTCACTTCCCTGTTGCACCAAAGGTTACTTTCTGACTTTCCTTCTTTGTACGTGGTTTGAACTTCACAGCAATGTAGTTGACAGAGTACAAAAGTTTATGTTCTCGATGGTACCATGTTTCTATTCTCAAGAAACAAAGAGTTAACAACGAGCAGCAAGGGAAAGAGACATATATTCTCTTGAATTAAATATTCAATCATTTGAAATAAATACGTTTAAGCTTAGACGAGTTCACTTTTAATAGCTAGTAGACGCGTAGGTCTTTGGACGTGCAATATTAACTTATCAGTAAGACGGGCTCGTCTACTGATACTGTGTCTATAGACTCTTGTCTAGCTCCAAGTCTTTGGACACGCTACACTAAATAGCTCGTCTACTGACATGGAGTTTAGTGAGACTACTAATTTATTATCAAGTCTTTGGACTTGGTATTTTTCTGAGAAATACTTATTGGCTCGTCTACTCATCTTTTCTCAGACTTAGATACTCGTCTACAGAATATTACCTTAGCCAATATTTTAAGACCTCGTCTAGAGATAACAAACTCGGAAAATTTACCAAAAGAGAAGATTCGTCTAGAAGATTAAAAAAAAAAAGAATCCGATATGATTCCATTAGCAAAACGAAGATACTCTTTCCAAGTTTCTTTATCTAGTATCATTCAAATAGTCCTGCAATCTAGAACAAACAAGTTAGATCTTTGACAATACTTCCCATACAAATTTAACATTTTTGTTAACATCAAAATTTAAGAGATTGTTTAATCCAAAACCACGTTGGTTCTAACAATCTCCCCATTTTTGATGATGATAAAAACTAATTAAATTTGAGTGAGCAAAGTCTAAGAGAGCTACAGAGCTCCCCCTAAGAAAAGCATTCAAACTTAAAATAGATAAAACAGATAAGCAGCATCACATATCATATATATCTTATCAGATCAGTTATGCATTGACTCAGTCATATTCAAGACATAGTATCAGAGCTAAAAGAATCTTTAAGTCAAAATCTATAAAAGCATAGAGATATATCAAAAGCAGCAATCATAGTATTAGAGCATATTAAACAGAGGTATGCAACAAGACAATATAAGAATATGCATATGCAAACATATACTTATAATCCAAAAACTGACTTTTGTGTATATATCTATGAAAATTTAAATCTCAATCCTTTCTCCCCCTTTTTTGTCATCAGACAAAAAGGAAACAAGAGTGGACCATCATTGTTAGTTAAAAAGAGTAAATAAAACTAAGAAGATGGTGGAGGTGGTTGAGGAGGGTCTTGATTTGGTGGAGGTGGAGGAGGTTGAAAAACAAGATTATGACTCTGTTGAAAACTAGTGAGGATGCTTAGCATTTGGTTAATCAGAACATTTGTTGGAGCCAAGGATTCTGTAACTTGTTCCTTTACTTGCTCCTTGACCTCTACTTTCACATTCTCCTCTACTATTATGCCTATTATTTCTACAAGATTTGATGGCAGTGAAGGTCTTGAGCTTTCAGCTGAATCATGCAGATATTGTTGACCTTGTAGGGTACTGAGAGCTTAAGATTCTTGAGGCTGGTCATGTGGATGCACTACTGCCAGAGCCAATGGTAGTGAAGAGTGCCTCTCAGAAGTTTCTTGTCTGCATGCAGACTCAGCAACTTCTTCTCCCAAAGGTGTAGACTGGATAGCTTCTGTGTTCATATTAGGACCTTCAACAATTATCTCTTCCACAGTGTGCTCAGTAGAAGAAGAAGAAGCTTCAAAAGCTTATGGAGATAGTGCAGGGGTAGGCATAGTAGTGGGAAAATATGGAGCCCAGTGTATAGGATCTTCTTCATAAACAAAACAGATGAAAGGCACTGCTAGTGTATTAGCATGAATAAAGTGCCTGAAATGAGAGAAACCAAACTTCCCTCTAAAAGTGGGAGTGGTTCTTCTATCTTCATCAGTCAATCCAGAAGAAGATGCTTCTTTTGTGCAAGCCTTGATGTGGCACTCCCAGAGACTAACATCATCTTGTTCATTCAGATTTTCTTCAGGTTGAGACCTCAAATAATCCACCATTTATTGGCCAACAGAAGGATCAAAGTCTAGCTCAAGCATGCAAGAGTTATCAGTTGGTCTTTTGTGTGTGTCTCTTTGCTTCTTGAGATCCTTGTCATTATTCATATCGATCATAGGCAGCCTTGGACAAATCCGGGGAGGTTGCATGCCTATTCTTATGTCTTTTAGAGTGTGAAAGAGCCATGTAGGAGGCACAAAGTTGGCGGCTCTGTAGAATCTTAGCAATTCGAATTCTGCTTTGAGAGGTGCATACATTATGTGATCCCACATATCTGCAGCACGCCCATACTCCCTTGGGTGCACAAATTTCTTCCATTTGGTATTCCTGTCCATGATGAACTGTTCTCTACCATAAGTTCTGGACCTTCTGTACAGAGCTTGTTCTTCAACAACTTTGAGAGGATTTGTGGTCCAATTAGGAATGATGTGTTGATTTACACCTTCTATGTGGGGTTTTAAGGGTGAAAATTTGATCAGGTTTGGATAAATCTTTTTGGGTGGGAATTTCTGTAGTGTAAGGTAGATGGAAGTAGACCAGTTGGTTTATATGGGATAGGTGCATGCCATGGGGTGTAGGTAGGTTCTGGTACATATTCATACTCTGGTAAAGGATAGAAAGGTTCAGGTTCAGGTTTGTGTGTGTGATAGAGGATTCTCCAATCTCTTTTGACTTTGGCCCAGCTTTCAGCTTTGCCATCATACAAGATTGAAGGGTCTGTATAAGGGAAAGTGACTTTGGGAATTTTAGCAAAGGGGGCACCAGGGTTGATCCCTACATCATCTGGTTGATCAAACCAGGGATCATCTGCAGGTCTGATTGGTTGAAAATGTGGTCTAGTTGGTGAGGTTTGGACATGTGAGTGGACAGATGAGGTTGTTTGTGGTGTAATTTGTGGTTTAGTCTCAAGTTGTGGTGGCAGCGTAGGTTTGTATACATCACTATGAGGTGGTGGAAGTGATGGTGTTAGTACAGAATGTGCAGGTGTACTATCATTCCTATTCTTCTCAAAGCTTTCTACCAGAGCATCTACTGCTAATTGAACAAGATCATTAGCAGGGATGCTTACCTTTGGAGCCACAGCAGACTTGGCCTTCCTCTGAGGTTGCCTTCTGGTCTGAGTTGAGGCAGCAGCAACAGAAGTAGACAGCTTCTGCTTCTTCAAAATATCACCAATAGGAACATTGTCCTCATCATCCTCATCTTCATCCTCATCCTCATTGTGAGACAGTATTATATTCCTTTGAGTTGGGGCAGGATGAGGTGCTTCAACAACTTGCTCGATGACTACAATGCCAGCAGCAGGTTTCCTGGAAGCAGGTTTCCTTCCCATAGTGGCCTTTCTTCTAAATGTTTTCTTTCTCAGTCCTAGAGTCTCAACATTGCTGAGCTCTATTTGTTCTTCCTTAATCTTCATCCTCTCTTCTTTCTTAGCCAACTAAACTTGAGTAACAGTGCTCAGTTTCATATTGATGAGGTTCACCTTGCCAAAGACTAATGCTGACATGCCTTTCTCCCTAAGAATCAATGCTTGTTCTTCAAGGGATATAGCCTCTAAAAAGGCATAAAGTTGTTGAGCTTTGAAGACCTTTGACAGCAGATGGCAAAAAGGAATTGCATTTGATTTCTCCTTGTTGTTGACATAGTCTCTAAATCTTCCAAAGAGGATGCATGGAAGATTAACCTTGGTTTCCGTTACAAGATGGCACAAACAAAACTTGTGCAACACAGATAGGTTGTCCTATGACCCAGTTTTGTGAAGAACCATCTTGTTCAACATCTAATGGAGGATTATAATCTCATCCTTCATCTCCATAGCCTTCCATGAGTGAGTTCTAACCTTGTCAGACCTCATCAAAAGAGAAGCAATGACCTCTGGTCCACCCGGGTCTTGCTCCCAAGTATCAGAAATGATCAACCCCTCCTCGACACAATTGATAGCTTCGGAGATAGTTTTCTCAGACACCACCACTCTCCTACCAAGAACATTTGTATAAACCTCAGTGTCTTTTACCTGAGGGTTTCTCCTGACAGCCCTAATAAGGTCAAGGTAGATGGAGACCTTCTCCAAGAAGAGACCATCCCAGCCAGCAGCATTGATGTACTTGCTCACATCAACATTATACTCCTTCAAGATTCCAAACTCGAAATGGTACTCGATGTCGATGTTCAGTTTAGTAACATCATAGTTTGAAACAGCAGAAGAAGTAGCCATTGTTGAAGATTGTGAGTTAGGGTTTGGAAACAGGGGAAACAGAGAGCTTGAAGGTTCAAAGAGAATAGATTGTGAAAGGTTTTTCAGAAGGAAATGATATTACTTAAAAACGTTTCGAATGTGAAGCGTTTTCCCAAAGAAAATAATTAAAAAGAAAATAAAAGAAAATGTGTGAATAGACATGTAATGAGTGCTGATGCGGCATGGTTTTTTTTTTTTGAAACTGTAAAAAGGCTATTGATGGGATTGATGGAAATAACTGACTCAGCAAGAGAATATAATTAAATATGTCTTGGACATAAATTAATGCAAATTTAATTATAGATAGCATAGACGAGTCAGACAAGAGCATGCAGATAGTCAATGGACGCGCATTTAACATACATTGGACGCACTTTGAGCAATAGACACACATGCAGTAGACGTGACAAACATTAGACGCACAATCAATCCACACAAATCATGTTAAGATGCTTTCTAATAAAGAAAAATATGTCCTCAGCAAGAGGTTTCTTAAAGATATCTGCCCATTGATGGTCAGTATCTACAAATTGTGTATCAATGACACCTTTTTGCACATAATCTATAATACAGTGATGTTTAATTTCTATATGCTTAGTCCTTGAATGTAATATTGGATTCTTAGATAGATTTATTGCAGCAGTATTATCACACATAAGTGGAATACTACTTACAAACACATTGTAGTCTTCCAATTGATGTTTGATCCATAGAATTTGTGAGCAGCAGCTAGCAGCTGAATATACTCAGCTTCAGCAGTTGATAAGGCAATAGTACTTTGTCTTTTGCTTGACCATGAGACTAGATTAGCTCCAGTGAAGTTGCATCCTCCACTGGTGTTTTTTATTTCAATTTTATCTCTAACATAGTCAGCATCACAAAAACCAACTAATATGTAATCATCATTTTTCTTAAAGCACAAACCCAGATTAGTAGTACCTTTTAAATATCTAAATATTCTTTTAACTGCTGATAAGTGAGATTCTCTAGGATCAGATTGAAATCGAGCACTTAAGCACACACTGAACATAATATCATGTCTAGATGCAGTAAGATACAAAAGAGATCCTGCCATACCTCTATATACCTTTTTATCTTTATCATCTTTGTTTAGTATGGACGTGGGATACATAGGTGTGTTCATTGGTTCGCAATCATCCATCTTGAATTTCTTTAAAAGTTCCTTTGTGTACTTAGTCTGATGGATGTGCACCTCGTCCACTATTTGTTTAACTTGAAGTCCAAGGAAGAACTTGAGTTCTCCCATCATGCTCATTTCAAATTCTTTCTGCATAAGCTTAGAAAATTCTTTGCATATAGATTCATTAGTAGCACCAAAGATTATGTCATCAACATATATTTGAGCAATAATAAAACTGGACTTATTGGATTTTCTAAACAAGGTTGTATCAATATTTCCTCTACTAAATCCATTGTCCATTAAGAATTAACTTAACCCTTCATACCAAGCTCTAGGAGCTTGTTTAAGGACATATAAAGCTTTCTTTAGCTTATATACATGTTCAGGTTGGGTTTCATTTTCAAAACCCGGAGGTTGCATAACATACACTTCCTCACTAATAACACCATTTAGAAAAGCACTTTATACATCTATTTGATATAGCATGATATTATGATGTGCAGCAAATGATAATAAGATGTGAATAGCTTCTAGTCTAGCAACTGGTACAAAGGTTTCAATATAGTCTATACCTTCTTCCTGTGAATAACCTTGTGCAACAAGTCTAGATTTATTTCTTATCACCTTACCATTTTCATCAAGCTTGTTTCTATAAACCCATTTGGTTCCAATAACTGTTTTTTTTTTTGGTAAAGGCACAAGAGTCCATACTTCACTTCTTTCAAACTGGATTAGTTCTTCCTGCATTGCTAGAATACAACCCTCGTCCAGTAGAGCGTTGTCTAATGTCTTTGGTTCTAACTCAGACTAATATAGAATCATCTTGCTCTCTGAATGTAGATCTGGTTCTTAGCCTATCATTAGGATTCCCAATGATTTGATCTTGTGGATGATAATTCTTTAAGTACCAAGATCTTCGAACATTTTCCTATTGAGAAGTTGAAGTTTCTGACTCATGTTGTTGAGGGTCGTCCACTTGATCTTCAGGTTTGACATTTGTTTGATTTTCTGAATCTTTAAGATTTAAATCTGCAATAGCTTCATCAAGTTCTGATAATTTCTTATCAGGCTGCTTATCATCAAATTTAACATGTATACATTCTTCTACTACTAAGGTTCTAGAATTGTAAACTCTAAACCCTTTTGATGATTCAGAATATCCTAACAGAATTCCATTATCTACTTTAGCATCAAACTTACCAAGTTGATCTTTAGTATTTAATATATAACATTTACAGCCAAAAGGATGAAAGTAAGATATGTTGGGTTTTCGACCTTTCCACAATTCATAAGGAGTCTTATTCAAGATTGGTCTTATGTATATTCTATTCTGAATGTAGCAGGCAGTATTAACAGCTTCAGCCCAGAATTGTCTAGGGATAGAGTTGTCATTGAGCATTGTTCTAGCCATCTCTTGAAGAGATATGTTCTTTCTCTCTACCACACCATTTTGCTATGGTGTTCTAGGTATTAAGAAGTTGTAAAGTATACCACTCTCTTCACATAACTTTTGGAATAGCATATTTTCAAACTCTCCCCCATGGTCACTTTTGATTGAAGTGATACACATGCCTTTTTCATTCTGTACACGTTTGCAAAATATAGAGAAGACCCTGCTACTATGACTAGACCATATTTCTTTCCACTGACAGAGGCAGTCCTAGTTGATCCAAACAGATTAAGGTGTAGCAACTCTAGTGGTCTATTGGTACTAACAATATTCTTAGATTCAAAGGAACCTTTGACTTGTTTTCCCTTTTGACATGCACCACAGAGAGAATCAGATTTGAACTTAAGGTTCGGTAATCCTCTCATGAGGTTATGCTTATTTAACTTTGAAATTAATTTCAACTTGCATGACCTAGCCTTTTGTGCAAATCCATCGCTCATCTTCAATGGACACTAGACAAGAGACACTTTGATTTGTGAGGTCCTCCAAGTCAATCTTATACAGATTGTTTTGCCTCTTGGCAATGAATAAGAGTGATCCTTTAGTCTTTTTGACATTACACATGTTCTTATCAAAAGAAACAGCAAACCCACTATCACATAATTGACTTATGCTTAGCAGATTGCGTTTTAAACCATTAACTAAAAGAACATTATCAATGGAGGGAAAATGATGTCTATCAATTTTACCTATTCCAATGATCTTTCCTTTCTGATTACCTCCAAAGGTAACCCAGCCACCATCCTTATGTTTAAGGTCTTGGAACATACACCATTCTCCCGTCATGTGATATGAGCAACCACTGTCCAAGTACCAAGATGTGTGTTTCTTTCTTGTTCTTAAGCAGATCTGCAACAGGTATAATCTTATCTTAGGTACCCGGATTGAATTGGGTCCTTTCTTGTTAGTAGTCACTAGACGAGCATGTTTGATATGTTTGTAATGTATGCATCTAGATGTTATATGATCACCTTTTCCACATACTTTACAGTAAGTGTTGGACGAGCTTGGTTTAGTCTTAACATGTTGTGTTTGAGGTTTTGAAGCTCTATTATGCGTATGGGGTTTTGACTTTTTATGAGATGCTTCATGCTTCTCTTTGTCATAACCAAGGCTAGACTTATCATGAGGTGACCTAGAGTACCTTAAAATTAAACTTAGTTTGTCTGAGCCACCTATAAATTTAGACAGATTGTCTGTCAGGTATGTCACATCTTGTTTCAATTTTGCAACTTCACAAGAAACATTGGGCTCACACTTGAGTTTGTCAGTTAGACTGACATTCTCATATTTTCAGGTTATTATTCTCATTTACAAGACTTAGTTTTTCCATGCAAACCCTATTATATTCTTTAGATAGTTTTGAAAATCTCTTTTTGAGACTTCTATACTCATGAGACAGAATTGATGAGTTGTGCAATAATTCATCAAATGCATCTTGAAGGATGGATGGGTCAGAATCCATTACCTCAGCATCAGTGTATTCACTCTCTGATGATGTATCAGCCATGAGACATATATTTGCCTCTTCCTCAACTTCATTTTCTTCATCAGATGAAGACAGATCTAGATCCTCCCAAGTAGCCATCAAAGCCTTCTTCTTTTTGTCCTTCAGATCTGGGCAGTCAGCTTTGAAGTGACTATGCTTCTTGCATTCGAAGCACAGAGGTGGACCTTTTTCTTTGGAGTCTGATTTTTTCCTTGAGAAACTTTTTGTTGAACTGCTTCCTTCTGAAACCACCTTTCTTTCTCCATATATGTTGAATCTTTCTGGAGATGAAAGACAGTTCATCCTCATCAGATCCTTCATCAGTGTTCGAAGGGTCTGCTTCATCTGAGGATTCCTCAGCTTTAAGAACTTTGGATGAGCTAGCCTTCTTAGCCTTTAGGGCAACAGACTTTCCTTTTTTTGGAACTTTCTTCTTCATTCAGCTCAAGCTCATGAACTTTCAAAGATCCAAGAAGTTTCTCCAAAGTGCAAGTATTGAAGTTCTTTGCCTCCTGAATAGCAGTGACCTTAGGTCTCCACTGCTTATTTAAGCTCCTCAAAATTTTTCTGACATGATCTCTATTCTCATAGGTTTTTCCAAGAGATCTAAGACTGTTGGTGATGGTTTGGAATCTTCCAAACATTTGATCTATGGTTTCATGTTCAGCCATTTTAAATAGTTCATGCTAATGAACCAGCATGCTTATCTTTGACTCCTTGACTTGGGATGACCCGTCATGAGCTAGGACAAGAGTATCCCATATTTCCTTAGCAGTGTTACAGCTATGGATTTTATCATGCTCAGATGTGGTGATAGCACACATCAAATAGTGCTTACCTTTCAGATTGAGTTTATGTTGAGTTTTCTACTCCGGAGTCCATTGAGCTTTAGGAATATCAGCTCCAGCATCACCTCTTGGCTCAGTACAGCTAGTTTTAATCAGCTCCCAGATATCCACATTTTGTGCATCAAGAAAAGCCATCATTCTCTTTTTCCAGTAGTCATAATCACTGCCATCAAAGAGAGGAGGTCAGTTGATTGCTTGTCCTTCTATATCCATGCATGTTGGATCTTACTCCCTCAGCACTTGTTAGATGCTCAACCCTTTTGAGGCTGAGCTCTGATACCAACTGAAATTGACACAGGGAAACACAAGAGGGGTTAGAAGATCTTTTTAAAGAGTTAACAAACTCAGATCCAAAACCACGCAGTTAGTATAACCAAAAACTGTAAAAGATAAGGGTTAGAAGATTCACACAAGTGTTTTATGCTGGTTCACTCTCTTCCAACCAAGAGCTGCGTCCAGTCCCTTCTACCTGAAGTTTTTTCTCCACTATTCTCCAAAATAGATTACAAGTATTCAACACCTCTTCAGGCTACAGTATTCTTTCTCTACCAAGCCTCTTCAGGCTCTAACTCTAACAAAAAGATTAACAGATTTGATCTAAGAACTCACTATGTGTGAGATTATGAAACTTTAAGATCAGTAAGGTTTACAAGTAAACTTGTTTAACAATTTCAGTAGAGTTTTTGCACTTTGATATCAGAGCTTGTATATAGTTTCTACTGAGGTTCTTCCAGTATTTATAGAATGAGTGCTCGGCTGTCTTGAACTTTTTCAACGGTCTTCAATTTGTATCCGTTTAGACATAGCGATAAATGCTAGGATCCGTTGAGACTGATAACTTGATATGCTTCATGGAGAAGTGCTCTTGTTTATCAGAGGAATGCTCAAAGTAGAGCTGTCACTTCCCTGTTGCACCGAAGGTTGCTTTCTAACTTTCCTTCTTTGTACTTGGTTTGAACTTTAAAGCAATGTAGTTAACAGAGTACAAATGTTTATGTTCTCGATGGTACTATGTTTCTATTCTCAAGAAACAAAGAGTTAACAAAGAGCAGTAAGGGTAAGAGACATATATTCTCTTGAATCAAATATTCAATCATTTGAAATAAATATGTTTAAACTTAGACGGGTTCACTTTTAATAGCTAGTAGACGCGCAGGTCTTTGGACATGCAATATTAACTTATCAGTAAGACGGGCTCGTCTACTGATACTGCGTCTATAGACTCTTGTCTAGATCCAAGTATTTGGACTAGCTACACTCAATAGCTCGTCTACTGAAGTGGCGTTTAGAGAGACTACTCATCTATTATCAAGTCTTTGGACTTGATATTTTTCTGAGAAATACTTATTGGCTTGTCTACTCATCTTTTCTTAGACTTATATACTCGACTACAGAATATTACCTTAGCCAATATTTTAAGACCTCATCTAGCGATAGCTTAACAGACTTAGAAAATTTACCAACGGAGAAGACTCGTCTAGAGGATAAAAAAAAATCGAATCCGATATGATTCCATTAGCAAAGCGAAGATACTCTTTCCAAGTTTCTTTATCTAGTATCATTCAAACAGTCCTGCAATCTAGAACAAACAAGTTATATCTTTGACAACATTTTGCCATACAAATTTACCCTTTTTGTTAACATCAAAATTTAAGAGATTATTTAATCCAAAACCACTTTGGTTCTAACAGGCCTCACCTGCCAAGGGTTCTATTAGTCCTTGATGAACCAGCAAAGCCTTCATCTTGATTCTCCAGAGGCTAAAGTCATTTTCACCATTAAACTTCTCCACATCGAACTTTGTGGTTCCCATTTCCAGATCAATTCCAAATTTCGATTAGCTCTGATACCAATTGTAGGAATTGTCAAGTAATAATGCTGCAAAAAATTGTGATGCTAGCATATAAACAAGATGAAATGTAAAACTTAAACACAAACATCACAACACAAGGTTTTTCGTGTTCAGAGTTTTGAGATCCAAAAACTCCTACATCCACACTGAGATGAGACTTTTATTCAGATCAAGAAGAAAACAGTACAAGACTTTACACAGGTATGAGATTCACTCTTTCCTCACTTGCACTTAGTTACATGAAGCTGAATCACTCTTCTCTAAGTCACACAATCAGATAACATCAATCTAATTACATACATAACAGTCAAGACTTATATACTCTTCACATGGCTAGTTCCTCTAGGTAGTTACAAGAGAAATATCTTCTACCAACCAACTAACTGAATTAATAGAATATCACATGGCCTTAGGATGTATAACAAAATACTTTAACTGATTTGCTTAATTAGGAATTGATGATCCACCCGAGAATCCCATCTCTCTTAGGTTAAAAACCTCTACAAGAAAGAGAAAGCTCTTCCTCTATAGCTATAAGGAGTTAGAACAAAAGAATTTTCCATGGTTGAGTGTGAATTTAGGTGAGTGTTTGTTTTTAACGGTGATTTTGAATGAACTTAATTTTGTAAAATTGATTTGATTAAAATTTAGTTTGAAGTGAAATAATTTATATTTGAATATTTTTACTTTGAAAGCAAGTTTGATGTAAAAATTAGTATAAATTTTTCAAATCTTGATGCAAAAGCTACTTCACTTCTACTCAAACCTGCGGTTTAGAGGTAAAATTGGGGCTTCTTTGCTATGTTTTCAGCTTCCTGATTTCATATCCTGTTTTCAGAAATAATTAAAAAAAAACTAACACCTTGTTTTGTTTTAAAAAATTGTATAAGAAACACTTGAAAAAAAAAACTTTTTCTTGCTTTCACCATTTCTTATACAAATCTTTGGAAACATATATGAATCAGAATGAAAATAAGGTGACAATTTTATAATTATTTCTAAAAACAAGAAATGAAAACAGGATACAGAAAAACAACAAATAATCCCTTGATTTTGTGTGACTGTAACCAAACATCCTTTTTTTTAATCATGTTTGACAAGAGTTAAAATCAATTATAATACTTCCAACCTTGAAACCAAACACACAATGGGTAAAAATTATAATAAGCCATATCAAAATATACATCAATTGAGTAATTGTGGGTATAATCTTGAAGTTATTGAGGGTTTTCAGACCATAGTCTATCTTAATAAAAAAAATATTATTAACTTTAATAATTAAAGTGTACTTAAAATAAACGATAAAAATTCTTCTTAAAACATATTAATTATGTTTCAAAAACATAATAAAATTTCTAAGTACTTTGACTTCTAATCAAGTCAAATTGGAACGTTAGTGCTTTTATTCACGTTCTTGCATTCTAAGTGTTTTTTTAATTGTCTAAAAGAAAAAATCAAGATATTTTGGCTTTTTTTTACTTTTATTTTAGGTTAAAATACAATTTTCGTCACCCAAGTTTTTCGATTTTGCGAATTTAGTCCCCCCACTTATTATTTTTTGGTAATTTTTGTCCTCTCATTTTTTAAATCAATCAAAATGGTACTTCCACCAACTTTTAATAGAAATAGCCAGCTGGCCGGCACACGGACGTCAGGCTTACTTCTGAATGTTAATCCTACTTGACACACATAAATAATTCTAACTAGTATCTTACCCGTGCAACGCACGGGATCGTACAGATAATATCACAATATTTTTATAATATAAAAAGTAGATAGATATAGATAATTTATTTGCTTTAGGAAAAGAAAAATATAGGAAAACTATTTTTATTCATATATATATATATATATATATATATATATTTTAAAATATATTATTCTTGATGTATAAAAAGATTCCATCATAGCCGGATTACAAACAGATGATAAATATTTTTCAACAACATTGAAAACGTAAAACGTCGTTATATAGTAGTATAACAATATAACTGATAAAGATGTTGTATATTTGTGTAAACATTGCATTATTTTAGTAAAAAAGCCATACGATACATATATTCAGTATATAGATTAAAAAAATAAAAAAATATTAAATATTCCCAGAAATAATCAGTGCCATCATAGATGAAGTGATGAATAATTACCATCCTTTTTTTTAAGAAATTAAACATTTAAGAGAAAATTTAGTAAGGAGAATATTTTTAGTTTTCAAGGAATCCTAACTTGGGAATCTAGTTAAAAATTATTTTGCATAAATCACTGTTTTTTTTTTTACACAAAAGCATAAATCATTGTTATAAAAAAATGTAATGATAAATCATTGTTATATCTTCAATAACAAACACTAATTCAATAGCATTGTCTCCTTTCAAGCCGCTTGTTTGTCAAAACTTTGACCACCCAATTGCTATCTATCATTCTAAAGGTCTTGTAATCACCCATCTAAAGTAACAATAAAATCGGTCATAAAAAACAAAAAAAATCTCCCAATGCACGAAATATTAAACATTAGAAACTCTGGTTAGTGCGAACTTTGTAATAAAGTTCGGTTTGCAATTTACTAGTATGACTTTCATTACATTATCATAATGCCCCACCCACTAATAATGAATAGCACGATGAAAAGTAAATTCTATTTTATAAAGTTTATCTTAATTTTTTTAAAAATAGATTTTAAGGACAACTAAATAAAGATTTGTTTACTAAAATAATTGTTCTAAAATGAACGCATCAACTTATGATGAGTAATACAATATTACTAATACTGCATTGCCAAAACAAAAATTGGCAGGATTTAATCATAGTTGTCTAAAATTTGAATGTGGTTATTTGATAAATCAAAATAATGAAACTACTAATCTTTTTTTAAATATGCTGATGAAGAAAAGAAACAAAACGAAACTAACTTACTGATGTTTTATTAGCCTTCTCTATGGAATCTGCATCTTGCCACAACATAGTCCATAAAATAATATTTTATGATTAATAGGGCATAACAAAACCACTATCTTTCAATAATTACAGAACAGTAACACAGTGAGTTAAACATTTATCTGACATTTGAAGCACAAACCGAAAAGCAGGTGTTGAAGTGGAAATACTTGGTATAAAAGATACATACAGAGCAACCCTGATCCAATACCCCCTTATTCTTTTTCAGCTATTGGAAAAATAAGACCTTGAGGTCATTCATATACTACAAATAACATATACCGGAGAAAACTTCATTGAAAGATAAAGGATTTGAAGAGAGGGAAAGACAGAAAGATGTTACTTTGCTTTTCTGCAAAACCACACTTTAAAGACCAATCAGTATGTTGCCTCACCATATAAAAGCCTGGAGTGGACATTTAATAACCTGCATTTATCAATCATTTATGAAAGTAATTTAATTAAACAATAATGCTTCAATTTCTTCTGATGTTAGTGGTATCTTCTGCTATGCTATTCAGATCAACGAAATATTAAGTTGTACATAGATTAGTGGTATCTTCTGCTATGCTATTCAGATCACCATCTTCTGCTAGGCCATGTGCTTCTCATTGGTCGGGCAAATTGCATACCCTACATTTCACTGGAAATATATCATTTAATGTTCGGTGAGCCAGTCAGTCAAATATAACATTTGTTCAATCTAATCTGAACACTATCTATCAATAAATAAATCTTTAATGACTTGATATGATCAGTGACAATCTCATTGCAAACTCCTCAAATCATAGAGAAGACAAATTCCTCAAGGGTGAGGACTTTTGCTGCATGCTTAAACATTCTTGTTATGAGTAAAATTTCTTCTAAATAATTGGGACAGAGATATAAATTTACTAAACATGAAGAAATATGCAAATAAATACATTTTCTAATAGTGCCCAAGAAATATGCCATGAATATTACATTAGAAGTTACCTCCTCTCCATATGACTTGCATCTATATCCTTCTCTCTATTCCATCTTTTCCTCTAGTTTTAAAACTCTGGCTCTCCAAACTTTCAATTTTCCTCTAAGCATTCTCAATATGTGCCAGCATCTTTATTGCAAGCCTCTGCATCTTTCTCTTCTCCTTCCGAGCCATACCTGCCTCAGCCCATGATTTGTCACCCACTTTGGTAACCCTTGCAGCTTCATCTTCATCAATTTTACACCTTTCTTAGACCTCAAATCTTTTGAAATCAGATATGTACTTCTTGATATGGTTATCCTGCTGAAATCCAATTATTAAATCCCTGTCATATGACTTAGCTTTAGCAATTTCATTTTTCAACCTCTCCGTCAAAGCTTTAATTTAATTTAAAGATCCAGTGATGATGTTTGAGCTTCATGATTCCTATTGTTTTTTTTAGTCAGCAAACTACACAGCTCTGGAGTTAGACATGATATTTAATCCCAAAAGATCTGAGAAGACAAATAGGAATACCTCAAATGTAGGTATCCAAATTGGCTTGAGGTAATTAATTTATCCACATTTTCCTCCTCTTCTCTGTCTACAAAATGATTGAAAATTAAATGAATCTATAATCAGGAGTCATAAATCATAGTCCAACATGTCTAAATTCATACATTTAAAGCCAACAGAAACCACCCAAATGGAAACAATGAAAGTCAAATCAAATCAACTCACAATTTTAAAAGGAAAAAGAAAAAAGGTTTAAGACATAGATAGAATAGATACTTAAAGACATCATTAAAAGTGATAAAGCTTGATCACATTGGACTTAAGGAACTCCAAGTTAGCCTCAGGTTCTGGTTTAGGACAAAAATATCTAAAGAAAGCATAAGAAATAAGAATTGGGTTTGTTGAAAAATAGTCCCATGTGAGCAAGTTGCAGATTCCTAATCAGATATCCACCCGCCTATAGATCAATGCCAAATACAAATAAAAGTGAACACTACGTAGAGAAAGTAACATTTACCCCTTGCATGGTGGCCCTTCACTTGTATCTCAGCTTTTATGACATTGATTTGCTCTTCAAATGTTCTCTTCTTTTCCTGTACATGGCAACTGATCAGGGAAATAATATCATATGTGACACTAATTACAATATCATAAAAATGTGACACTAATCCAGGCAGCCTGTGACACTAATTACAGTATCAGATGCCTTGAAATTTTCAAAATATGAACCAAAAGAGAGGAAACTTACAGGATATTTTAACAAAACAGAAATTAACCAAGGTTACAGTCCACAATCACAAACATATTAACCAACATCCAATGGAAGTCTAAAAAACATAGAATCAATTATCAATCTAGACATCCTTCCATGTAAGCATCAGTTCAAAACGTAGATGTATCAAACTAAATCTAGCACACTAAAGAGTTTAAGGTATTTTATTGCAGGTTCATCGTGTTTCTTTCCATAAAATATAGTAGACAATAGGTATCCATTAAAAAAGCATAAGATTATGTCACATCTAGTAGCTTATGGTTGATTTAGTGTGGCCAGCACCTAAAGGCTAGAAATAACAACAATTACATGTTGCCAAAAGGCCTAAAAAGTCAAACACGTCAATTCCATATTACATATGTATCACAATGAGAGATAAAATAGGAATTTCAGATAGTGATATGTTTCTTTTACACCTGAGATTCTACATCTCACATATACCTTTAGCTGCATGCTTTATGGCTCAGAATGGACCACCACTCTTTGTACTCACGTCATAGGTCCCAGCCAAGTGCCAACTATAATAAATAATAAATAAATATAAATCAAAAAAAGAAGAAGAAAAAAAGTCACAAACCAGTAAAGCATTCTACATAGTCAGAATCGTAAAAAACAATGATGATTCAATAATAAGGAGCAAAGTACATACCCTAAACCCCTAAGCAAAGTAGAAGAGCGGGAAATTTTTTGGCATAAGAACAAATCATATTGTGACTGAATAGTCACAAAAGAAAAAATGACAAAAAATTCCGTAACATTACCGTTCAAAGTAATATGTATAATGTTGTGAACTTGGATGTATTAGTCTATTAAGTATTTAGCTAAGATAGCCAAACTATATTAATAGTTTCCTGAACATTTGTTTGTATGAATTTGTTAATGTTAATGTACTATATTGTTCATTGTTCATAACAGGCAAAAGCAATGCAATTATAGATGTCATTTACATAGCAACTAAAAATATGAAGACTAGGAGAAGATAGACCAAGCACTCTTTAACAGAGAAAAGCAGGAAAAAAAAATAGAAGGCTGGTAATAAGGAGTAAAATAGTACTCTTTGGGTAACACACCAAATAGCTTAAGTCTATATTGACCATAATATAAAGATTCTTCCAATTGTATTATTTATCAGAAACTACTGTCAAAAGCAAGCCAAGGTGTTGAAACTATTTCCTCATAGCTGGCTGTCCATCTTTCTAATAGCTTAAAATATGCTTCTACCTGGCTTAACTGATAGGGATAGTAATTTCAAACTTTGATCAATATTACCAACATAAAAAATACACAGAAGTAACAAATCAAATATTTTAAACCTTTATTTGTTATTAAAAAAAATCACAAAACACTTAACTCCATTGACTTAGAGTTTTAGCTCAGCTAAGTTGCAAAATAATGATAAAAGAGAACCTCATACTGGATATATTTTTTTACATTTGTGTGGAAAGGCTTCATATCAAGCCATAGTGATTAGTAACAATCTGACACCCTAATGGCTTCATATCTAGCAAATCGCAACCAGAAGAGAGAGAGTCAGAGAGTGTCAGATGTGACATTATGTTCTAGAAACGAAGCTAGGTTTGCAATCTCGAACCTACCGTCTGATTGAGAACGAAACATTGAGACGGTGGTCGGTGGCTGAGCGGCGGTGGTCTCCTGACAACGGTGGTTGTCTCCTGACTTCAGCGATGGTCTCGAAATCCCGCTCATCTCCATCATTGGTAGATCTGCAAAAAAAAATGTCAATGGAGGAAGAAATGAATGTAAGGAAAACGTTCAATGGGAGAAGAGAGGGACGAAGATGTTAAAAAAATTGCAAAGAAGAGAAGAGAGAAACAAAGATGTAATAAAAAATGCAACTCGAGAAGAAGATGGGTTTTTTGCTTAATGGAGATTAGAGAGAAAATGTCTCTGGGTGATGAAGAGAGTGATGAAGAGAAAGCCAGACTGGAGGAAAATAAATCCCTCCAAAATTGCCATTTATGGAAAATAAATCAAGGTTAGTTTTCCAAGCAATCTCTCACAAGTTGACACGTGTAAAAACCTTCACAGTAGCATCAAGCAAAGTAAGGTTCAACAAAATAATGTAAGAAAGAAAAATCGAAGAAAGGAAGAAAAAGGAAAAAGGAACCGGTATTGTTTCGTTGTTCTCTGATGACTGCATGTCGATGTTATCGTTTTCCTTGTTTCGGGGAGAAAAGAACGCAGACATCTCAACCTACATATCTATCAAACAAAATGCCACACCAACTCATCCTTCCAACCCAGTGTGTGGTGGTTTCGACAGAGGGAAAAGAGAACGGCGACGGTGTGAAGTGTATTGTGGAAACCATCCATTGTGAGGATTTGTGTGTGTTAGCCATTGTTGGAGTAGAGAGAAGGAGAAAAGAATGCGAAGAAGAAAGGGATGATGGAAGGAGAAAAGAAATCAGAGAATTGGAAAGAAAAGAGAAAGTCGAGAAGCAGAAAGAGAAACGAAAATGTGAAAACAGAAGAGAAAATGAGAAGTGAGAATAAATTCAAAATTTGAAATTTGAAAGTAATAGTAAGTTGTTGACAGCCATAAAGAAGAATTGGGTGGTCAGAGAATTGAATTTTGAAATTCAAAAAAGCAACTCATCCCTCCAAAATATGGCCTACAGTAACAAAACATTATTTTTACACTCAAATCCCTCCAAAATTGCCATTTATGAAAAATAAATCAAGGTCACCTCTCCAAGCAAGCTCTCAGGAGTTGACACGTGTAAAAACTTTTCTAAACGATGACTTCCAATTGTATATTTCTATGATATGATAATGTCCTGTTTACAAAATTAATAAAATTTTAATTTTAAAATATAAAAATAATTTATTAATAAAAACTTATTCATGGTCTTCTTCCTGGAGACCATCACACTATGAAGGGGTGGACCTTCATTTTCAAAGTAACAGGAGGCAAGAGGTGGAGGACACCTTGACAAAAATGATAGGAAAAAGAAAGGAACTTGAACCAACATCTATATCTGGGTTTTGAGGTTGGGGCAATGTACAGATCGAGGGTCCAAGAGGTGGAGGTAAACTCTGTTAGGGCCACCGGCAATGGCGAAGTAGAAGGCGGCGAAGATCACGATGCAGAGGGCAAGAGGCGTGGCTCGATGGAAGAGTCATGGCTTGTGGTGGCGTCTTGGGTTGCGGCAGTGGCTGGGACCGCAACTTGGGCACAGTCGAAGGAAATTCTTCAAAAGAGGGTCAACAGAAATTGTTACAATGATGGAATACCCAGTTTCCTGTATCATAGCAGAGTGTAACATTCAGTAAAAGACAAATATTTGCAATTATCTAAATGCTGTATTAGTATTTGTTGAGAAAGTGCTGGATTTTTTTATGTATTGGACCCTTTGCCTACAAAACCCATGTGCCGCTGGAGGATGCAGAAGCTCTAGGTAGGGGATGATTTTTTTCTTTTCTTTCTCTATTTTAAAATATTATTTAAAATATTAATATATCATTATATTATTTAATTATTTTAATTAATTTTTGTGTGTCATAAATGGGATTGTCCGTGGGAATGATATGTGTTGGAAATCATGCCACCTAGAAAATTTCGGTTAGCTTTTGAATGTGAAGTTAACGGAAGGGTATTTTTGTTTAATTTGAAAAATAGGAGGATCAAAATCGCAAAAAAAAAAAAATAATCGGTGGATGAATTTTGCAACACTGAAAAAATTTGGAGGACGAAAAATACATTCCTTTATTTATAATTGAATTCCTTTTTCCAAATGCATGTCTAAATAGTTTTTTTTTTAATTTGTGAAGTAGTAATTGATCAATACCACCAATCCCTATAGACAATATTCGATTTCTAATCATTTTATAATACTTGCAATGCGATCCGATATACTTATCGTGGTACTGTATTAAGATGCCTCCTCTTTCTTTTCATCATCTAGCTTTTCCTTTCTTGGTTCACTAGGCACTTCGGCAAAAACCTTTTCTTCCATCTGGTCGTCTTTCTTTTTACCCCCTCAACATCCTTGCCACTTCTCAAGTTAATGGCATTACAATCTTCCTTAAGTTCGTCACTATATATGTCACTTGGAAAAGTTCCTTATGGTCTTTTCAAGACTTGTTGGGAAATATGCCCAATATGTGCCTTTAAGGTTATGAAATACTTGCCTTTGATTCTTGAAATTGGCTATAGTCTCAGTCATGAAGTTTGTGGTTTGATGCACAAATGAGGAAGATTGTTGAGTTAGCTTCTCCCAGGCAAGCTCCAATGGAGATTATTTCTTATGTGGTGTTTGATGAGCTGGTTGGAAAGATTGACCTCTTTGCCCTCCTAAGTCGCTCCATAAGAAGTTTGAATGATTTCTCCACCTTGGAGTGTATGTTTTTGAAAAGGGATTGTTCTAGGACCTCTAGGCATTCGCGATATAGTTCACATGCTCTTGTGCACCTACATTTCCAACTACTTCACACTCATCATTCACATGGTTACCTCCACAAAAATACAAACTAAAGGAAGAACACTTACCAATTTGCCTACCTGTACGTCACTTAACCGTAGGTAAGGTTGGAGAATTATTGCACAAATAGTTTTAATTTAAAAATTACTGATAAGTTTGAAAACTATTTCTAGCTAACATATGTCATTGGCTGTATCAAAAAATCTCTGTCATTGGTTGGTAAAAATAGAAAAACAAAAGTGTGTCATCTTGTATATAGAATGATAATTAACTCTTATTTTCACATTTCTTGTCTATACAACTAACAACAATCATTTTCAGTTATAATATAGTCAAAACTACACTTCGCAACATGATGAAAGATAAATTTTTGACTAACTGAATGTATGCTAGTATAAATAAAAAAGAAAATTATTGAAAGTTTTAGTATAGATTCAACCATAGATGATTTTCGTAAGATGCATGAGATGCATTATATGTTTTGATACATTACTAATGTAATTAATGTTTTCAAACATACAATTAAAAATATTTTGTATAGAATTTATTGTATATAGTTTTATTAAATGAATTTTAATTTTATAATGACCCCTCCCATCACCCGAGTCTGATTCCGTCTTGAGACCAAGTCATCCCAATTCCCAACTAGTAATGCTCCCTTGTGCTTAGGCTTGCATCCGACTCTTTGCTTGGTCTCTTGAGGAGAATGGCAACAGTTGTAACTGGATTGCGTTGTCACTTTTGCACCATTTATTCTAATAGTGTCATACAATTGCAAGAAATTAGCAATATGCACATTTGGATCATCTAGCACCTGCAAATCGATCTTGTCGCACCAAATCCAAAAAGGATGGCTTAATCTCAAAGTTTTGCGATTGAAATTGGTTGAGCAATGCATTCTACACCTATCAACACTTGGTGTAGCATATTCTTTAAGAGTTCGTCTTGGTGGAGTTTCTTCGGCCATGCTATTCCTTTTTCTGCTTTGAGTTGCGTCCTAATCGATTTCCTCTCACTAGTACAAAATATGCTTTAAACGTCAGGATTTAACATCAGTTCATTTTTAACCGATGTTAAAAAGGAGGTGGTGGCATTTTTGAAATTAAATGGAAAAAATTTAACATCGGTTCATATTATAGCCGATGTTATAAACGTTTAACATCGGGCGTTATTGAAACCTGATGTTGAAAGTTGAAACAAAAAATAAAATTTTAAACCAGCAAAGCATTAGACATCTGTTTGTTAAACAACCGATGTTTAAAGCTTTTCTTTTCTATTTACTTCCCTCATTTCACTTTCAAGGCTACACTTAAAACATTTTCGACCCAAAAATGCTTTCTTCTTGCACGTTACCCTGACCCTCATCGTACAAGAAAGCCCTCCGCCTCCTCTGTCGTGAAGGAGTGGCCGTAACACTCCGTCTGCCTCGTCGGAGTGGTGAGCTGTGACAGTGTGGATTCTCACTTCTCAAGCCGTAACACTCTGCATTTTGTTTGCCTTCTCTGGAATTGATTCAAACCAGCCAAACGCCGCCGCGTCCGCCACACCTCTCTTTCCCTGTGCCGCACCTCTGTCCTCCCCACGCCGCTGCCACCGCACCCCTCTCTCTCTCTGTAAGTGAGTCTGTGGTTTGGGTTATGTATACTGCCCCAAGTTAAAACCTAACCCCTCTCCATCGTTTGATGTTCCTTATGCTGTGTATTGTTAGAACAGAGTTTGTACCCTCACTCTTTGATAGAACACACACACTGATATGAAAGAATAGATCAGTATTGAACGAAGTATAAAGAATAGAGTAAAGGATAGAAGAGAGTCTCATATATAGCAGAATGTGTATAAAGAAGTAATTAATTCTTGACTGTGTTTGACGAGAGGTACATACTTCCACCTAGTTGCCAAAAGCATAACTATTAGATTATTTGAAACATATATTATTAGATTGCTTCAGAACATGATTGAAGTTTTGATTTTCTTATGTAGTCGTATCTTTTTGAGTTCTATTTGTTGAATCTCATAAATATTTTAGAGTTTATACTTAGTATTGTTTATAGTTACTCAGGTGATTAGAGAAATGTATGCATTTCCTTTTAATGATTTCATTTCACTTTGTAAAAAAATAAGTTTTGAAAGACAAAGATTTGGAGTCATTTCATTCCGATAAAAAAATTTGAAAGAAAATAAGGTAATGCTTTTATAGAATGATGGAGCAAACTTTGTAACTACTATTTGGACAATTCTTCTCATTTTATGCAGGGACTTTGCCATATCAGTGAACTGAGTTCAGGTTGGTTACCGGAGGCAGAAGATGTAAGTATTCTTTTGATTCCTTTTCTAAAGAAAGTATATAATTATATTCAAAACATGGTGGGATAATGTTTGACTTATTTTCCTCCAGGCTTTCAAAGTGGGAGACCGTATTGATGTAAAGCTTATAGAGGTATGTCATTTTACATTTTGTTAGCTCTAAATCATGTTCAAAATTATAATCATTCAACAACCCATTGTTGTAGTAGTTGATGCTTCTATCCTTTATGGTAATTCAACATGGCCAAGCTATTCTTTAACTGCAATATTATTGAAATCTAGTAGAATCTCATAATGATCAAAACTTTTACCTCCTTGTATCTGCATGAAGCATTGTGAATACCGAACTCTGTTGGTTGCCATTGTCTCAAATTACATGCTCTATAGATATGTTCTATTTCTCTTTGTCACCGAGCTACCAATTTTGAAACCACAATGTAAGCTTGAGATTATTTGCATAAAATGGGCTAGTTGTTTCCTGGACAACTCTGTGGTGGCTTTCATTTCTGCCATCCTATCCTAGTGCTTAGATACAGTTTGTGAGCATAATTACTTTCATATAGAGTATGAATATATGGCAATGTGAGTTACAATGAAAAAAAAGTTGAAATAATAAAGATTTTAACCATTTGAATGATTACATGTCACTCCTACGCTTGCGTAGTATCAAGTGACCTAAGCATTTAACTGCTTCACCGTCTGCTTGACAGTGAGTAATCTGATTCTCTTGTTTATCTATTTTTTTTATTGTCACAATGTGAGGTATGGGGATAATATGATGTCTTATATTATATAGCTAGCTTTCAGTTTGTTGCTCCTTTCTGCTAACAGATACAAACACTTATTGAGTCATTTAACATAAAATTTGATTTTTCAGTCACTTGGTGTTCCCGTGGATAGGCTTGTTCGAGCAGCAGATTCAGATTCAGTTTCAGTATGCTTTTCTTTTCCCCTTTCTGTTTTGCTCTAAGATTCATTGGGCTTCTTGACATTGGCAGTGTTATCTATCTTATTGAAGATAGTTTTCGAGGACTAACGTAAGTAGTTTATTAGTACCCATGATTCAATTGTAGTTTACAATATGTAGTTACTGTTAAGTGTTTACTCATTATATTCAAATTTTGTTCATTTGTAATCTCATAGGCAACCTGGCTCATTGGAGTGTGGATACTATATTATGAAGTGGATGCTCGATTATATTACAATATGTACTACTAAAGGATGGATGGAGGTAAGTAATAGAATTTGTAATAAGTTATAGATTAATTATGTTTTGTTTTAGTCTGATTATCTATAATGTTTAATTTATCTTATGTTACGTGCTGATATTCGACACTCGGGCTCCACTATCTAATGAGGACATTATAGACATGAAGGAGCATTGGGCAACCTTCTTTTTAGAGTTGGCTGGGAATTAATGGGTGATCATATACTCATTTATGTGTAGTTTCTTTGTTGTCATATTGTTTAGTTTGAATTTATGACATTCTATGTATTTAGTTAAGATTGTTAAATGTATACTTTTCTATTGGCTTTCTTTGCGTAAATCAATACTATACTTTTATATAATCGATCAATATAGTACTTTGAATGAAATTCTGGTTGTAAGTGATATTGTTGATAATATTTAGATTCTGTTTGTTGGGATTTTGGCTGTACAAGTGAAACAGGGAAAGGATTGTAACAGGTGTAAGCTAGATTTTTTTAAAAAAAAGCCACTTTCAACATCGGCTATATTCATAACCGATGTTGAAAGTGCACTTTATTCATCGGTTTAAAAAAGAACCGATGTGTAAAGTGATTTTCAACAGCATTATAAAACGTTGAAAGAGCACTTTAGACATCGGTTAAACTTTTAACCGATGTCTAAAGTACACTTTCAACATCGGTTCAAAACCGATGTTGAAAACCACCACTTACAACATCGTCTGCATACACATCTCTTGAATAACGGATGTTAAAACTCAAATTTAACCGATGCTAAAAGTGTTTTTTGCACTAGTGTCTTCTTTTTTGTTGTCTTCGCTTCCAGCTTCTATTTGTAGTGTGTGTTCGGATTAACATTTGTTTTTTAATGTAATTGATTGAGTAAAATTGATTTGCTTGGAATTGAGTTTGAAGTGAAGTGATTTATGTTTGGATGTTTTTATTTTATAAACAAGTTTGATGTAAAACTTATTGTAAATTTCTCAACTCAGCTCAAAAGCTACCTTTTGTAACTTCTAGTCAGAATCACTTCTGGAGGTAAAGTCAATTTTACCTGACAGTAACCAAACATCTGTTTTTACTAAAATCATGTTTGACAAATAACAATCAATTCTGGATATTTTCAACATGAAACCAAACACACGCGTTCGACTTCCAGGTTAGATAGCAATTGTTCCCGGTCAACTGTCAACAAGAACAATAAAATAACACAAAATAAAAATAAAAATAAAAGCAATGATAAAATCTAACTACATTAAAATCCCAACTAATATATCCATAGTAAATTTTAGGTTAAAGTAATACTTTGATCCCTATACGTGATACGAATTCTCGATTTGATCCTTATATATAAAAAATTATTAAAATGGTTCCTATACGTACAAAAAGTTCCCATTTGGTCCTTGCCGTACAAAATTTCAGGGACTGATTTAATAATTTTTTGCTCGTATAGGGACCAAACGGGTAATATATAGGGACCAAATAGGAACTTTTTGTACGTATATGGACCATTTTAATAATTTTTTATGTATAGGGACCAAATCAAGAATTCATGTTAGATACAGGAATTAAAATATTACTTTAACCTAAATTTTAATATTGAAAAGACGACATATCTAATAACGATGTCAAAAACTTGATGCTACTCTAACAAGTGTATTGTATCAAGTAGTATGGAAATAAAAATGAGTTTGAATGTCGTATTTGTAGGACTTGTATTCTTGACAGGTACTGATGAGTGTGATTTCACCTCATTTTCCATGTACATTTCTGCATGCATTTGCATATAGTTAGGCCATTTTAGTGTTTATTTTGTTTAGTTTTCCTTTGGAACAGATAAGGTGGTATTGTGTGTTGTTTTGCAGATATTCATGATTAAATGCCCAAGAATTAGCAAGTATGAAGCTTGGATGACTTAGAGCTTTGAAAGATAAGAAATTGAGCCAAGCAGAGAGTATCACGGCCTAGCCGTGATGGCCCTCACTACCGTGAGGAGCGAAGAGCTGAAGAAAGAATTGAGCCAAAGTCGAAGCTGTCACGGCCTAGCCGTGATGGCTATCACGGCCGTGGACGTGTCACCGGTGTGCCAGATCTCCAAAAGTCGAGAGCGATCACGGCCTAGCCGTGATGGATATTACGGCCGTGATAAATCAGTTGGAAAAGTCAGAGACGATCACGGCCTAGCCGTGATGTCTATCACGGCCGTGACTTGTTTGTTGGAAAAGTCAGAAAGGATCACGGCCTAGCCGTGATGAGTATCACGGCCGTGATGAATCAGTAAATGAAGCGGTGCCAAGTCAGAAACCATCACGGCCTGGCCATGATGGCTATCACGGCCGTGACCGCCACACAGTACTAGAAAAACGAAAGCGAGCAGAAGAAGATTCATTCAGAAAACCCTAAAGAAAAAATCCTCTGCTGCTGTGGCTGTGTGCATCATTCCATGGAGCTCTCCCCTTTGTTCATCTCTGTAATTATTCCTTTTGTTTTACTTTCAATTATGTGTAGCTAAACTCCCCTTTTGTTGGGGTTAGAATATTGCTATCTGAACTTGGTTGTAAAAATGATTTGATTTTAATACAGTTTCCTTCTTCTTTGTGAGTATATAATTCTATACTTAATGCTTTCCTAGGCTTGATCATCTTAGGAATGATTAGTTGCTTTAATAGACAATTGAAAGGTTGATGTTAAAGCATGCTCATGAATTATATGCCAAGTAGTCCAAGAATCTAGACATAGGTATTGGCTACTTGCAATCTTATGAATCTTGTCTTAATGCAATTTCTCTTATTAATCCACCTAAGACATTAGGGTTTAATTTGGGATTTTAGGCTCAATGCACCTAAGACATTAGGCTTGAGTATATTAGAAAAGATTCGATTGTCATAAGGGGAGTAGGAACTGTGTTAGTTATCATTTCATAACAATCAAGGGAGGATTAGCTTAGTTTAACCCCAGCAATTCCATCTCATTGTTATTCATCTCTTTGTTTTCACATTAACTGTTTGAGAAAAATCCAAAAAGAACAAAAATATTTTCTTCTTGTTTGTTTGCTAGATGTTAAAACAACCTTCAATCCAAAATTCGATCGCCTAGATAGTAGTCAAATTTGCGAAGTGGTAATTGTCCACGATCCCTGAGAACGATATCCGGTCTTACCGTTTTTATTACTTGCAACGAACCGGTACACTTGCCGAGTCCGTGTCAGGTACCTTACTGCAAATTTATTAATTGAATCTGGAAATTCCTTTACTGATTATTATATATGATTTCGATTAATGATTTTTTTTTTGACACAATTTCGATTAATGATTAACAACTAGATTAAAAGCAAATTAAAATATGCAATTTAATTAACAACTATAGTGTGGGTTAGATCAATAAGATGAGTTGAGTTGCCCTTGAACCACTACTACACCCAATTCTTGCCTAGTAGCACCAGACATCAAGCATGTCTCGTGAAGGTATTACAAATGACACTCTTACTGTCCATCCATACTTTTTATTTTATTTTTTAAAAAACAAAAGAGAATTATATTAACAGGGTAAAAGGGATAGCCCCGTATACAAACAACCAATCAATCACATGAGACCAATGTTTACAAAATCGGACCGATCATTGAATCGATGAAGGCAGTGGTTCGAGGTTAATGGTCCAACCGAGGTTGAACCGTGATTGAACCGGTTATAATTAAATAATATTATTTTAATTTTTAATATAATATTTATAACAATATTAAACAAAAAAACAACATAACAACTAAAATTATTAAGCACAATTTTTATTATTTTGAAATTAAACTAAATAAATATAAAGATATATGTTAAAATCATCTTCATAGGGAAAACCAACCCAAAATTTACAACTAGCCCACATATGTTGGAAAACAAAAGAATTGGGTTTTGGCTAGGATGATCCACATCCTTTTATACTATTTTTTTTTTTAAGAAAACCGGTTCAGGCCGGTTCAGATCGGTTCACTACCGGTTATGACCGGTTTTACCGGTTTTGAACCGGTTTTCTGGTTTTTCCACCGGTTCAATACATGACCGGTTTTTCCTACTGACCGGACCGGCCATGATCCCGATTCCCGATCGGACCGGTCGGACCGGTCGGTCCGATCCGGTTTTCAAAACCTTGCATAGGACCCATACTTCTTATTAACCGCACTTATTATTTTTTTTAAAGAAAAATTAAATTTCCAATTAATAAATTAAAATATAAAAATGTAATTAGAACTAACAACAATCTTTTATCAACCAAAAAAAAAAAACTAACAACAATCTCTCCCGTCTACCAATTATCATATCTTCATATATCTTTGTCACCGATGATCCAACAAGCTAGGGGAGAAGAAAAAAAAGAAAAGAATAAAAAGCTATTTAATCAAGCCAAACACAATTCTAACTGTGTAATGATTCCGTCCGGTGGTGGTGAACGATTTTTAGTGTAATGGTCAAATTAAGAATAAGTGTAAACTAAGGAACTAATATATAATAATATTTGAATCACATACATCAATATCAATAAGTATATATATATATATATATATATATATATATATATATATATATATATATAGTTAACTAATATACTTTTAGTGGAAAACTGGGGCACGCACGCTTAGGGTACATGAACACATGGATCATATCAACAAGCCTCCAAAATTAAGGTCAGACAAGGTCATGTAACTGGTTCCCACGATGACAAAAAGGGAATATATTGGGTGAATAATTAAATGAGGAACCTTCGACTTACCAAACACCTCCTTTAGCTAAAGTATATTGAGCTGGCGGCTACCTTTTAAGATCTTAGGTGATGGGCAGCATCACTTACAAAATGATACAGTGATATATCACTCAAGTGATATATTCTCATATATCTATAATATAAGAAATAAATATATCTTTTTTTTTCAAAATATAAGAAACATATATTGATTTTCATACATATTAAATGTTCATTTCTAATATTATCCTTATTAATTAGTGTCATTAATTATAAACCATCAGAATATTAATTAAAATTAGAAGGGGAATTTTAGGAAATTTATATGAGTATTAATTACAATTAATTCATTCCAATACATTTCCTTGGTCTATGTATTTTAGGGTTTTGTTTTTTATATTGTGAATCGGAGGGAGTAATATAATCCATTCATTTTATCAGGTGTATTAGTTGACTTTTCAACTTATGTTCCAATCCTCACCTTTTGACTAACCCAAATAATAAAATGAATGAACCATTTTTCACTTGGGTGTGGTGCACCTTATACCACTTTCGTGGGTGGTGCACTTTAGAAAACACTCGAGATTTTAACATATCAAAATCAAATTGCATACCGTGCTCTCTATAAATTGGATAGCTTGGTGTTTTCTTATCATAGAAAAAAAATTATTCCAAGTTCTAAAGAAAAGTTAGATTATACCTGAAACAGAGATGGCTGTCAATAGGGAGGAGGAACAACAAAACAAACTCATAGGCCACAAAGATCTCGCTCATAAGAGTCTCCTTCAAAGCGATGCACTCTACCAGGTTCATTCAACAACTTTGCATTTTATCACTCAACAAAATACAATCTTTTCTTTAGTAATTCAGTCTAAAAGTTGCTAATGCATGGTGCAGTACATACTTGAAACCAGTGTGTTTCCAAGAGAGCATGAGTGCTTGAAGGAGCTCCGCGAGATGACAGAGAAACACCCTCGGTAAGATCGTAGTTATTTTCCTTCATCAACATATACGAACGAAGATTTGTTATCTTATTTTGATGTATTACTCTGTATCTTATCAATAATATCTTACTACATAAGTTCAAATTATTTCATGTAATATTGGAATTGGAAAGATAGAATGTGTGGCAAGATACTATCCCAAGATGTATTATAAAAAAATGAGACGACAAATTTTCGTGAGGATAAAGCTTGTTAGTTAATTTGCATTTTATTGTAAAACAGGAACCTCATGGCTACACCACCAGATGAAGGACAACTTCTGAGGATGCTGCTTAAGCTCATAAATGCTAAGAACACAATGGAAATTGGTGTCTACACTGGTTACTCTCTGCTCTCCACTGCCCTCGCTCTTCCCCATGATGGAAAGGTTCTTACTTAGCTTGAACTTTTAATACTATATATATCCTCATAAATTAATGAATAATTAATAACTGATGAACTTGTTTTAATTAATTATTAGATCTTGGCTTTGGACGTGAACCGGGAATATTACGAATTGGGCTTGCCCATAATTGAAAAGGCTGGAGTGGCTCACAAGATTGACTTCAGAGAAGGACCAGCTCTTCATCTCCTTGATGAACTGCTTAAAGATGTGCGTGCACCATATCTTACAATTTTAATCTATGCTTTACAAATTACAAATAGGACATACATGTGGACGGTCACTATTAAAACTTAATGATCATGTTTTTTTATAGATAAATATTAATATGTTAGTTGTTATATTAGTTTTTCTTCTTTATCAGGATTTGAAATATGAATCTCCAACTCTTTTAACTAATTATTAGCTCAAACAAGTTTACATACCACACCCCCAAAAATTAATGATCATATAAATACTTTTTTTTTACAAAGACCATATAAATACTTAAAAATGTGATCACTGTATGTTTTAATTTTGACTATTTTTATATGATTTAGTGTTTTGTCTTTTTTTGACAATTATATGATTTAGTGTTGAAAATTTATTCTTCTTGCCCCTCAATCCCTCATGGTAATTGCTAAGGCAATCCTCTTATATAATATTCTACATAAAGATCGAATTACTTATTAACATTAGCTTGTGCCAATTTTACAGGATAATAACAAGGAAACATTCGATTTTGTTTTCGTGGACGCTGATAAGGACAACTACATAAACTATCACAAGAGGGTGATTGAGGTAGTGAAGGTTGGGGGGCTGATCGGGTACGATAATACCCTATGGGGTGGATCAGTGGTGTCCCCACCTGATGCACCTCTCATGGATTATATCAAGCATTATCGCAGCCATGTGATCGAGCTCAACAAGTATCTTGCTAATGATTCTAGGATTGAGATTTGTCAGCTCCCTGTTGGTGATGGAATTACCCTGTGCCGCCGCATCGTCTGATCACTCCTTTTGACTATTCCCATTCGCAATTATATCCTGTTTCTGTGCTTCAATAATTGGGATGTTTAATTTATAATGGCTTTTTTAACAAAATTAAGAGAGTGGTTCATTAAATACGAAAATCTTTTTGCAGGAGAGATGGTTAATTTCTAGAGAGTTCTTATTATGTGTATTATATATATTTGTCTCTTTCTAGACATGTGGAAAACTTTGGTAAAAGGATCCAAATCAGACCCACCTACTCAGAATGAAATGGAATATGACACAAGTTTGTATCCAAATGAAAATGAACGCTAGTTTTGTTTTTCCCCTTTTTTATTTGGATTTGCTTTTCTTTCTTTTTTTTCTTTTTTTTTTTTGGTGCTCATGGATTTGCTTTGGTATTCTTCTGTTGAATTCATTTTGATTTTCGATCTGCAATTATGTTCCTAATAATTAGGCGAGTTTCTTACCACTTCTTTGTATTTATATAGTGTTGGTGTCCCCTTGGTATATTTTTTCAGTTGATGAGATTGTATTGAAAACCTTGTTATATTAGATTCATGAACTCTTTGAGTCAACTGAAAATATATTAATCAAATTTCCTGGAGATTTTTTGTTTTAATATAACCAAAAAGTATTTTTTAGCTTGAAATTAAGATAAAATTTACTGTAATCATATAACAAAAATATGAATATATAACGTGATATACACAAATATGTGGAAGTAATATTATGTACACTTTACCAAAAAAAATATTATGTACACTCTACCAAAACAGGAAGTAATATTATATATTCAATGTAAGTGCTTTTCCTTTAGCCGTTTTCTTTTGAAAGTGGTTGGAGGGTGAGTCAAGATCGTAACATTGGGGATTAAAGTATATAGGAATATAACCTTTATCATACAACTAGCAATGCTAAACGAATATTAACAATATTATTTTATCAGCTGTCCACGTATATCATGCTTATTAAATAAAGTAGGATACCGTTTCCAAACCACAATAAAATATAGAGCTTAATTTGTATATATTGTCAATGTAAAGTTTTTTATACTGTCAATTAATCAGAAATTATATATGGATGACTTTTAAGTAATTAAAATAAAAGTCAAATATTTTAATTTATGTGATAATTTTTGATTGATTAATAGTATAAAAATTATTTACACAATACATAGCAAGTAAATTCTAAAGTATAATAGTAACGGACACTCCGTAGTCATGATCAAATGCAATATACGCATAAAAGATATAGTGCTCATTTAAACTATATGCTCCGGCAAAAAATAAATAAATAATAAAAAGCAACCTTTCAAATTTATTGGTTAAGTAGTACTAATATGAATTTAATTGATATGTAATATTAGTATAAATATTTTTTTTACATTATCTTTTTTTTTGATAAATATTTTTTTTTATAATATCAATCAATCGTAAATTATTATAATATTAAAAATATTTTAATCTTATTATAACTATCTTAGAAATCTCATATAAGATGACTTATGATTAATTACAACATAGCATATTTTATACTAACAATATATTAAAATTAAATGTATTCAATTCAAGAAAAACTATACTTACATTTTTTAACCTTAATGTTACATTCAAAGTTTTTTGTTTCAGAAAATTCACATATCTCTTAAAATTTATATTATCATTATACTTATTTTTTTTAACATTAAATAGTGAACATTGTGCTTATCCCCCCACAAACCAAGGGTTGGTCAGGTAATAAGTGTTATGGGTATTTACTATCAAACAAGGAGCCCACTTGTTTCATTTACTATGGGCTCAAAGGCCCACTTATTTTCCCTATAAGAAGGACATTAGAGATCAAAAGGGGGCAGGTCTCTCTTCATCTCCTCAAGAGACTTTCTCCCTTCTCTCCTTCTAAATGAACAAAGACATATGAGGGCTATCTCCAAACGACAACCAGATGTGGCATGCATCATATGTGTTCCTCATTTTCCCTCAATTGGATCTGTCATGGTAGACCATGAACCTCCCAACCAGAGACACAAACCAAACCATTTGAAGCAAGATGAAGTTCAATACCACCAAGAGCCTTTTTTGTACACGCTACACTTTTCTATGTTATGGTCTGGATCCTTGCTGGGTCTAATCAAAACAATAAGCATCTTAACCCCATAAGGAGGAGGACGTAAGTTTGAATTCCGGTGGAGACACTCTAGTTGACTAGTTGCGAAAACCAAAGATTAATTCTCCTGCTTTAAGTAACCGACCGGGGTTTTGTCCAATAGTCAGTCCAAAAGGCTAAAGCTTTTGGGATACCCTAGGATGCTACTGGAGAACCAAAGATGCTAATTAGGATGGTTCATAAATAAAAAATTGTGCTTGTCCATTGCTTTTTAGAACATTAGGTGTAATATAATAAAATCTCATAAAATATCAATAAAATCCACCACTAAACTCAACCAAATTGAAGAAAAACGTCTTGAGTTCCACATGAACAATCTGAATCAATTAACAAGAAGCAATACCCATTTAGGCTCGAATCCCGATCTCGGATTCGAGTCTTGTTGATGGAAAAGAAACATAATTGAGAGGGAAGACTCTACTAAAGGTGACCAATCAGGTTCCCAGGTGAAAATTAGCCATCGACGAAGTTAATAGATACTTCGCACTATACCATGATAAAAAAAAAATTTAAAACACAAACTTATAATTTATCTTTGATAATTATTAAATACACTCAAGGGTGTTATAAACTGATCAACCCATTTTCGGCAAACTCGACGATGGGTTGATCTAAATTGATTATCTGCCGACTAAACAAAAGGGGGCATCCTATTTTGATTAATCAGTTTGATGAGATGACGATGAAAATTAAGTATTTTGGTTTTATTATAAAAAATGCGTAAATATCAATAGAAGATTGGTGAAGAAAATGATGCACCCCATCCATGGACGTGTTCCTTACCTATAATTATCGCATTCCTCTCCAAAGCTTCTATGGTTTAATGGAAAACAAGCAATCCAAAACAGATTCAGAAGCTAACCAGCGTAAAATGCTACAACTGTAAAGACCAACATTTTTCTTTTCCTGGGCAAAGAAAACGAGAGCTAGTGCAATGGTACTTGATGGCTCGAAACTGATGAATTAGTAGGGTTGATCTAGTACTAATTGTAGAAGAATGTGTCAATGATTTTAGATGGCTAAAGAATGTGTCAATGATTTTAAACTTGCCTATAGTTCAAATAAAAATCTGTAGTTGTAGATCTCTGTTATAATGACACTATTCTTCATATCCAATCATGATTACTAGTCAAATGTTAGTAGTTAGTTGTTATGTTAGTTTTTTCTCCTTTGCAAAGGTTTGAACCTTGGACCTCATACTCCTCCAACTCATCTTTATACCCTTAGTTTTAACCACTTGAGCTACTCAACCCACCCTGAACAATCAAACTGATTGCTTTTCTTCAAGTTGGATTTATTAATACGCATATCTTTCGGAAGAACTCCTGGTAACACTTTTTTTTAATTCTCTCCAACACATTGGGTGAATTTCGTACGAGTGGCACCATATAAAATTCATCCAACAAAGAGTTGAAGAGAGCATTAAAAAGTGTGTTGGTAACCTAATGCAAGTTCCTCTGTTAAATTAAAAGGTCAGTGTTTCATATATATTATATAGTAATTATTATATAGTAATTTGGTATAAAAAAAAATAAATCAGAGAACTTAATTGTCAGCAATACAAAGGTGGAAGGCAGGTAGCGGGAAGGAAGGGCATGAGGTAGGAATTGTTCGGATACAATCACATTTGATAACAAACCTTAACAATGACCAAGAGCTTCTAGCCATTCTATGCTGATTCTGTCGCTGACTAACTATTTCTTGGTATAAAACCTGAAAGGAAAAAGGAGGAAACGTTAGGGAGGACAAGAATGATATCACATGATTTTGCAAACGTGCAAATAATCAGCATTACTAAGACATCACAAAAGTTAGATAATTGGTCATCAAAGGTTCACGCCATTACAACAGCGTTAATCTGAACCATCTTAAAAAAAATTAATCCAAGGACCAGATTTTGAACATGAAAGAAGGAGGCTATAGAATATTGCTTAACATGAACAATCTGCAGAAATATTTTGAATCGTGTAAGAGTAGAATATGTGAATGTTGTGTGTCAATATGGCCACACATGTATGCTATTTATAATCTCATATTAAGGTACAAGAGAATCAATAATAAATACAAAGGAATCAAATCAAATCTCTAATTAGTAACGAATCCCAAATTACTAGCACCTATTTATGTACATATTAAGCACATGTTAAATATACTTTCTAACACTCCCCCTCAAGCTGGAGCATATATGTCATATGAGCCAAGCTTGTTACAAATGTAGTTAACACGAGAGCCTCTAAGGGACTTAGTGAAAATGTTAGCCAACTGGTCACTAGAGTTGACAAAGTCAGTTGTGATTTCCCCTGAAAGCACCTTCTCTCTTACGAAGTGACAATCTATTTCTATGTGTTTGGTTCGTTCATGAAAGACCGGATTTGATGCAATGTGAAGTGCAGCCTGATTGTCACAGATAAGTTTAGTATCTTGGATATCTCCCAATTTTAGTTGTTGGAGTAGTTGCCTAAGCCATGTAAGCTCACACACAGCTGCTGCCATAGCACGGTATTCAGCTTCTACACTGGATCTGGCAACAATGTTCTGCTTCTTGCTCCTCAATGAGATCATATTTCCTCCAATAAGAACACAATATCCAGAAGTGGACCTCCTATCTGACGGTGATCCTGCCCAGCCAGCATCAGAGTAACAAGTGATTTTGGCATTGCCTTTATCTTCATATAATAATCCTCGTCCTGGTGCATTTTTGATGTACCGAAGAATACGCATGACAGCATCCCAATGGCTATCGCATGGGGCAATCAGGAACTGGCTTACCACACTAACTGCAAAGGTGATATCAGGTCTGGTGACTGTGAGATAATTGAGTCTGCCCACAAGACGACGATATCTTCCCGGGTCTTTCAATGGCTCCCCCAACCCGGAACAAGCTTGACATTGGGATCCATGGGAGTATCACTTGGACGGCAATCAAACATACCTGTCTCAGTAAGAATATCCAGAGCATACTTCCGTTGGTTGATTGAAATTCCTGAAGTGGACTGGACAACTTCAATCCCTAAAAAGTACTTGAGAGGACCCAAGTCTTTTGTCTGAAAATGTTTGAAGAGGTGTGCTTTGAGCCGCCGGATACCATCTGTGTCATTACCGGTAATGACGATATCATCGACATAGACAACAAGATAGATGTGCCCACCAGAAGGAGAATGGATAGAGAAAACAAAGTGGTCAACCTCACATCGGGTCATGCCAAACTGTAATAAAGCAGAGCTAAAACGACCAAACCAGGTACGAGGAGACTGCTTCAATCCATAAAGGGAACGGCGAAGCCGACAAACAAGTCTAGAATCAGCAGAAACAGTAAAAACTGGGTGCTGGTCCATATAAACTTCTTCCAGTAATTCGCCATGCAAGAAGGCATTTTTAATATCCAGCTGGTGAAGAGGCCAATGATGAATGGCAGCCATGGCTATAAAAAGACGAACAGAACTGATTTTGGCCACAGGGGAAAAAGTATCCCCGTAATCTAGACCAAAAATCTGCGTATAACCTTTAGCCACCAAACGAGCTTTGAAGCGATCAATATGACCATTGGGTCCAATCTTCGCCGTATAGACCCAACGACAACCCACACTAGTCTTGTCAGGAGGCAAGGGAACAATCTCCCAAGTACCATTAGAATGCAACGCTGCCATCTCTTCCAACATTGCCTTGCGCTAGTTGGGATCAGCCATGGCTTCACCTATAGACCTAGGAATAGACACAGAATCCAAAGCAGAAACAAAGGAAACATAGGAAGGAGATAAACGGCCATAATTTAAGTGCAAGCATAGATGGGATTAGGATTGCGAGAGGACCGAGTACCTTTTCGTAATGCAATGGGAAGTTCAGGTGCAGGAGGCGTAGCTGGAGGGGCAGTTGGAGTCGGAGATAAGACTGAAGGATCCCCGGAAGGAGGCTCCGCAGAAGCCTGTGTCCGCCGCTGGTAGGTACGCAAAAGAGGTGGAGTGGGAGCAACAATAGGTGCCGGAACAACTGGTGGAATATCTGGAAGGTCCTGAGTGAAGTTGACATCAAGGACGGCGGAGGTGGAGAAGAATGGGACAGCTTCAAAGAAGGTGACATCGGCACATACAAGGTATCGTTGAAGTTGTGGACAAAAACAACGATAGCCCTTTTGCAAACGTGAGTAACCCAGAAAAATACATTTGAGAGATTTGGCTAAGAGTTTGTCTTTTCCTGGAGTTAGATCATGGACAAAACATGTGCAACCAAAGATACGTAGAGGGATAGGATAGAGTTCTCCTTGTGGATACAAGAGAGTAGGGAACCTGATTATTAAGAACGGAGGAAGGCATGCGGTTGATAAGATAGCAAGCCGTGAGAAGTGCATCACCCCAAAAGCGAAGAGGAACATTATTGTGGAGGAGTAGCGTACGAGTTGTTTCAACCAAGTGTCTATTTTTCCTCTCGGCAACACCGTTTTGTTGTGTGTGAGCACATGATGTTTGATGAATAATTCCCTGTGTAGTAAAAAAGGATTGAAACTGGGAGGACAAATATTCACGAGCATTATCAGTGCGCAAAATTTTAATTGAAGAACCAAATTGATTTTTAATTTCAGCGCAGAAACCTTGAAATATATTAAAAACATCAGAGTGATTCTTCATTAAAAATAACCAAGTACACCGGGAAAAATCATCAATGAAAGTGACAAAATAATAGTAACCTAAGGTTGAGCAGACACGACTAGGACCCCAAATATCAGAATGAACTAAAGCAAAAGGTGACGCAACACTTTTATTGACTCGCTGACTATAAGTATGGCGAATATGTTTTCCTAACTGACACGACTGACATTCAAAAAAGGAAACTTTAGAAAAGCTTGGAACCACGAGTCGCATTTTATTAAGACTAGGGTGACCCAAACGTTGATGTTCCAGGGTTTGAGAAGCAGCGGAGACATAGGCCACTGGCGGTGAAAGTTGATATAATCCTTGAGACTCATGTCCTACTCCAATCGTCCGTCCCGTACGCCGATCCTGGACATAAACAGAGTTGTTAACAAAAAGAAAAGAGTAATCAAGGGTGCGAGTGAGTTTGCTGATGGACACTAAATTAAAAGGACAACCAGGAACATACAGCACAGAATCTAAGGAAAGGTTAGGGAGGGGATGGGTTTGACCAATGCCCTGAACTTGTATTTGAGAGCCATCAGCTAAGGTGACACTAGGCAAAGAATCCAAGTAAGACAGTTTAGAGAAAAGAGATTTGTTACCAGTCATATGATCAAAAGCACCGGAGTCAAGTATCCAAAGTCCAAGAGAAGAGGACTGTGAAACAAAGGCTACAGGATTACCAGACTGAGCCACAACAACGGTAGGTGAGATGGGCTGTTGGGCTGCCTTGAACTGGAGAAAATCATTATAATCAGCAGCAGAAATAGTAACTTCCTGAGTAATATTTGGGCCAGTGACATGAGCAATATTAGCATGCTTGGATTGTTCCCTGGCCTTGGTGCGGCATTCAGCTTCAATATGGCCATAGCGGTTGCAATAAGTGCAGCGAGGACGGCGATCGCCACCACCACGTCCTCCTCCACTCCGTCCACCATGATGATGAGAGTGGGAGACAAGAGCGGAGGAATCAGTATGAGGAATGGAGGAGTGGCCGAAAGAATGAGGGGTTGAAAGACGCAGTAATTGTTCACTAACCAGGTCATAGGAGGGAACAATGGTACTCGATAGTATTTGATTACGTACCGAGTCAAGTTCAGAAGGTAGACCGGCAAGTGCAAGAACCATAAAAAACTTGTTGCGTTGCACAGCATGAGCTGTTGCATCATTAGCAAACGGCATTAGTTTCTCAAAATCAGCAATTAGATGATCAAGCTTACCAAGGTATGTCTGCATATCCATGTTCTCCAACTTCATAGAAATCAGGTTGAGAACAACACTGTAGAGGTGATGAACATCATTAGAATAGACTTTCTTAACCTTTGTCCAAACATCATAGCAAGTGGTAAAGGCCTGGTATTGCGATTGGAGTTTGGGAGCAATTGAAAACCATAGGACACTACACAGAGAGGCGTCGATTTGCTTCCATCGGGCTCGTTCCTTGTCGGGAATGTCCTTAGCTTGTTTGGTCAAGTGGTCTTCACGGCCTTGTCCTTGAAACCATAACTGGACAACAGCAGCCCAGGTACTGTAGTTGGCAGTCCCAACTAATTTTTCACACGGGATGAGTGGAACATTAGTGAAGGGCACTGCTGCGCTTGAATCGGAAGAGGAATCGTTGGAAGCCATGAGAAATGGATCTGAAACAGGGGCAGAGAGGGTCGCCGGAGTGAAGGGAAGGCGGCGGAGTAGTCGCCGGACAGTGGGTCACGTCGGAGAGCAGCAGAAAAGCTGTTTGGCATCAGGCGCGTGAAACGCATGCGCCGGAGAACAGCCGCGCGTGGATGCGCGTGCGGCGGCGGTTGGTGGTATGGTTCCGGCGCAGTGGTCACCGGAGGATGCCGGAGAGGATGGTGGGGTCACACCGGAGGATGGAGGCACGGTGGAACGGAAAACGGACCACACAGTTGTTGCGGGTACTGTTCACCCGAAAATAAGAACACCACTGAGCAGAAAAATAACCTAAACTACTGATACCATGTAAGAGTAGAATATGTGAATGTTGTGTGTCAATATGGCCACACATGTATGCTATTTATAATCTCATATTAGGGTACAAGAGAATCAATAATAAATACAAAGGAATCAAATCAAATCAAATCAAATCAAATCTCTAATTAGTAACGAATCCCTAATTACTAGCATCTATTTATGTACATATTAAGCACATGTTAAATATGCTTTCTAACAAATCGAGAAACAAGAATACTTGATTGCTTCAATATTAATATATTTTCCATCTGGTCCAAATGTATTGATATCACTTTGAGCAGAGATCAGTGAAGATTTGTTCTTGATTCTTGCATATCAGTTGGTTGGTATCAAACCTGGTTTCGGTTGGGGTGCAGATTCAAGGTGCGGCAGAAAATGGAGAATTGAATAGAAGTTGGGAACTAGCATGCACGGACTCAGGGTGCAAGCCAAAGTAGATAAGGAGAGGCAAATACAGATCGAAGTAACGGTGAACACTCAAGAAAATGGAGGACAGAGAGATCCTGCATCATATTGATGTGATGCAGCAAGACTTGTCAGCGATTTGGCAAAATCTAGCCGCAAGCTCAGATGAGCCACGACAGGGACGAGTTACAGAGGAGAGGCCTGACAAACTGAGGGGGATGACGACTGGTGGAGGCGATTGGAGTTATCGGTGTTCGAACGGGATGATGCCTCAGGATGGGTAACACGAATCGAGCACTATTTCCTCTATCAAGGGGTTAAGGAGGAAGAGGAGATGAGGGCAGTTCTTGTAGCTTTGGAGGGGCGAGCACTCACATGGTTTCAATGGTGGGAGTCGTGTTATCCAAACCCCACCTGGCTGACATTCAAGAATGCAGTCATCCGGAGGTTTCAGCCATCCCTTATTCAGAACCTGACCTGTATGAAATCTTGCAGGGATTGAAGCAGGCAGGGTCAGTGCAGGATTACAGAGAGAGAACAGTTTGAGGTCTATGCAGGCCCCCTCTGAATCACTGAGCAACAGTATAAGAAAGGTATTTTTCTGAATGACCATAAAGAAGATATTAGCGCAGAGCTCAAGTTGCATGCAGTAGAGTCATTGTCAGAATTGATGGATTTAGCTCAATTAATTGATGAAAGAAATGATATCTTGAGGAAAGGGGAGATCAGAATAGTCAGGGTTCACATATAGCACCCTATAGTCATTCCGCAGCTGTAAGCAGAAGTCGGGCGAGAGGGAATCAACAAAATATGATGGGTGTAAATAGAAGAGCATCCCAAACGGAACCTAGCATAGGATCCAGTCCTGTGGAGAGCTCATCGGTAAGGGCCAGCAACACATCGAGAGAAGTATTGGAGGAGGGGGAACAAAGGGAGGAATTACAGGCAAGCAACGAATGAGGAGTACAATGAGAAGAGAGGGGGGCGGTGCTTATGTTTCAAATGTGATGAAAAGTTTTCTCCTGACCATGTCTGCAAAAACAAACACTTCCAGGTCATGCTCATAGAGGAAGGATCTAGTTCAGGGATGGAAGCTGTGGTGGATGAGCAGTGGGACCCCAGTAGAGTTATTTCAGCAGTCCAAAGCGTGGCCCAGCCTTTCCCCTTGAGGAAAAGGTGAATATTTGGGTGGGGGGGTGGAGTATTGATAGGGAACCATAGACAGATAAAAAGGTTTATATTAGGAAGTATAGGAAGGGGAGCAGGGGATAATATTCAGTTGTAACTAATAACAGCCTAGATCAATAGTTAGAGTAGTAGAGTCGTGGGCTGTTGGAGTAGTTAGAGTCACAGGCAGTTATGGTAGTCAGGAGGTTATAAAAGGGGCTCAAAGGGAAGAAGGAGGGTGTGGAGAAAGATAGTGGACTTGAAAGAGAGAACAGGGACTCTCCAAATTCCCTGGAGTTGTAGAGCTTGTAATTCAGTTTTCTCTGGCTCAATTTGAGCAGAGATCAATGAAGATTTGTCCTTGATTCTTGCATATCAGTTGGTTTCTATCATACTTCCCTCATTCTCCCATATAGGCATAAACAAAGCATTTACACAGAAACCAAAAAAAGGAAAAGCAAAAAGGCTGTAAATTGACAATTTGATGCACAAGATTGATCATGTCACCTTATCATATACACAATCATGAAAATATATAATTGATCCCTTCCATTTAAAAATTTATCAGACTATTAGGTTTGAAATAAACTCAAGTTTCAAACCCACAAGTTCAATCATAAAGTATCAATACAGACTTTCATTTATTCAGCATCATAACCAACTCTTCTACTAAGCTTCAAAATCAGTCAGATGATTTTGCAACCCCTGGAAGCTTGAACCAGGCACACTCAGCCTTCTGGCTCAGCTCATGAAACTGAAAACAGCTCATTCAGTGTGAAAACTACCAACTATTGCATGGTTGAATCACAAACTTCCCTGGAGGGAAGAATTATCTAATCCAACTTGATTGTAAAGAATGTTATCAGAGTTAAGGCTAGGTTAATTTGTCAAATCTGTAGCATCTTTAACACACCAACACGAATTAAATTCAAAAAATTGAGCACCTAATGAGAGCTTGGTCAATAGTTCCAGATGTAAAGCATACACAAATACCTTATCATAATCAGTATCTGGAAAGTAATCTGCCAACCACATTATTGCAAATTGGAAAACAGAACTGATGCATCTATGTGCAATGAGAGAAATGAATGGAAGTGTATGCATTCAGAGTTGCAATATCTATAATGAGTTCTACTGCCATGAATACAACATACCTGAACTGCTTATAGCTCCAGATAAAGTCTTGGTCTCTATTGATTACTATCTAACTCAGATGACTTCACAGACCCTTGAATATAGCCTCAGCAAAAAACAAAATTTCTTTTATCTAATTTTCTGACCTAACAGTTCCGTGACATTTCACATATTGAAGCAATGCTGCAGTCTACATGTTAAGATACTAGAGCTCCTGATGAAAGACTAGCTTGCATATGATACACGATGATGCTTAGGCATCATAGTTGTAAGAAAACTGTAATAAGCAGCAAGTAACAAGAGGATAATCAAGCAATTTGGAGAATGGACTGGTGAAGTTGATTTTGTAAACTGAACAGATCCAGTAAAGCTTCCAGCAGTGTTACTGGTCGCTGGACTTGTACTAGGTACAGAAATATTCTTGCAAGACCCAAAGGGTGCTCCCGCCTGCAAAATTGCATAAAGTAGAATTTCATTCCATCAATGTCATGATGGAAACCATCCACGTCAGGGATTCTACAATGTCATATGACACAACACAACACAACCAAACACCAAGAGATGAATATGTCTGCCACACTATTACTATAGGGAGGGATCTTGGTTGACTTTTGCCAAAATATACGGGCTCCATGATTTCATGTAAATTACCAGAAAGTAAAACACATGCAGTTGAGAACAAGTGGCTGAGAATATAGTATATAAAATAAGTGAGGTTAAGAGAGAAAATGTTGATGTTGTTTATTAACATTATCGATCTTATATTGACTATGATAAACCTACACTTTTTCATTTATTTAACAAATATTTGAGTTATATAGATATTTCTGGAAATGCCGGGACAGAAAGTGAACATGGAAAGCTACCTCCTTCCTTTTTCTCTTTATTAATAGTAAAAATAAGACTCCAAGAGCTAAAAAAATTGAGATTCAGCCTGATGTGACTAAGCCTTTCTTTCCATCATTCCAAGTTAAGATCAATTTATCTCTCAAACTAATGTCAGTTTCAAGAAATACAAGAGAGTGAGAGACTCACTTATAGATAAGAAAAAGTAGAGAAGTTTTAAATGTGGTGACTAACGGACCAGTAACCAGTTGTCTGATTCGATATTAAAAAAGAGGTTAAACTAATCATTTGGTCTCTATACATGATATTGATTTTGAATTTGGTCCCTATATGTGAAAATTTTTGAAATCGATCCCTATATGTATAGTTATTTTTAATTTGGTACTCGCTGTTTACTGGTGTTATAACGCCGTTTGTTAGAAGATAATATAAGGACCAAATTGAAAAGGATTATCACGTATAAGGACCAAAATGAAAATGCTTATCACATATAGGGACTTCAAATTTTGAATTCGGTCCCTACCCTTCAACTTCGACAAATGGTGTTACACCACCAATAAACGCTGAGGACCAAATTAAAAATAATTATACATATAGAAACTGATTTAAAAAAATTTAGTGTTACGTATAGGAATCAAAGTATTAGTTTAACCTAAAAAAGACAATCTAAATCAATCTCATATATTGTCTAACAGATACATAGTCAGGCTTCATGCTTCGAAGGATATCATCTTGAGATCACATATATGTTGTTCATGTGGACAACCATTTTGATTAGATGACCATTGAAGTTTGAAAATTAGATGAATTCCGGAATGTTCCTACTGGGGGTAAAACTTAATGAAGTTTCCAGTCAGTAGTTTGAGAATAGAGAAGACTGGCGAAATTAAGAAATTATCAAATAAAGAAGGTTCACATACAAATGCCATAAAGACATACATCCGGACAAGAAATGCAGACAAACCTGGCAGGCTGTGACTGTAGAACACCCACACAATGAGTGGCCATTCATTTTATCCACAATATCAAAAACACCACCTCCATCACTCCTCTGCATGAAATTTCATTCAGAATGTTAAAGGGGATTCACGAGGTATGTGCTGCATTAAAATCAACAAGTTCCAATTACCAACCCTGAGCAATAAGGAATACCATGTAAAAATTAACAGCTATGAAGTTGGGGAGCATATTCCCTGCAGCTTTGTAGCACGTATTCACCATCTCAGCAAGTGGAGCTGAATGCTCTTTGCACGAATCAGCTTCAACTGGATAAGTTGGAAAGTAATTCATCAAGAAAAGTGATGCACTTCTAGAATTTAATGCCTTTGATTCTTTTCTATGTGGACAAGAATTCCTTTTAACTCCAGGATCTCCAGCTGAAAGTAAGCGAATTATGAGGTTGCCATTATGGATCATGTATAAAGCAATATACATGTTAAAATGATAGTGTGCATACACTCGTTTTCGACCATGTGCCACCACTGATAAGCTATTCCTTCTTCAGCTTCCTTGGAAGCATCAGAAGTGAAAACAAGAAGTCGATGATTTGCTTGTACCATCTCTGCTACAGTTGGCCAATCATCACCCCTTTTCGGCATCTTAGACACTGGAAACCAATATTTATCCAGTCCAGCACTTGTGAACAGATTAGTCAGCCCCTTTGGGGTATGCACGTAGTCTTCAATTATGATGGTGACAATCTCAGTTGGATTCTCAGTCAAGAATGCTTCCACTTCTTTCAAAGTATTTATCGCAGGTTGCTGAGAACATTTCAATGGACATATTAGACTATGCCCCACGAAAGCATATAACCACAAAATCAAACTTAGATTGTAAAATCAATAACAAAGAGGGTTAGAATTAGATTACAAAGGCAGTGAAGTTGAAGCATTGCCCTTGAAAAGAATGACAGAGCCAGATATCATTCTGGAAGTCGTACATATCCAGCATCAGCCCCCTCACTCCATTCTAAACAAGACTCAAAAGAAAACAAATGTATAAGGATCACTACAAAAATAATTAAATAAAGGTTTAAATAAGTATTTGGTCCTCGAATAAATATAAGGATTTTTGAATCTAGTCCTGTTAAAATTTTATTCATTTTTAGTCACCATAAAAATAGTGTGCTTTTACTCCCTGATGAGCTACTAAAAGCACACTACTTTTTATACATCGAGTTACTAAAATCGAATAAAATTTTAACAGGAACAAAATTAAAAAAAAAATCATTATATTTACAAGGATCAAACACTTATTTAAGTCTTAAATTTTAATTTTGATACACTGTTACAATAAAGTTTTTACACAACATCAATGAAAAAAGGAAATGGAAATAAAAAATAAAAAGCAAAATTAAGAAGAAAAGCAAGCAATTGCAATTGCAATTGCAAAGACATACCCTCAACTGATTAGTGACAGTATCTTCTTGATTGTAAAATGTGAGTCTCTGAACCCCTGCCAAAGGCGGTGCATCCACGATGCTAAAGGAATTATGGGTCACTATCCACGAGTACTTGTTGAATGGCAACCCATTCACCTTCAATTTCAAGTCCAAAAAGGGAAAGTTAAGAGGTCCTTCATACTATTTTATGAAATAATAAACCTCATGTAAAAAAAAAAACTCACCCAAATTGGTCCAATTTTTACACTATCGAGAAGTAAAATGAGGTTTAATTATTTTAGTGAGGTTTTACTTGTGATTTTCTAATTTCTAGTTTTCTTTTGCTTCAAAATTGAAGTGAAAATATGTATAATGATGATTAATGAAAAAGGAAGGAGGTTGTTACTGTGTTGGTAGGAAGGGTGGATTGGCCTCTGATGCAGATGGGTTGGTTCAAGCCCAAAGGAGGGCAATTGCCGCAATAGAGACCTGGCCCACAATCCGTAGCGGCTGAGCATGCTTCTAGAACCTGCCAATATGTTGCTTGCCAAATTCAGTTCCAATTTCCATAGATCTCTTCTTCTCTTGAAAGGGAAAAAAAAGAAGAAGAGAGAAAGTAAACCTGGCAGTTGCCGTTAGAGCAGGCGGTGGAAGAGGTGAGGAAGAAGGAACAGATGATGAGTGACAATACTATGCATTTTGAAAGGTTGTTCGAGGAAGGCGAGCACATGGCAGGTAACTTTTCTGCAACACTGAGAACAATGCAGAGTCTAGAAGGAAGCTACAATGTTATAACTTGAGGCTTGAGCTTTGAATGCAAAAGCCGAAAGACAAGTTACTGTGCAATGAGCCAATGATCAAGGTTTTGTGTATCAACAAACATTACTTTTTTCATACCTATTTTTATACTTTCGCTCAAAAAAAATATAATATAAAAAGTAATAATAATGACAAAACTAAGGTGAGAATATTATTATTTCATTTCAAGAATGCACTCAAATGATACGTTGATTAAAAAAAATTAAACTCTTTCAAGGAAAGTATTAACCAGGTTCAACACTCAAACACTGACCTTTTGACACGTTGTGGGATACGTTGCTTCTGTCCAGAAATTAATAGCGATTTACATTAATTTACTAACATGAAAATTGATTAAGTTGTTCATATATTTGGTTGCAGGGGAAAAGTGGAAAGAAAGTAAATGAGATGAAAGAAAGGAAAAGGAAAGAAAAAAAAGTAAAAATTAAGAGGATTGTTTAGTTGTTTGGTAGAAAAGAAAATAAAGGAAAACAAAATCAAAAATCTACGTTTTATTTATGAAATGATCAAAATATCCTCATATTATAATTAAAAAATAGATTTTTATTTTAGTATTTTTACATGAGAATGTCGGTCCATTTACGTTTTTGACTAAAAATGTCTAATTCATATCATTAAAAATATCAACTTCAATATAAGCAGGCATATCAAAATAAAAATGAGGACTGTCATTATATATGGCCACCCTAGCAAGATTGTGAGCCACCATATTAAATTGCCTCTTAGCAAACTCCACCTTAGAGTTTTCAAAAAAGGAAAACAGCAAACGTCTACATTCATACACATTGAGCCAAATTCTGTAACATCGATTGAATGGTTCTTCACAGCATCAACCACAAGCTTTGCATCCAACTCAAAAACCACATCCTTAAACCCTAGCTCCCTCATCCAGTCTATGGCAGCCTTTAAACCATAAGCTTCTCCGACTTTAACATTTACCAAAGGCTGGAACCACAAAGTTTTGGCACCCATGAATAGACCAAACTCATCTCTGACATAAAGACCAACACCCACTCTATTATGTTCCTTAGAGAAAGATGCATCAATATTACATTTCACTAATCCAGTCGCTGGTTTTTTCCACTTAGAGAGCTGCTCAATATTGTGTTGCTGCTGCACACCATCGGGGTTCGACCTAGCTTTGAACCATTCCTCCAGCATAAGCTTACCGCACTAGAAAATGGCTTCAGGAGTCTCATCCATCCCCTCCCAAATCTTCTGGTTTCTAATGTGCCACAAGCTCCATAAGTTCATTCCCCAGATGGCTATATCGTTATTTGAAAGATGTTGCGAAACAGTGAAAAATATATCTTTGAACATACCTTCCACATGCAACTTCTGTTCTATAGCATGCCAAATGTGACACCCTGCTACCCCATGTTATAAAGCAATTTAAAGACAAAGATATAAAACCAAAACATGCATTTACTGGATAAAATAAAACATTTGTCCATGGGTAGAAAGGTCCCACATGAACGAGTTCTCAAAGTGGAAAATAAAATAAGTTTAAAACAAATAAACGAAAAGATAAACAACATAACCCAACCCAATGTCACAACGGAGCTGGTATAACCATTCCGTAATGAAATCCTCAGAATACAACTGAACTAACTAAACATAAGGAAAAGTCCTAACTATGAGTGGTGGCTCCTCGGAGTCACTCCTCTCTTGACTGCTCGCCATCCTCTGCAAGGTGTCATTCAGGTCAAACAAACAAACAAAGAACGGGGAGTAAGAATCATATAAACATATAAGGCATGGAGATAGGAAGCAAGGTAAAACATACAGCATAGCATCATCAGAACATACATCAACGTAGATATATATATATATATATATATATATATATATATATATATATATATATATATATATATCAACATCCAATCAACATCATATCAACCAAGTATGCTATGCAGTACAATGCAACATTACTCCACTACTCCAACATGCATGTGGATCCACACTAACTCAGGAAGAACGACTTCAGAGTTAAATATCCACATTGAGAATCTACTCAACGCCGGAGAATCTACTCCTTGGATAGCCAACGCTTCAAACCAACCACTACAAGAAATTAAGCTATTTCCCAGGGCTTTTTACCCAGGGAAATAAATCCCTAGGAAATTTTTACATTTCCCACGGCCAAGACCCTCGGAAATGTCTCGCTTGATTTCCCACGGCTTGTCCCTAGGAAAAAGAGGCGCCAAACATTCCCGCTTTATTTCCCACGGGCTGGGCCGTAGGTAGTAGCAAAGACTGTTTCCCACGGATAGAGCCCTGGGAAATGGCTCAGTTTTCCCACGGGCTTAGCCGTGTCTAGTCAACACGGAGTTTCCCACGGACGTCCCATCGCAAATCGCGGTGTTTCCCACGGCCAAGCCCCTGGGAAAGACAGGTGGTGTTTCCCACGGCCAAGCCCCTGGGAAAATCATCTTCCTCCTCTTCACTCGGTCCCTTCGCGCCTCAACTGTTCACACGGTGTTTGGAGAAGAACACAGAACAGCCAAGTCCTCAGCTGCACTCCACTCAACCTTCACTCGTTTCTTTTCTTTCATTTCTCCGGCACGACCCCACCGCCATCGTTCACCCCACCGCAGTAACCTTCCGGCGCCAGTGTAATCCATCCTTCTTCTTCTCCTTGTAAGTTTATTCTTCAAAGTTCTATTGGGTTACATAACCTGTGCTGTAATAGATTATTAGCTCAGTTTGTTATCACTTCTTGTTGGTTTCATTGATCTGATGCTAGTGTGTTAAGTGATGACTTACAAGATCCATCACCACTGTTTAAAGAAAAGTAATATTGTTGTGATGGTACTTGCACATTAACTGTTTGTTAAAATTCCTGTAAGCAATTTAGTCTTGTTTATGAGTTTGTATGAATGTTTTGTGCTCACAGGTCACACGATGTTTGAGAGTCTTGAAGCATTGAACCCTTACACCGTGGTGCTTGTTTGATTATTTTCTTCTCCTTTCGTTTTTACTTGTGCTTATGTTATTTAAGTATTTTAATTATTAATTGAGATTACTTTTTAACACTTCGGATTGCTCTGTTTTCGTCAATTCTACATCTTGTACTAGTACTAAGAAATCAAGAAAGAAAAAAATGCCGCCGAAATTATGGAACTAGTTTTTATAATTGGTTAAGGAATGGTGACCTTGAGTTGTCAAGAGGTTAGTTTTATTTTAAAATGGTTATAGGATACAATGACAGTCTTATGAATAAAAGAACAACATGGTTTTATAAAGCTTCAATTGACTATTGACTTGTGGATTCATAATAATCAGTCTTGTATTTGCAAAAACTGATTTTACCCGGCCATCTCATATATAACATTTGAGTTGCAAAATGATAATCCCGCACCAAGGCTCACTTAACGTTCTTATTCTGTAAATTTTTATCCATTCTTTTGTCTCATGGTAATTAGTTCAGTCGTTGAACTTATGAATAACAATGATCATTGACATAAGGGATGGGAAGGGTGTGAAAAAGTTCAATTAAATTGGGCTGCAGTCAAGTACGCTACTAGAAATGCTTCAATTAAGTTGCTGGGTGTGTAGGTAATATATCTTCTTATGTGTTCTTTTGGAAATGCTTAAATGTTTACTTTTCTTTATATGGCTTGTTTCAGATGTTCCCTATTTTCTTTTGGGATAAAGACAGTGGAGTATGGTAATTGTTCTTGAACCCATGCTTTTGTGCAAGTTATCCCTTTTTATTTGTTGCACATTTTTTCACGGACAACCATGGTTTTTTTTATGGTTTGTTTTATGTTGTTTCCTTTTAGAACTTCTTGTAAAGCATATTGTACTCATTTTATCACATGAGTACTGAAAATCTTATAGCAGATATTTTGATGCTGCAGTGGAGTTATGATTGATGGCTTTATTGAGAAGTTTAAATAAACATTCCTAATTAAACTTTTTTGAGAAGTTTAAATCGACATTCACATCCCAAAAAAATTAGTGTACTGCAATTTTAATTTTCAATTAGGATTTTAATACAAAGTTTAATTATAGGGATTTATCAAGCAACTTATTGAAAGGTGCTATACCTTCCTCTATTGGCCATTGGCCATCTCTCACATTGTCGTCATGTTGGCTTTCGACTTTCGAGTTTTCGGTTTCAAATGTTGTGTTTGCTGTGAATCTTACATATCAAAGGCCATTATTGTAGTTTCCGTCTTTGTACTGGTCTTAGCAGTGTTCTTTGGTAACATTTGGGGAAAAAAGAAGAAAGTTCTAATTCAGTTGCGCATTTGGGATTACTAGAAAGTTCGAATCGAAGCAAACTCTATGCCGAGTTTGTGGGTCTTTTCGAAGAGGTAACTTCTTTCAACTTTCAGAATAGGTGACTCCTTTTAGTGTGTGAAATTCATTGAGAGATTGTACCCAAAAAAAAATGTGATTGCTATTCTCTTATTGTTAAAATTTATCTGGATTTTTTATTAATATGCAGAAGATGGATTGTTATCCTTCGAATCGTAGTTGGGTGTATGATAGGCTATATCCGAAAAGAAGGGGTTTGAAACCAACTTTCGTAGATGGGGTTGAAGAGTTTGTTACCCAAGCAAAGCGACAAAAGTGTTTCATCGATGATGGAAACCGAATTAGATGTCCGTGTGCTAAATGCCGATGTCGAAAGATTAAGAGTGAAGACCTTGTGAAGACTGACTTGTATATGAATGGGTTCCAGGAAAATTACTGGATTTGGACTCTCCATGGTGAAGAAGTGCCACATGTTGATTTAGGGGTTGACGAGAATTGCACGGGTGTCTCAAGCACTCGTGCAGATATGGGATGTGGGGAACAGTTTATGTCAATGCAGGAGATGGTGGTTGATGCTCTCGGGGTAAACGAGGCGCATGATTACGATAACACTGAAGATCTTCCGAATGAGGAAGCACAAAGATTTTATAATCTTTTAACTGAGACAGCAAAAAAGCCATTGTTTGAAGGGGCCTCAGACTCTAAATTATCGCTGTGTGTGAGGCTTTTAGCTTGCAAGTCCAATTGGAATATTCCTGAAAAGTGTTTGGATTTTTTTATGAAAATGCTTCAGGACGTGACACCTATAAAAGGAGTTGTACCAAAGAATTATTATGGTGCAAAGAGGTTAGTGTCGAAGTTGGGATTGGAAGTTAAGAGGATTGATTGTTGCATTAATGGATGCATGTTGTATTACGACAATGAATTCGGCATAAATGATGGAGCTTTGGTCAAATGCAAATTTTGTCAAGCTTCGAGGTATTGCCCTCCCAAGTCTGGGACAAGTAATAACAAACCAATTCCCGTAAAGGCGATGTTCTATTTGTCAATAGTTCCAAGGCTACAGAGAATGTTCGCATCAATGCAAACTGCAGGAAAAATGACATGGCACTTTGAGAACAAAAGAACTTCAGACGTCTTACGGCATCCATCCGATGGCGAAGCATGGAAGCACTTTGACCGGGTACATACTGATTTTGCTTCGGATCCACGTAATGTACGACTTGGTTTAAGCTCCGATGGTTTTACCCCGTATATCCAAGCGTCGGCTTCATCATATTCTTGTTGGCCCGTAATTGTTACTCCATACAATATTCCTCCTGATATGTGCATGTTGAAACCTTATATGTTTTTGACGTGTCTCATACCGGGACCATCCAATCCAAAGGCTGGTATTGATGTTTATTTACAGCCTTTGATTGATGATTTGAAGAGGTTGTGGAGCGGCGTGTTGACGTACGATATCGCAAGGAAGTAAAATTTTATAATGAAGGCAGCTTTGGTGTGGACCATTAATGACTTCCCTGCTTATGGTATGTTATCTGGTTGGGGGACTCATGGTAAATTGGCATGTCCACATTGCATGGAGTATACAAAGGCCTTTACCTTGAAACACGGGGGGAAAAGTTCTTGGTTTGGCTCGCATCGTATGTTCTTGGAAATGGATCATTCATTTAGACGGAATAAGAATGCCTTCAAAAAGGGGGAAGTTGAAAAAGATGCACCGCCGCCTAGGTTCAAACCGGAAGAGATTTGGAGTAGAGTAAGAGAACTACCAAAAGTCACTGGCAATGGTCGTGTGTCCAAATTACAAGGATACGGGGAAGGCCATAACTGGACAAAAAGAAGTACTTTTTGGGACCTCCCGTATTGGAAAGATAATTTGTTGAGACACAATCTCGATGTTATGCACATAGAGAAGAACTTTTTTGATAACATAGTAAACACTGTCATGAATGTCAGTGGGAAAACCAAGGACAATGAGAAGGCAAGAATGGACTTAGCTTTGTCTTGTAGGCGGCCGGAGTTGGAGCTAAAGTCGCAGGCTAATGGGAAGATGTTAAAACCGAAAGCTAGTTACACTTTAACTGTCGATGAAGCAAAGACCGTTTGTCGCTGGATAACAGAACTTAGGATGCCAGATGGTTATTCTTCCAACTTAGCAAGATGTGCCGATGTTAACAAAGGAAGGATGCATGGGATGAAAAGTCATGATTGTCATGTATTCATGGAATGTTTACTTCCTGTTGCTTTTAGTTCATTGCCCGTGCATGTATTGAATCCGCTTACTGAATTGAGTCAATTCTTCAAGGATTTGTGCTCTGCAACGTTGAGGGAGAATGACCTGATTAGGATGGAGCAAAATATTCCCATAATTCTATGCAAGTTGGAGAAAATATTCCCCCCTGGTTTCTTTGATTCTATGGAGCATCTCCCAGTACATCTCGCGTATGAAGCGAGGCTTGGTGGACCGGTTCAATATAGGTGGATGTATCCATTTGAAAGGTAATATAACCATCATAGAATTTTAATTAGACTTTTTTCCATTCGAAGTGAAAGGATATGACTATGAACTTCTTGTTGTTTTATAGATTCATGGGTGATTTAAAGCGGTCGGTGAAAAATAAGGCTAAGGTTGAAGGATCAATCTGTGCGTCTTACTTACACCGCTGAGACAACCCATTTTTGTTCCCATTATTTCAAGAACTTCATGTTGTCACCAAAAAATAGTAGGAATGAAATAGAAAGTGAAAGTGAAAGACATCTGTTAACCTTGTCGGGTCTTTTACCAGCCTGGTCGTGCTTCTTAGGGAAGGAGACCTCTCACCGGGTTATCGGACAAAGAGAGGAAGTCGGCTCATGTTCATGTGTTGATCAATTGTACCAGAAGTTAAACCATACCTTGAGTACGCATTTCGTATCTTTTTCTTTCGAATACCTAATAGTATATATTTTTGTGCTTATAATATATATTGTCCAACTTTACGAGTGCCTTCTTGATATCTCGCAAACAAGCGAGCAAGAACAGTCCACTCGTATACATGCTTGAGTTTCCAATCTGGTTTAAGCAACAAGTTAGTATCTTAAAAATCTTTGAATTATCCATTGTGAGTAAAATGTAGACATGATTTTTTAGAACTGACATATGTAGGTTTACCGTGAGCAACCAACTCCCATCAACAAACACTTAAGGAACTTAGCCGATGGTCCTAATACAGAAGTCAAAGAATGGCACACTTACTTCGTGAACGGGTACAAATTTCATACCCAATCATGGACGGAGGGCAAAAAAACCATCAACAGCGGGGTCCATGTAAAGGGTCTCACAGAAGGAATTGAAGATGACTTCTATGGCGTGATCCAACATATATATGAACTGGTGTACCCTTCTTTAGACTATACTAAAAGAATAGTTCTATTTTATTGTAACTGGTTCGATCTGTCCGGTAGAGGCACAAAATTTAACCCGAAATGTAATACTGTGGACATCCGAATGAGTAGAAGATATCAAAGGGATGATCCGTTTATCATAGCACAAAATGTGAGACAGGTGTATTACGTACCTTATCCACCAGCTCGTAAGGACAAACGCCGACTCAAATTCTGAATAAATCGTAGTTAATTTGTATTAGATCTTCTGAAGACTTTATGATTTGGATGGTTAAGTTATTTTTGGCTGTTGGATTATTAGTTAGTTATACTTGTTGACTTTATGACTTAGATAACTTATTTTTGGCTGTTGGATTATTAGTTAGTTATATTTGTTTACTTTAATGACTTAGATAACTTATATTATTGCTATATCTGATAACTTTTGTTTTAACATTAAATTGCTCTTTAGACATGTCTGCAGGACGTATGGTATGCTCATACTGTGGGAGCCTGCACACAGGAGGAAGCATTTCTCAGTCGCAGTGGGCAGATCGTATGGTATGCTCATACTGTCATTCTTTATGCATTAAATGTATTTATTCCAACATCATAGTTCATTACTTGTTATCTTAATCATCTATGCTTGTGTTATAGTCTCGCCGGTATAATCGAGGAGTACAGATTCATGAGGTTCACAAACGCACCCATACTAGGAAGGCTACCGGCGAGTACATAGATGAGCGCTCCAAGCGCACTCAGGTAATATGCCCTTTTGATTTTTGAAGAAGCTATTGACTTTAATAGATATTGTAACACTCATACTTTACTGGACTTGAGAGGCAAAGAGCCTCGAATGTTATGACTAGTTTTAGCATTGGCTTTTGAGCATTGGCTTTTAGGGAGTTGAATATATTGCTTTGTGTGAATCTTATTAAGCTTTTGATGACTTGCAGTTTTAAATTGTGGTGTTCAATTTGTAAAGGTTGAGGTTTAGGGGAAACTCTGTCCAATTTTTTGCATAATTAATCGTGTAACATACTATTCATGTTTTGATTACTGAGTCTGTAGAGTCACTTTATATTTGGACCTATTGATACTGCCTGACATTGGAAATGTTATAACTAGTTTGGACAGAGAATTTGTGTGCATCCTGTTGAGCTTTTGATGATGATTTATGGATTTAAATTGCGGTGTTCTGTTTGTAAACATTGGGATGTTGTAGTTTTAGGGGAAACTCTGTCCATTTTTCTGCATAATTTATCTTGTAACATATTGTTCAAATTTTGATAGTCTGATGTATTGTAACAGGAGGAGTTTCATGAGAGGATGAGTCAACATAGGTCTCAATCATCAGCCTCTTCACCATCCACCCCAGCTAACCCACAGGAGGACGAGCAGCTTCCGCTGAATGTTTGGGCAGAAGTCGTCGGTGGCAAGTATAAGGGTCGTTTGTACGGTGCTGGGGACCTTGCCGGCAACTATCGGAAAGGGGCCTCGCACAAGTTAGAGCTTAAGGTTGGAGCGTCCACCACATGCAGACGTTACCCTCAGGAGTCTGCGGAGATTGCTCAGTTGAGGCAGATGTTGGTCGCTTCCCAAGAGAGGGAGCGGCAGAGGGATGAGGAGCATCGTGTGATGATGGATACGATGCGACAACTGATGGAGACAGTGCGGCGATAAAGAAGAAGAGCAGCCCCCACAGCGACGACAGCCTAGTCAGACGACCCAGCGTGCTCAGGAGGATGACGACTCTCTTGACCATTTTGTTGAGGAGCCTTATAATGGGGATTCTTAGTTTATTTTACTTATCATGTTTATTATGCTTATTATTTTTCGTTGAACAAATATGACTTGAATAACATTTTGTGTTGAACAAATTGTTTGCTTGAATTATGATGTTAATTTCTTTGTTGATGCATTCATATAAAAATAATAATTATTTATTTATCCACTTTAGCATAAATTAATGTATATAAGGTTTTATTTATAATTTAAACAAAACATATATTTCCCAGGGTTAGAACCCTGGGAAATTTCCCAGGGAACTATCCCTGGGAAATATTTCCCAGGGTTCTAACCGTGGGAAATCTTTCCCAGGGATCTATCCCTGGGAAATATTTCCCAGGGATAGTTCCCTGGGAAATTTCCCAAGGCTGTAACCCTGGGTATTTCCCAGGGCGAGGCCCTGGGAAACGTTTCCGACCAGCTGAAAACCGAGGGATCTAAATCCGTGGGTCATCCCTGGGAAATGTGTATTTTCCCACGGATTTTATGGATTTCCCAGGGTCATAGGCCCTGGGAAACAGCGAAAATTCTTGTAGTGAACGAATACCTCGTCACGGGGGCACACGATTACCAAACCTTGGGTAACCTACCGTGGATGACCAGATCGCCGTACTCTAGGACGACCTCCCCTATGTCGAACATCCACCAACAACAACATCTCCAATGATGCATGCAGCATACAACAAACAATGGGCAACCGCCACCTCTTTTGCTTCGACGGAATCAACCGAAGACCACAGCGGAATCTACCGTAACACTTAAACCTTTAGCAGAATCAATCGCAACTCCTTAGACCCAACCGGGTTAAGGCCCCCTTGGAGAAAACTCTCGGTCACCAAGGTACAACATCAACAACACCTTAGACCCAAACCGCAGGGTCAAGGTTCCCTTGGTCAAAAAGCACCAAGCTACAACTCATCAACGTGTGGTAACCCAACGGTTACCGACTTAACCATCTCAATTAATCTTTAATTAAGTGATCTAACCTTCATCATTGAATAACTATGTCATCATCATCGTTGGGGGAGATTGGGGTTTAAAACCCCTGTTTAAATCCTTAATCCCAGATTCTGTCCAGAAGGGTGAGCACGGTCGTGCTTAACCCAAGCACGGGTCTGCTGCCACTTAAATGGAGCACGATCGTGCTTCCTTTTGGGCACGGTCGTGCTCAGGGCATGCTCCTCTGTTGCACAGTTGTGCTGAATGCGCTGCCATTTTCCAGAATTCAAACTGAGAGCACGATCGTGCTCAATGCACGATAGTACTGTTCTGGGCAGAGTTCAACATCAATTTTAGTTGCTTAAATTTAGGGATTAATTCTATTAATCCTAAGCCAGTTAACAACATATTCTAGGACTAAACGTCATTATCAACATAATAACAACACTATCATCACAATCATGGTATCAACCATCAACCAACAACATTATACCAATAGCAACCATCAACATATCATCATGTTCATATAACCAACATAAACATCAAGAACGTAGTATGAACATAGGCATATAAACAACATATTGACAATCAAGATCATGTTATCATAATCAAACAAACCATCATATTAATCATATACACACACACAACAAACCGGAGTCATGGGAACCCCTTTACCTTACACTACCCTTCTCCTCATACCTGGATTGAAGGTTGCTCCAACGTAAGCTCCTAACAACAAACTGCCCTCGGTTCCCAAAGCGGCTCAACACAAACTCAACCTTAGCCAAACCAAACACAAACCTATTAGTTTCCTATTCAAAAAATTATGAAAGGAAACCACAAGGGAAGGGAACCTTACCTCTAAACTAAAACAGATCAAACAAGCTTCCCAACCGGCTTCCAAAACTCCACTATAGCAATGGATGAAGAGGAAATAGGGAAGGAGGCACACTAGGTCGCAACAGTGGCTGTTGTAACCAACAAAATAGGGTTTCACGTTAACCCTCGGGTTCCGTGCCAAACTTATATAGGCTGAACCTGAGCACGGTCGTGCTCCCCCTTGAGCACAGTCGTGCTAGACTTAGCGTCAGCAAAATGCGGTCCGCACATTGAGCACAGGCGTGCTTGCTGTTGAGCACGGGCATGCTCAACTTAAAAACTGAAACACCCTTCAGCCTTTTAGCACGGGCATGCTGACTAATGAGCACGGGAGTGCTCATGCACCAGAAAGGGACTGTTGAACCAAAAATCCCACTAAGCCCTTAACCAACCAAACGACTTATAAAAAAACACTTAACGAAAAAGTAGGGTGTTACAATTCCACCCCCTTATAAAAATTTCGTCATCGAAATTTCTACGTACCTCAAACAAAAAGGTGCTGGTACGCTTCCATCATCTTGCTCTCCAGCTCCTAGGCAACACTTTCCTCAGTTGCCCCACTCCAAACCACCTTGACCAAGGGGTCTCCTTGCCTCTTAGTTGCTTCACCCTCCTATCCTCGACTCGAAGGGGTAACACCTCGAATGTCAAGTTCTCTTTCAACTGTATGGCGCCGGGTACTATCACGTGACTAGGGTCATGGATATACTTTGAGTTGAGACACATGAAAAACATTACGGAGGTTTGACAAGAACGAAGGCAAGGCTATTTGATAGGTGACCTTGCCGACTCTTTTGAGGATTTGGTAAGGACCAATGAATCTCAGAGTAAGTTTCCTCGCCTTCATCACTCTACCAACCCCAGTCGTTGGAGTAACTCTTAAGAATACATGATCGCTTTCCTGGAATTCGAGTGCTTTCCTCCTTTTATCATGATACTCTTATGCATACTCCGCGCAACTCTGATCTTTTCCTGAACCAACCTAATCTTTTTTGTTGTTTCCTAGACTATCTTTGGCCCTAGCACCACACTACACAAAGGTGTCCTACATCTCCTTCCATAGAGAGCCTCATAAGGTGCCATCCCAATGTTGGAATGGAAGTTGTTGTAGGTGAACTCTATCAGGGGTAAAAACTTGTCCTAACCACCAGACTGCTCTAACACACAAGCCCTCAATAAGTCCTCTAAGGACTGGATGGTCCTCTCAGACTGCCCATCAGTCTGTGTGTGGTAAGCTGAACTAAGCCTAAGTTTTGTCCCTAAAGCATACTGTAAACTCTCCCATAACCTAGAGGTAAACCTCGGGTCTCTATCTAATACTATGCTAGAGGGTACACCATGAAGCCTAACTATCTCTTTGATGTACAGCTTGACTAACTTCTCTAAAGGATACTCCATGTTCATAGGGATGAAATGGGCTGACTTGGTCAATCTATCCACAACAACCCATATAGCCTCAAAACCAGCTGGAGTCATAGGGAGTCCAAACACAAAATCCATGGAGATATTATCCCATTTCCATTCTGGGACACTTAAAGATTGCAACTTACCTGAAGGTTTTTGGTGTTCTATCTCGGCCTTCTGACAAACCAAGCACGCATACACAAATTCAGCCACATCCTTTTTCATCCTTGGCCACCAAAACATCATCTTAAAGTCCTGATACATCTTGGTGGCACTTGGGTGCACACTCAACCCACTCCTATGTCCTTCCTCAAGGATCAACTTCCTAAGCTCAGGAACATCTGGTATACACACTCTATCCTTAAACCTCAAGACCCCATCACTTCCATCCTTGAAACTAAGGTCTCTACCCTAAGCGAGCAATTCTCGCTGGTCTAAGAGAAACTTGTCTAACTTCTGACCCTCTCAAATCTGATCCATCAAGCTGTTGGTAACCTTCAAGGTACCAAGCATAATACTCTTAGAGGTAAACTCACAAGTTAGACTAAGGTCTCTAAAATCCTCAATTAGATCCATCTCCCTAATCATCAAAGCGGAGACGTGCAAGGTTTTCCTACTCAAGGCATCAGCCGCCACATTGGTTTCCCTGGTTGATAGGTCAGCTAGAAGTCATAATCCTTTAAGATCTCCATCCACCTACATTGCCTCATATTCAACTCCTTTTGGTCAAAGAGATACCTCAAACTCTTGTGATCACTAAAGACCTCAAACCTCGCCCCGTAAAGGTAATGCCTCCAGATCTTTAAGGCAAAAACCACAGCTCCTAAGTCTAGATCATGGGTAGGGTAGTTCTTCTCATGGGGTTTCAACTGCCTAGAAGCATAAACAACTACCTTACCATTATGCATCAATACACCACCTAACCCTTGCTTAGAAGCATCGCAGTAAACTACGAAGGGTTCACTAGGATCTGGTAAAACTAACACTGGAGTTGATGTCAACCTTTCCTTAAGGGTTTGGAAACTCGCTTTACACTTAGAGTCCCACACAAACAACATTCCCTTCTTGGTGAGATGGGTTAAGGGTAAAGCTATCTTAGAGAAACCTTCTATGAACCGCCTATAGTACCCGGCTAACCCCAAGAAACTCCTAATCTCGGTTACAGACTCTGGCGCTTCCCACTGGAGCACCGTCTCTGCTTTAGCCTGGTCCACTGCTATGCCACCCTTAGAGATGACATGTCCTAAGAAGCTCACTTCCTCTAACCAAAACTCACACTTGGATAACTTAGCGTACAACTGCTTTTCCCTAAGGGTCTGCAAGACAACCCTCAGGTGTTCCTCATGTTCCTCCTTGCTCTTGGAGTACACTAAGATGTCATCTATGAACACTACCACAAACTTATCCAAGTAAGAGTGAAAGGTCTTGTTCATGAAGTCCATGAACACCGTAGGAGCATTGGTCACACCAAAGGGCATAACCAAGTACTCATAGTGACCATATCGGGTCCTGAACGCTGTCTTCGGGATGTCCTTAGACTTAACCCGAATCTGATGGTACCCTGACCTCAAATCTATCTTAGAAAAGATGCAAGCGCCCATCAACTGGTCCATGAGATCATCAATCCTAAGGATGGGATACCGATTCTTTATGGTCACCTTGTTGAGCTGCCGATAGTCGACACACAACCTCATACTACCATCCTTCTTCTTCACCAACAACACAGGTGCTCCCCAGGGAGACACACCGGGCCTAATGAACTGCTTCTTCATCAGGTCCTCCAACTGCTCTTTCAACTTAGCTAGCTCTAGAGGAGGCATTCTATAGGGTGCTATGGAGATTGGCCCGATGACAGGCACTAAGTCTATGGTGAACTTGACATCTCTCTCTGGGGGTATGTTATAAACATCCCCCGGGAACACTTGGGCTTCATCTTTCATCGAAGCTTGGACTTGGCTGACAGAGAGAAGGTCCAGATTCTTAGACGCTGTTAGACCTAACCGGGTTAAGGCCCCCTTGGAGTAAACTCTCGGCCACCAAGGCACAACATCAACAGCACCATAGACCCAAACCGCAGGGTCAAAGTTCCCTTGGCCAAAAAGTACCAAGGTACAACACATCAACGTGCAGTAACCCAACGGTTACCGACTTAACCATCTTAATAAATCTTTAATTAAGTGATCTAACCTTCATCATTAATTAACTATGTCATCATCATCGTTGGGGAGATTGGGGTTAAAAACCCCTGTTTAAATCCTTAATGCCAGATTCTGTCCATAGGGGTGAGCACGGTCGTGCTTAACCCCAGCACGGGCGTGCCGCTACTTAAGTGGAGCACAGCCGTGCTTCCTTTTGAGCACGGTCGTGCTCAGGGCGTACTCCTCTGTTGCCTGGCCGTGCTGAATGCGCGTCCATTTTCCAGAATTCAAACAGGGAGCACGGGCGTGCTCCCTGTTCAGCACGGTCGTGCTCAATGCACGACAATACTGGTATGGGCAAAGTTCAACATCAATTTTAGCCGTTTAAATTTAGGGATTAATTCTATTAATCTTAAGCCAGTTAACAACCTATTCTAGGACTAAACATCATTATCAACATAATAACAACACTATCATCACAATCATGGTATCAACCATTCAACCCACAACATTATGCCAATATCAACCATCAACATATCATCATGTTCATACAACCAACATAAACATCAAGAACGTAGTATGAACATAGGCATATAACCAGCATATTAACAATCAAGATCATGTTATCATAATCAAACAAACCATCATATTAATCATATACACATACACAACAAACCGGGTTCATGGGAACCCCTTTACCTTACACTACCCCCAATGCCTATGATATACACTACCCTTCTCCACGCCAACGTAAGCTCCTAATAGCAAATTGCCCTCGATTCCCAAAGCGGCTCAACACAAACTCAACCTTAGCCAAACCAAACACAAACCCATTAGTTTCCTATTCAAAAAATTATGAAAGGAAACCACAAGGGAAGGGAACTGGTCGCGCTGTCGCGCACACGCAAAAAAGAACGAGCGGGTTTTAAAACTATAGTTAGGGCGACAACTCGGATGTCGTCTCACAAGGACTCTTAAAGTGTTATTTTTCACAAAAATAAGTTTTTTTTGGGGGGGGGGGGGTGTTGGATTGGGATGCGAATAAGAAAACAAAATAATAACAGAGCAATGAAACAAGGCAATTCAAAGAGATTGTCAAATAGCTAAAAACGATTAATCTATTGTTCTCGATTTCCCAACTATCATAGGTTCATGCAATTTCCAAGCCCTAAGCAGATTCTAATCCCCTCCCGGTTGTAGCAACAATTTACAAGCGAAACCACTACTACAGATACATGTCCCTATTCCCGAATTAAGCAAACGGGGTTAAGCCCTTCGTGAACTAAGCGAACACGAAACGTACACACGCGAATTAAGCAGACGCGATTAATTATAAGAACATAATATCACCGGAAATAAATCAACACAATACAATATACTCCTGAATTAAGCAAACGGAAATATAAAGCATGGCATTGAAAAGGGAAAAGCATACAAAACAGGAAATACAAGAACCTCAAGTGTGGTGGAAATCGATTACAATAGATTAATCCTAGAAACTTAGTTCTCCATGAAAAAAACGAAAACACACAGAAAAAAAATGTAAACAGAACAATGGAGAAGCAAAAGTCTCTCCAAGCTGTTCAGAATGGCAATTTATACTATTCAGAAATTAAGTCCACTCGCGAGGCGAGCACACCTTCGCGAGGCGAATATTGTGAAAAGTCAGCAACGCTTGGTATTCTCGCGGGGCGAAGGACTACTCGCGAGGCGAGACTCTTCAAGTTCCAAACTGTCATAGCCGTGACCTTCAGCATGGTTAAACCGTGATAGCTTCTGGTCTTCCAGGGTTGGATTACTCGCGAGGCGAGTCAAGTGTTCGCGAGGCGACACAGAAACCTTGCATTTTCCTGGAACAGTCAGCCTTCGGGGTCACGAGGCGAGAAGCTGTTCGCGGGGCGAACCAGAGAGGATGACATTTTCACTGTTCTGCTGGCTTTCAGGTTCGCGAGGCGAAGAAACTCTCGCGAGGCAAATCCCCTGTTTCTTTATTCTCTTGACTTCCAACTTAACCTGAAAACAAAGACACAGCTATAAGTGTATTATTTGACTCAAAACTGGCTAAATTAACCTAAAACTACTTTAGAGACACAAAACCTTGCTTGAGGACAATCTAATCTAATTTGGGTGAAAATAGGATATAATTTGCACAAAACCCTGGTCATACTAGCCATAAAACTAGATGAACCAAAGGCTTATCAAAATACCCCAAACTTAAACTTTGCTTGTCCCCAAGTAAACTAAAACTCAAAAATCAAAAAGACTCAAGACCTGGCAAGCTTAAAAGATTCAATCAACCTTACACAAATTCAAGCAGTTTCATCAAAACAGTTTTCTTCAATGTCCCCCCTTTCAAGCAAAGCAACCCCCACAATCATTCATTCTAAACAATTGAGAATTTCATCATTCAAACAATCATCAATCTAAGCAGGGGATCCAAGTTACACACAAAAGGGAGATCACCAAATTCAAACAACTGCCTTCCTCACAAGGGAGTTTAGTATTTCACTCAATCGCTCAGTTTGTGTCAGGCAAACAACTTTGCACTCAGTTTCACTTTCAAGAACACTTCCCATAAATTTGATTTTCATCTCCAAATGATTCCCACAGAAAACATGCATGCAACATCAAAAGGTCTTTTGTGGGTTGTAATGGGGCCTGGCTAAGGGTAGGATATACAAAGGTACTAGGCTGAAGACCCTAGGAACTAAGAGAGCATGAAACACTTCAAAACAATGAAATTCCACTCAAGTTCCTTTTCTCATTCATCTTTTTGCCTTGGGTGACTACAGCCTCTTTTTCTCTAATACTTTTATATTATTTTTTTTTTCATTTTTACACTTTGCTTTTCTTTTTCTTTTCTTTTTTTTTTCTTTTACAAGCCCTTAGCTCCAACCTTTTTTTTTCAATCCCAAACAACATATTACACCTTGCAGCCACCCCAAACTTAGTTTCTTGCACCCATTTTCTTTTTCTAAGATTCCATGCTCTCCTAATCCTAAGATCGGGTTAACATGGTTTTCCAGATTTTAGCTTATAACATAAGGTTAACAAGAATTAATAGGCTAATCAGGCTCAATGGGGCTAACTAAGGAACATGCATTAGGGATGGTTATTTTAGGCTAATTAGCTATTTACAAGGAAAATGCCTAAATCATCTGAAGCAAACACATAATCATGCAAACCATAAAGAGATTCAAGCAAATTCAGGAAAGTGTAACTTGAAAGTGAGTTCACACAGTCAAAAACATGTTGGAGGTTCAAAACCTCACCTGGACATTCATGCAAATTGTTTGACAGAGATTCTATCCCTAGTGTGTGTTTCCTATCACCCCAAACTTATCATAAATCATGCCATCATAACAAAATCTCAAAGTTCAGTTTTCAATTTCACATGGGGATCACTTTTCAAAAAAAAAAATAATTCAGCTAGGGGGAATCATCACATAAATCATGCAATCAATCTGTGCAAAATCAATCAAAATCCAATAAACTTGCCAACAAAAGACTCAACACAACTCCTGAGCTTCTCAAATTATTCAGGAGCTTTATTCAAAGAAAAGGAAAAAAAAAAAAAAAAAAAAAACTACAACTAGTTCCCTCCCCCACACTTCAAATATACATTGTCCCCAATGAACAAAAGAACTATAAAAACAAAGTGAGGGAAAGGAAAGGGAACTCCCTGATCAAGTATCAGTGTAGGTGGGAGTTTCCAAGGAGAGCTCCTCAACATTAACATCCACAGGAACACCAGTATCCACACCATGGAATGGCTTCAGCCTCTGCCCGTTAACCTTGAAGGTCTTGTTGGTACCTGTACTTTGAATCTCTACTGCACCATAAGGAAACACATTAGTAACAACAAATGGTCCAATCCACTTGGACCTAAGTTTCCCAGTCATCAATCTCAGGCGGGAGTTAAACAGTAAGACTTTCTGACCCACAAAAAATTCTTTCCTAGCAATCATCCTATCATGAAAAAGTTTTGTTTTCTCTTTATAAATCCTGGAGCGTTCATAGGCTTCTAGCCTAAGCTCCTCAAGTTGCTGCAACTGCAGTTTTCTTTCAACACCAGCTTCCTTCATGTCCAAGTTACAAGACTTGATCGCCCAGATGCATGCACGGTGCTCAGCTTCCACCGGGAGGTGACATGCCTTACCAAATACAAGCCTGAAGGGGGACATTCCTATAGGTGTCTTGAAAGCGGTCCTCTGAGCCCACAGTGCGTCTTCCAGACGGCGGCTCCATTCCTTTCTGTTCGGCTGCACCATCTTCTCTAGAATCTGCTTGATCTCCCTGTTTGATATTTCAGCCTGGCCATTGGTCTGGGGATGGTAAGCAGTGGAAACTCTATGTACAACCCCATATTTCCTGAGTAAGGCTTCCATGGTTCTGTTGCAGAAGTGTGTGCCCTGGTCACTGATGATAGCCTTAGGTATGCCAAACCTGCAAAAAATGTTGGACCTAACAAATTTGGAAACAACTTTAGCATCGTTAGTCCTAGTGGGGATTGCTTCTACCCACTTTGAAACATAGTCTACAGCCAAAAGAATATATACAAAACCAAAAGAAGGAGGGAAAAGACCCATGAAATCAATCCCCCACACATCAAAAACCTCACAAAAGAGCATGGGCTGCTGAGGCATCTCACTCCTACGAGTGATGGCAGGGCCTGTTGTTTGACATTCTTTGCAATTCCTGTATACCTCATAGGAATCTCTAAAAATTGTGGGCCAGTAGAACCCAGAATCCAGGACTTTTCTTGCCGTCCTCTGTGGTCCAAAATGTCCTCCAACTTGAGAGGCATGTGAGAAGTGCAAAATGGACTCTGTCTCATGATCGGGGACACACCTCCGAATCACCTGATCACTGCAAAACTTCCAAAGGTAGGGATCATTCCACACATAGTACTTTGAATCACTCCTGAGCTTATGGAACTTGGATCTACTTGTATCTGCAGGAACAACACCAGCAACAAGAAAGTTAATTATGTCAGCAAACCAGGGGGTTACCCCATACAGATGTAGAAGTCTCTCATCAGGGAAGTCATCTTGGATGGGAGAAGGATCCTCATCCCTTGCTATTCGGCTCAAGTGATCGGCTACCAGATTTTCAGCTCCACTCTTGTCTTTTATCTCCACATTGAATTCTTGGAGCAAAAGCATCCACCGGATCAGTCTTGGTTTATCTTCTGGTTTCTTTAACAGATATTTCAGAGCTGCATGGTCAGTGAAAACAATAACCCTAGAACCTAGCAAATATGACCTAAACTTATCAAGTGCAAATACAACAGCTAGCAGTTCTTTCTCAGTGGTGGTGTAATTTGATTGTGCAACATCTAATGTCCTAGAAGCATAATGACTTACATGGGCAACCTTGCCCACCCTTTGTGCCAGAACCGCTCCCACAGCAAAATTGGAAGCATCACACATAAGTTCAAAAGGGAGTGTCCAGTCTGGGGGTTGGATGATGGGGGTAGATATCAATGCTCTTTTTAGGTAGTCAAATGCCTTCTTGCAATGGTCATCAAAATGGAACAGGGCATCATTCTTCAGCAGGTTTGACAATGGCAGAGCTATCTTGCTGAAGTCCTTTATAAAGCGCCTGTAGAAACCTGCATGTCCAAGAAAAGAACGGATCTCGCGTACGCAAGATGGGTAAGGCAATGAAGAAATCACATCAATTTTTGCAGGATCTACTGAAATACCCTCTTTGGAAATTACATGACCCAAAACTATCCCCTGCTCTACCATAAAGTGACATTTTTCATAATTCAAAATCAGATCAGTCTCAATGCATCTTTGTAGAACTAAACTCAGACTATGCAGACATGCATCAAATGAGGAGCCATATACAGTGAAGTCATCCATGAACACCTCTATGCAATTTTCAATAAATTCAAAGAAAATGCTAAGCATGCATCTTTGGAAGGTGCCAGGAGCATTACAAAGGCCAAATGGCATCCTCCTATAGGCAAACGTACCGAAGGGGCACGTAAAAGTGGTCTTTTCCTGATCCTCAGGGGCAATATGGATCTGGAAATACCCGAAAAAGCCATCAAGAAAGCAGTAATGAGATTTACCAGCCAGCCGATCCAGCATCTGATCTATGAACGGCAAAGGAAAGTGATCCTTTCTGGTGGCCTGGTTCAACTTCCTATAATCTATACAGACTCGCCAGCTATTCTGGACTCTAGTAGGTACAAGCTCATTATTATCATTCCTAACTACTGTGAGACCGGACTTCTTTGGTACAACTTGCACCGGACTTACCCAAGTACTATCAGAGATGGGGTATATAATACCTGCCTGCAGAAGCTTAGTCACCTCTTTCTTCACCACATCCAGAATCAGTGGATTAAGTCGCCTTTGGGCCTGTTGATGAGTGTGATTTTACCTCATTTTTCATGTACATTTCGACATGCATTTGCATATAGTTAGGCCAAATTAGTGTTGATTTTGTATAGTTTTTCCTTTGGAACGGATGAGGTGGTTTCTGTGTGTTGTTTTGCAGGATTTAGTGGAAAAATGCCCAGAAATCAGCCTTGGTGGAGCTTGGATGAAAAAAAGAGATTAGAAGTGAAGATTATGAGCCAAGCAGAGAGTATCACGGCCTGGCCGTGATGGCCCTCACGGCCGTGAGGGAGCAGTAGCTGAAGAAAGATTGAGCCAAAAGTCAGAAGCTATCACGGCCTGGCCGTGATGGCTATCACGGCCGTGACCTGCTAGTTGGAAAAGTCAGAAACGATCATGGCCTGGCCGTGATGACCATCACGGCCGTGATGAATAAGTGAATGAAGAGGCGCCCAAGTCAGAGACCATCACGGCCTGGCCGTGATGGCTGTCACGGCCGTGACGGGCGACGGACCTATAAATGAACCTGCACTGAACAGAAAAAGGACGAACTTTTAACCTAAAATAAGGGGCACTTGGAGGCAGGCTAAGGCTGGTGCCTGGAGAGGGTTTCTACCCAAAAAGGGGGGCATTTTCTCTGCTCTTGGATGGAGAGAAGATTGGAGGAAGCTTGTCTATGAGTGTTCTCCATCCCTTCTCTTTTTCCTTTTTGTATTTCCTTATCATGAGTAGTTAAATCCCCATTGTTGGGGTTAGATGAACTTGTCTGAACTTGTGTAATTGATTTGGTATTTTAATACAAGTTTCTGTTTCATATGAGTATGTGATTCTGTGTGTAATGCTTTCCTTGGATTAGCTACCCATAGGAATGATATGTTGCTTTGATAGATGACTGGAAGGTTGGTATTAAGGCATGCTCATGAATCATATGCCAAGTAGGTCAAGAATATAGACATAGGTGTTGGCTGCTTGCAATCTTAAAAGTCTTAACTTAATGCAAAATCTCAGGTTATTCCACCTAAGACATTAGGGTTTAATTTGGGGTTTTAGGCTCAATGCACCTAAGACATTAGGCTTGAGTAATTTAGAAAAGGCTTGATTGGCATAATTGAATTAGGACTTGTGTTAGAAGCCATTTCATTGCAACTAAGGGAGGATTAGTGTAGTCTAACCCTGACAATTCTAGCCACATCCCTGTTTGCATACCAAGTGTTTGAAAAAATTACAAAAAGACAAAAATACTTTATTTCTTTATTTTCTGGTTCAATCCCTCATATTTTAGATTAGTCTAGATAGTTGTTGAATTTGCGAATTGGTAATTGACATCCAATCCCTGTGGATACGATAACCGGTCTCACCACCGTATTACTTGATTGCGACGAGGTGCACTTGCCTTTAATTTTATATCTCTAAAATTCACCGCATCAAGTTTTTGGCGCCGTTGCCGGGGATTGGTTTTGTCAATATCATTAGTAACAAATGAGACAACTAGTTTAGACATTTTTATTTTATTCTTCTGTATATAATTGATACTTTTCTTTTGTTAGTTTTGTATATATTTGTTTTTGTATTTCTTTGATCTTGTGCTTAATTGTCTGTGAGGTGAAAAATTGATTAGATAGGATCATGGACTACAATTGGTACCAACCATCTGATGCAGAAAGTGAATTATCTGAGCTGCATTGCTGGGTAGATATGCTGCAGTTGGCCGTAAAAATCCAACAAGTGAGTGATGAGCTGTCAAGGGCAACTGTCCCTCCTCCACCAATGGTAGTTTGTTCTGAATGGGGAAATCAACTTCCCAACACTCCTACTCCATGGTGGGGGAACCCTCCAAATAACACTTTGATGGATGAAGGGGAACATTGGGAATCTTCCACACCTTGGTATGATGAGCCATCCCCATTGGAAGTTGCTTGGGAGAACTTCAAATCCGCATTCCCAGTCGAGGTTGAGCAACCTATCCCGGATAGTCAATCTCACTTAGAGGCTGTTTTGGAGAACTTCATGGCAACAACAATGGAAGAATTCAAGAATCAAGAAGATGCCATTCGAAGTCTCGGGGTACGTATTGAGGAATTCTCTAACCTACTATCCAAAATGCCAAATGAGGACTTGATGGATGATGATGAAGATGATGCAATGATGGATGAGGAGGAAGAAGAAGAAGTGGGAGCAACCGAGTCAAGAAGTGAAGACCCTGTTTTGGAGAACATAGTTGCACCACTCCCCATTGAACCCTTGACTAAAGAGCCTGAAAGGAAGAGGCATTTGGAGGATAGCTATGTCACCATGCTCGGGGATGATGAAGAACTTGTGAAATTAAATGATGCTATTGGCCCCTATGCATGTGTGGAATGTGATGGGAGAAACACTTGTGTGGTTTGTGCGGAGATTTCTGCACATTTGGAAGGTGATGGACTTGGCAGTACTGAGAGTGAAGATTGTACAGAAGCCAGAACGGAACCAATGATCCTCTCGATTTGTTTGCCACCTCATATTTTAAAGCAATCAACAATGGAGTTCATGCCTCTACCTGAGGTTGAACCCCATTTTTATTGGGAAGATTTTATGGATAAAGGGGTCATCTTTGACCCGAGTGGAATTGAAAAGCGCTTCCCAGATGAAGAAGTCAGCATGAATTTCAAGAGCTCACTTCCACATTTTTGCTGCAAACCGTGGGATCCAAGTGAAAGATCTCACATGGTTAGCATTCCTTGGTCCTTATACCACAGGTTATGGGATCCAGGTGGATGCTTCTTGATGAGTCAAGCTAGTGACGTTAAAGAAGCGCTTATTGGGAGGCAACCCAACTTTTCTTAACCCTTCTCTTTAGTTATTTTTGTTTTTGCTTTAACCTCTTGAATAATTTGAGAAGCTCAAGAGGTTTGTTAATAATTTTGTTAAGTGTCTTCAGATTTTGAATAAAGGAAGGAGAAAAAAGAGCAGGGAGAAACAAAGCCAACAAGCATGTGAGCCAACACCCGCTACCGCCTTGGTAAGCCGTTCCAATTTTTGCGTTATTTTATTTTTTCTCTCCTCTCCAACTTGATTGTTTACATTGGGGACAATGTAAATCTTTAAGCTTGGGGTAGGGGTATTTTGCATATGTTCATATCTTGCATTGTAAATATTGCATTCATATAGGTTTAGTCTTGCATGATCACATGAATTGATTGCCCTTGCTTAGATTGAGCTTATGATTGTGAGAACTAAGTGCCAATTAAATTGTGATAGTGGATTTTTGAACCCAATTGTTTATTCTTGTGATATGGCTGCAAATGAATATGCTTGAGATGATCTTGGATAGTTGATGATTAGCATATGTTTCTTTAGACTTGTGTTTTTCACTGGTTCTTGAACTGATAAATGTGAGCTTTTGAGCCATTAGGGGGTACTCACTAAATCTGCCCCCATTCTTTGTGTAGAGTGTTATTCCTCTTGGTTTGTTTTCTCTAGAACTTGACTTAAAACCATTTTAAAGCTTAAAATTTTTTGGAAACATTTTTGAAAATGATTGAGGCAATAGGTATTCTTCTGGCCTTCTGAGCTTTGAATATGTAAATGCTACCCTTAGTTGCCCAATTTTGAGCCAAAATGAATAAAATGCTTTTCTTGGTACCCTGAAAAATTTTGATACATATACTTGATAAGGGACCTTCTAAAGTATCACAAAAGGGTAATAAGGTAGTTGAAAGTTTGGGAAACGAATCAAAAAAAAAAAAATAAAAAAATAAAAAAATTTCTCCCCTTCTCCAAATAAAAAGAAAAGAAAAGAAAAATAAATAGAGAAGGGGATGACAAAAAAAATAATAAAAAGAAAAAGAAAGAAAAGAAGGGTGGAAAAATGTATTGAAAACCCAAGAAGGTATTTTAGAAGGTTTCTTGTGTTGAAATGTTTGATACTTGATTTAGCCTTTTGAAATATCCCTTTCTTGTTATTCCCACCTAAAAATTAATCCCATGGCCACGTTACAACCAAATAAAAGACCTCTTGATTCTTAAGTGTTTTTCATAAATAAAGTGGAGATTTGGTTGATAGTCAAGCATATGGTAGGAATCATTCCTTGAGGAAAATGGAGCGAATTGTATGTATACTTGAACACTTGAGTGAGTGAGGCAAGAAAGAGAGCCAAGCAAATAAACAAGCTTGGGGTGAGCTTCAAGTGAGCAAGAGTGCCCGAATCAGTGAGAATGTGAGTCTAGGAAACTTAAGCCCCTAATTGGACTTGAATTGATTGTCTCTTGCTGAATTGTTTGAATTGCCTATTGCTTGGATCATTTTACTCGGGTTCTTAGTTCACTATCCATGCTTTGACTGTTTATCTATTCTGGCCTTAGTTTTTGCTTGAGGACAAGCAAAGTCTTAAGCTTGGGGTGAGTGGGCCTGTCTTACTGGTTTAGCCCCATCCTCCAATAGAATTCTGTGCATGCATCTGGAGGGGCTAATTCCTGGAATATCAGCTAAGGTCCAACCAATAGCCTTCTTGTGCTTCTTCAGAACCTCCAATAGTTTTGCTTCCTGGTCAGAGTCAAGGCTGGAGGAAATAATGACTGGAAGTTTTTCATTTGTCTCCAGGTAAGCATACTTCAGGTTCCCAGGAAGTGGCTTGAGTTCTAGGGAGGGCAGCTGCTCAACGGATGGTACATTGGGAGTAGCCAGGATGTCAAGGACTTCTGCTGAACAGACAGCTTCACTCTCACTATCACTATCACCCTGCAAGGTTGAATCAAGAAACTCAGCACAAACAGAACAAGGGTTAGTGTCAGTACAGTTAGCACATGAATACAAATCATCAAAACCAGAAATGAATGGAAAATCAGAAATAAAGTCCTCATGGGTATCCTCAATAAGCTCAGAAAGCAACTCTAGTTGGAAAATCGAGTGCTCCTCCAGTGGGTGTTTCATAGCATCAAAGATCTTGAACTTGGCCACAATATCACCAAACTCCATAGACATGGTCCCATCATTCACATCAATCTTAGTCTTGGCTGTCTTCATGAATGGTCTGCCCAAGATTATTGGTGATCTACTGGAATGTGTCTCTCCTGCCATGTCTAGGATGTAGAAGTCAGTAGGGAAGATCAAATCATCAACTTGCACTAGCACATCTTCTACCATTCCCATGGGTCGGGCACTGGTCCTGTTAGCCAACTGGATGGTGAGACCTGTATACTGCAAAGGCCCAAGATCAAGGTTGCTAAAGATGGAGGTAGGCATGACATTTATGGAGGCTCCCAAATCTAGCATGAAATTTTCAAATTTCCTATCCCCAATAGTGCATGGAATAGAAAATGTGCCCGGATCCTTGCACTTCTGTGGTAATGCCTGAGTAGGGGCTAAAACAGCAACTCTTTCTGGTGCAGGCCTAGACTGGATAAGAGCTGAAACATTTCTTCCCAAGTCAACTCTCTCATTATTCTTCAACTTCCTCTTGTTGGTGGATAGATCCTTGAGAAATTTTGCATACTTGGGCACCTGCTTGATCACATCTAGAAGGGGAATATTCACAGCTACTTTTCTGAACACATCTAAAATCTCCCTTTCCTTGTCTTCACCACCAATCTTCTTATTTTTCTGTAATATGTGTGGGAATGGGATTGATGGTCTGTACACTTTCTCAACTTCAACTTCAACAGTAGGCTTAGGAGTTACCTCAATAGTTTCTTCATCCTTTTCAGAGGTGGCCTCAACAACTTTTCCAGATCTCAGAGATATGGCACTCACATTAGGATTGGAGGCATTAGGATTTATCACTGGCTGTGCCGACAGCTGGGTTGTCCCTTGACCTTGCTGTATATTATTCATGGATGTGGCCAGCTGTCCAATCTGTGTCCTTAAATCTTGAATGCTAGCATTTGTTTGCTGCTGAAACTGTGCCTGTGAAGCTGCAACCTGTCCAACCTGCTGCTGAAGCTGTAGATTGGTTGCAGCCATTTGCTTGACCAAGTCTTCTAATGAAGGTCCAGAAGGTGCAGAAGTGGTCACTTGAGGAGGATTCTGAGGTGCTGCCATCGGTTGTTGTTGGGATGAGTTCCCATACCGCAGATTAGGATGATTCCTCCAGTTGGGATGGTACCTATTGGTGGAGAGGTCTGGAGTGTTGTACCGATTCTGACTGTTTCCTTGATTATATGGATTTACTGCATAAGCTTGAGACACCTCACTGACAAACTCTTCTCTCTGGATAGGGCATGGATCATATGGGTGCTCAGGAGAATTGCATATGCCACATAACTTTGCAGGATGAACTCTGTCTATTGCCAATTGCCCTACAAAAGAAGTGAGCTCATCCAATCTATTCTCAAGGGCGGCCTGGTTGGAAGATGAACTATGGACCTCATGCACACCTCTTGTCTCAACTGAATTTCTTCTGGTAGTAAACTGTTGGGAATTCAGGGACATATTCTCAATGAGTTGCTTGGCAGCAGCTGGGGTCTTATCAACAAGCGCTCCCCCACTAGCAGCATCCAAAAGATTCCTATCCATCGGCAATAATCCTTCATAAAAGTACTGGATGAGAAGCTGTTCAGAAATCTGATGCTGGGGGCAACTGGATACCAAATGCTTGAATCTTTCCCAATATTCAGCTAGAGATTCATTCCCTTGCCTGATGCCACATATTTCTTTCCTTATTGACGCAGCTCTGGAGGCAGGAAAATATCTCTCTAAGAAAACCCTCTTCAAATCATTCCAAGTGGTGATAGAGTTGGGCTCAAGATACAACAGTCAATCCTTTGCAGCTCCCTGGAGTGAGAACGGAAAAGCCTTCAGTTTGATGCTATCCTCAGTTACTCCCTCTGATCTCGAGGTCGTGGAGCATACAACTTGGAATTCCTTCAAGTGCTTGTGTGGATCCTCACCTGCAGGACCATTAAACTTTGGCAACAAGTGAATGAAACCAGATTTTAGTTCAAAAGGAGTATCAGCACCAGGATATGAAATACACAATCCATTGTACTTTACATCAGGGGCAGCAAGCTATCTTAATGTCCTTTGGTCTCCCATGTTTTCAAAAACAGTTTTGGAATTAGAATCACTACTAGTGCTAGCCCGAAATTCTCTACGGAGTGTGTGCAGTGTTTTTTCAATTTCCGGATCAAAATCACACAATTTAGGGCAATTAGACCTAGTAGCCAGACCAATTCAAAACAAAAACAAAAAACAAAAGAAAGAAAAGAAGGGAGAAAAAAAATGGAAAAAATAACAAATAAGAGTCCCCGGCAACGGCGCCAATTTTTTGGTCGCGCTGTCGCGCATGCGCCAAAAAGAACGAGCGGGTTTTAAAACTGTAGTTAGGGCGACAACTCGGATGTCGTCTCACAAGGACTCTTAAAGTGTTATTTTTCACAAAAATAAGTTTTTGGGGGGGGGGGGGGGGGGGTTGGATTGGGATGCGAATAAGAAAACAAAATAATAACAGAGCAATGAAACAAGGCAATTCAAAGAGATTGTCAAATAGCTAAAAACGATTAATCTATTGTTCTCGATTTCCCAACTATCATAGGTTCATGCAATTTCCAAGCCCTAAGCAGATTCTAATCCCCTCCCGGTTGTAGCAACAATTTACAAGCAAAACCACTACTACAGATACATGTCCCTATTCCCGAATTAAGCAAACGGGGTTAAGCCCTTCGTGAACTAAGCGAACACGAAACGTACACACGCGAATTAAGCAGACGCGAATAATTATAGGAACATAATATCACCGGAAATAAATCAACACAATACAATATACTCCTGAATTAAGCAAACGGAAATATAAAGCATGGCATTGAAAAGGGAAAAGCATACAAAACAGGAAATACAAGAACCTCAAGTGTGGTGGAAATCGATTACAATAGATTAATCCTAGAAACTTAGTTCTCCATGAAAAAAACGAAAACACACAGAAAAAAATGTAAACAGAACAATGGAGAAGCAAAAGTCTCTCCAAGCTGTTCAGAATGGCAATTTATACTATTCAGAAATTAAGTCCACTCGCGAGGCGAGCACACCTTCGCGAGGCGAATATTGTGAAAAGTCAGCAACGCTTGGTATTCTCGCGGGGCGAAGGACTACTCGCGAGGCGAGACTCTTCAAGTTCCAAACTGTCACAGCCGTGACCTTCAACATGGTTAAACCGTGATAGCTTCTGGTCTTCCAGGGTTGGATTACTCGCGAGGCGAGTCAAGTGTTCGCGAGGCGACACAAAAACCTTGCATTTTCCTGGAACAGTCAGCCTTCGGGGTCACGAGGCGAGAAGTCATTGCGGGGGCGAAACGAGAGAGGATGACATTTTCACTGTTCTGCTGGCTTTCAGGTTCGCGAGGCGAAGAAACTCTCGCGAGGCGAATCCCCTGTTTCTTTATTCTCTTGACTTCCAACTTAACCTGAAAACAAAGACACAGCTATAAGTGTATTATTTGACTCAAAACTGGCTAAATTAACCTAAAACTACTTTAGAGACACAAAACCTTGCTTGAGGACAATCTAATCTAATTTGGGTGAAAATAGGATATAATTTGCACAAAACCCTGCTCATACTAGCCATAAAACTAGATGAGTCAGAGGCTTATCAGGAACCTTACCTCTAAACTGAAACAGATCAAACAAACTTCCCAACCGGCTACAAAACTCCATTATAGCAATGGATGAAGAGGAAATAGGGAGTGAGGCACACTAGGTCGCAACAGTGGCTGCTGTAACCAACAAAATAGGGTTTCACGTTAACCCTCGTGTTCCGTGCCAAACTTATATAGGCTGGACCTGAGCACAGTCGTGCTCCCCCTTGAGCACGGTCGTGCTGGACTTAGCGTCAGCGAAACATGGTCTGCACATTGAGCACGGGAGTGCTCACTGTTGAGCACGGGCATGCTCAACTTAAAAACTGAAACACGCTTCAGCCTTTAAGCACGGGCGTGCTGGCTAATGAGCACGGGCGTGCTCATGCACCAGAAAGGGACTTTTGAACCAAAAATTCCACTAAGCCCTTAACCGACCAAACAACTTATAAAAAAACACTTAACATAAAAAGGGGGTGTTACACCAAAGGTTCATCTTTCGCCAACAGCTCTCACTCTTCGGACAGGAAAGAAGAATATGGCTAGTTGTTTCAACATCTGAGTTACACTAGGGGCAAATGATAGGAACACTAACACCACGATTCTGCAGATTCAGTCTAGTAGGAATGCAACCACGGCACGCCCTCCAAAGGAAGTTCTTTACCTTGGGTGGGACAGCTATGTTCCCGATCAAGTTCCACATACCTTCCTCCTTCAAATGGGATGTATCCAATAATCTATCCATGCACATATTATACGTTGAACAAACCGTGTAACATCCCTTAGAATCAGGCCACCAAACTCTTGTATCAACCCCCACTACTTCATGCAGGGACATGTTCAGGATGGCCTCAGCCGAATCATGATTCACCAGACTCTCACAACTTCAATATTCCACTCATTCCTATTTTGCTCCATTAAAGATTGGACCCGCAAATCAGTATTGTAGCAAGAACGATTTACTGGGACAACCTTTTGAAGAGTAGATGTCTAGGTATCCTGAGAGACTCTAACACCTGACCCATCTCTTATGCTCCATAGTAACCCTTCCTTCAAAACCCTACTAGCCTCATGAATACTCTTCCATACATAGCTTGGATTACTGCCCAATTCCTAGCATCCAAAAAATCACAGTTTGGGTAGTGCTTGGATTTAAATAATTTTGCAACAATAGAATCTGGTTGATTCATTAGCCTCCATCCCTGCTTACCCAAAAGAACTATGTTGAAGACATGGAGATTCTTGAAACCCATGCCTCCAGTCATTGAGAGTTTGTCCCAAGACATCCATCTTATCCCTTTGTTTCTCTCCCCTCCATTCCCCCACCAAAAGGAATTCATTATTCTTTGGATTTCATCACCCCAAAGAAGTGGGAATGAGGAAAGTACTCATAAAGTATGTTGGAATTGCTTGCAAAACAGATTTGATTATAATCTCCTTACCTGCCTTTGATAAAGATCTTCCTCCCCAAGAATTAATCTTGCACCACACCCAATCTTTTATAAATTTGGACAAGTCTTTTTTGCTTCTACCAATCATAGATGGGAGGCCCAAGTATTTCCCTGTGCCCATACAAACTCGAACTCCAAGAAGAGTAGAAATGCTACTTTTTGTTTCTTCACTCACATTTCTACTATAGAAAATCTTTGATTTTTGAAAATTAATTTGTTGACCTGAGACATTCTCATAAACAGCAAGGATATTCTTCATAACACCCACTTCCCTACTATCCGCTCTAAAGAAAAGGAAACAATCATTTGTAAAGAGAAAATGAGAAATAGTAGGGACTCTTCTGGAAATTTGAATACCATGGAAATCACCTGTTCTTTCTGCTTGATTGACCAGAGCTGTCAAACCTTCTGTACACATAATAAAGAGATAGGGTGGTAATGGATCCCCTTGTCTCAGGCCTCTACCTGGGGATATTGGCCCCACAGGCTCACTATTCACCAACACTGAGTACCTGACTAACTCCACACATTGCATAATCCAACGCACCCACCTATCATTGAATCCCATCCGAAGCATAACCGCTTTAAGATAACCCCAATCAACTTTGTCATAAGCCTTGCTCATATCATTTTTAAGAGCCACCTCACCTTTTTTACCTTTTGTCTTACTTTTCAAAAAATGGATGATTTCAGTGGCTATCATTGCATTATCCAGAATATACCTGCCAGGAACAAAGGCTGACTGAACAAGAGAAATGCATTTATGTAGGACCCACTAGTGCGGGAAATGCTTTTTACGTCGGTCAAAATTGATTTTTGACGTTTGAAAAATCCTGACGTTATTGGAGCAGTCGTTAAAAGTGTAACTTTTTACGTCAGTTCAAAATTGACATTAAAAGTACACTTTTAACGTCAGTTGTTTCATTCAACCGGCATTAAAAGCTTAACGTTTAACGTCAGTTTTTATTAAAACTGACGTTAAAAGTTACATTTTTAACGTCAGTTGTACTAAACAACTGATGTTAAAGGCTTTGTTTTTTTGGAAAAAAATTCTGTTACAATATATCCCTTCCCCCAGCTATCCTTGCATTCAGTAAACAGTCTAGTAACAGTCCAATATTTCACTTAAATTTCATTAATAAAATAAAAGTATATATATACAAATTAAGGAACAAATGGGGGGATAAAAAACATACTAATTACTACACACCTACATATAAGTTTCTATACTAATTACAAACTACGCATCTTCTATATACTGCTGAGGTATACTTGCGGGCAATCCTTTCTCTTTAGCATGGTTGAAGAAAAATTCTGCAAACCGCGTCCTCAAGTCTTTGAACTCTTTTTTGTTTAGAGGAGATTGGTCGCTGTTAAAGCCTGCACACGTTCAAATAAATGACAGTAACATTAATTAATGCAATGAAAATGAAAACTATAATATATAATTAAATAAGTTGTTTAATTAAGTATTATTACCCTTTTCCATCCTTCCGTAATAGATGCGGAGACTATGTTCAGCATATGTTGCATCACATAATATCCACACGACCAACCGTCTAGCTGATATCGAGACTACGAAAGAAATGAAATTTAATGTCAGTTAAATAAACATATATATTTGGAATTAGTAATTAGTAATTCTAATATTATATACTATTTAACAAACTAGCAACCTTGAGGATAATCCAATCAGGATTTCCTTTAGACTTAGGAGTCCTACTCCTCCCGTTGGCACATCTCAAACTACAAGTCTTGAGCGCACGATCATAAACAGAATATTCATGTCAATTAACCAATTCATCTTGTTTGTTAAATAAAAACAAATGTTAAAACTTAAATTAAATAGAAGATTAGTTGCTCACCTATTGATAGTTTCCACCACCTCCCGTGGCGGGTCCCCGTGGAGAGAGCATAGGAAGATGACAGTATGCCTGGCAGGATGAATTACGAGTAACTGCCAATGGTTGTTCATTATGTACAGTGCCAGATATAGCTCATTGCGATCATCACCTCCCAGTAATCTCGTTAAGTATGATGTGACTTCTTTTTTTATTTTTAAAGAATTCAGGCTGAAGGGAGTAGGGCTCTAAGAAGCCGAATAGGTTGTCACCCCTCTCGAGTTGAAATCGAGGGAGATGCCTACGATATGAATACATTAAATCATAAAATTCAAATAAAATATATAAATTGAATTAATTATAAAATTATAAAGCATACTTACGTCGACCAAAGACTCACAACCGCGGTGGATAGTTGCTGGCCATCATTGCAAAAATATCCAATATCATCACCACTGAATATAAATCCAAGCTCATGCTCATGAAGTGGGCGTGCCATCCAACAATCATGTTCCAACTCCCATTGAAAAAGCACGGACACATGATCCTCGCCAATCGAGAACAACCGAGTCATGAGAGAAATCTTACCCGCCTTTGCCTTCAATATTAAATAAATCAGGTATATAAGTTGTTGATAATTAAAAAAAAACATAAGTAATTAATTGACAAATTTGAACATTAATAATGAATATATACCTTCCGTGCCAACTCGAGCTCCCGCTGCGCCAGCTCAAACTCTCGCCGTTTTGCTTCACACTCAAGCTCACGGCGTCAGACCTCCAACTCCCGCTCCCTCTCTGTCAACTCATCCACATCCACATGTGTCCTATTATAGCTCTATTTTGTGCTCAGATGTGAAGGGTTGGCAGCTCCTGCGGTGTCCTGGGAACCCACGGAGGTAAGCTCCCTAAAAAGCGCCTGCTTGAAATATGGGTTGGATAAGAAGCGGCTCATCAGCTGGTCTGTAATGGCAGGGTTGGAAATAAGCTTTTGTGTAATGGTTTCTGTAAGTGCAGCCTCATCGATGACCCGCCTTCGTGAAGTAGACTTGCCATAATATTCTTTGATGCCCACCGTCTCTGGAACACCGATCACCCGACCAGGATGGTCGTCCTTGCCTAGAGCAGTAAGCAATATGTCCCGGCATCCAAAAAGGACGAATGAGCCCTGGGAGCATTTTTTCTTAAGCTCCATTTACAATAAAGAATTGAAAAAACTTGTAAGAGAAAGGTGTTCCTTAAAAATATCAACCATAAACAAATATCAACTATAAATGCATATAGGTAGTTACTTACAATCTTATCTGCCACATCACGAGTGACTTCAGCTTCAAAAGAGCCTTTCTTTGTCATTCAGCCAGCCAACCAAACATCCTCGCGCGGGATAGGAGACGGGGGATCAAGAGGTGTGCCCTCAGGCACCTCTCCAGCTGCTATCCTCGTAGCCAGCTCCTCTTGCTTCACCCTAAGCTTCTCCGCCATCATCTTGTCAATCCTAGTGGCGTACCCACCCTGAGACAAGGTGTGGGTGTGGACGTTCTTAGCTTGATTCTGCTTACCCATCTCTGCCTTAGCCTGTTTAAACAAATACCCATAATTAATAGAGTTAAATACATTTAATTTATTTACTTAAATGATCTCTAAGAAGCATAAATAAATTAACTTCATCAACTAACCTGAAATGTGTCCCCATGTCAAATGCTAACAAATTTATCCCACATCTCCTTATCAATCCAGGGGTAATCTAAGAACATCTTATCAAGCTTCTTCTTCCCAGATACATAGTGCCTAGTAAGATCATGCTTGAACCCACTCCAGTGCCTTGCCCCCACTGAGAGTCATTTCACCCGATGATGCTCGTCATTCAGTGCGGTCCAAGCTATCTACACATTAAATACATAACAAACAAGATGAATTAGAACTCGAATAATTATTTAATAATGTACATCAAAAGAATGTAAAAATAAAATACCGTGATAGTCTCCAAAATCTGATCCTTAACGTTCTGTGGAACGTCATTCCAATGGTTGTATAGGATGTTAACATGCTGCTTGGTTTGTAGAATCACCCACGATTTAAATTCTCTAGCACGGGGGCCCCGGGGCTTTAGTTTAGTACCAAAGGACACCTCAAGAGGCTGACCACTTTGCCTATCCTTCTCTAACTTCTTCAATGACGTGGCTCCTCTACCCCGTTTCCTCCGAGACTGTGATGTCTGTTTGGACAAAAAAATGTTAAATTAGAGGGTTATGTATAACAAAGATAAATAAAGAATATATAAAGAACTTAAACTTACATTATAAATAAAGAATAAAGATAGTATATAACATGTAAACTTTCAGTATCATCAGGCGTAGTCCCTATAGTGTCCTGCGTAGGCCCCATAGTGTCCTCCCGTGCATGCGGGTCCGAGTGATCCATGTGTATGCCTGTTCAAAAATGGTAAATATTAAAATATGTTTTATTAACATGGATAACTATAGATAAATATAAATAGATAAATATGTTTCCTCGTATTCAAACACTTGACACAAGGACAATAGAACATTCCGTTACTATTAGGCATTCCATAAAAAATGAGGTTTCTATCCCTCTCTTTAGTGAACTTTTTGCATATATTCTCGGACTATCAACCGAGTTTTAAATTTTTTTTAATAATAGATTAGTCTCTTTAGCAGCCATATGTAAAGTGTAGAAAATAACTTATCAGTGTCCGGGCACCATTTCAAACATATGGTTTTCCTACTAGTTTTATGAACCTTAACAAATCAAAATTCCCTATCACCATTATCAAACTCCATCAAATACCAGTTATCAACAAAATACCCTCCATACATATAACAGAGATAAACACAATAACACAACTTATACCACATCACTATTTCAACATTGCTATTTACAAACCATTTATCATAAAGAGGAAACAGAGATAAAGAATATGACATATTTTCACACAGTTCACAAAGTTAGGGCATTACCAAAGAATATGACCCCTTCTGTTAGGGCTCTGTGGTAAAGGAGAGTGGATTCTATTAGAGCTCGGTGGTGAAGGAGAGTGAAGCAAAACCTTAAATGATAAAGAAAAGTACCCTTAAATGAGATAGAAGATAAGAGAGAAGAAAAAAGAGAGGAGAGAAGAGTAGGGAGAAGATGACTCGCCAGAGAATACTGTCGCGGTGGTGGCGGAGAAGAACTCGCAGTGGTAGTGGTGGAGAAGACCTCGGTCGCGGTCACGGTGCTTGACAAGGGTTAGGGCAGAAGAGAGTAGTGAAAGTGCAGGGTAAAGAAGGAAAGCGCGCGGGTTTATGTGTAACGTATACTTTCTAATTTGATTTCACTTTTTACGTCAGTTGTTTATACAAAATAAATGACGTAAAAAGTCATTTAAATGAACCTGATAATTACAGAACTGTCACCACCTCCTTTTTAACGTCTAAGTTTTACTTAACAGACGTTAACCTTACCTGTTTATTACCTATTTTGCACTAGTGACCACTTTGAACCTATTAGCAAGCACCGTAGATACAAGCTTGTAAATCACATTACAAAGAGAGGTGGGTCTCCAGTCCTTCATAGAATCCGAACTATCAACTTTGGGGATTAGAGCTATGTTTGCATCATTGATAGAGGGAAGGAAATAACCTCTATCTAGCCACTCACAGCAAGCTGAAAAAATTTCATCACCATAAACGTCCCAAAACTTTTTATAAAAAGTCGGATTCCATCCGGGCCTGGGGTTTTATCCCCATCCATCTGCTGTGAAGCCATTCGAAATTCATTCTGCTCAAGAGCTCTAGTTAGAGCTATTTTATCACACAAGTCACACAGTTTCAAAATTTCCAAAACTGGTTCATAAATACCTATTAAACTACCTTGGTCATCATTAAACTACCTTGGTTAACGCTCAATTTAAGTTTTCCTTCCATTTTGAGGGGGAACAAAAAATGGGTGGGCCCAACGTTTTTTCTCTCCCCTCTCCATTTTCTCTTGAAACCAAACGATGGAAATGTTCTCGATTACACTATTTTTTATCCATCCATTTTCTTTCCACCAGCTTCCACACGTTCCAAACATAGTGTTAAAATGCCCGTTTAGCACAAATTACCAATTTTAGAAATAAGTATTTCATTTTCATATTCATTTATTTTCAATTAAAAAAACTTACAATAATTTGGGTGATTTCCTAAGTTTAATTAGTATGCATTATTAATATAAAGTTTTTTACACTATCAACCAATCAAAAATCATATTATGAGTGACTTTTAAAGTAGTTAGAATAAGAATCAAACATTTTCAATTATGCATCAATATATGATTAATTGACACTGTAAAAAATATTTACACTAATAATGCAAACTAATTAAATCCTGATTCTGTTATCATGTTCCTTTGTTTGATAGGCAAATGTTACTTGTTAATTTTTCTCCTTTGCCAAGGTTTGAACATTGGACTTTGTCTGCTTCTTCTCTGAACTTTGAATCTACTGGCTAGCGGTGGGTGTTTGGGTCCGTTCTTATTTTAAAGTTACAAACTGTATTGCTCAGCATTTGCAGCATGCCTTTTCTATCTTTGCATCATTTTCCTCTGTGCTTTTGACAGAACCTTAGTGAACTCATTTTCATCATTGGCCATACCAACTTTTACATTAACCAGATTTTCCTCATTCAAATCAGTCTTAGCCGAATCATTCCAAAATTTGGAGAGAACTTGGAGATCCTTTTGAACTCAAGGATGGAAATTGAAATTATATCCAGGAGAGGGCACTTCCTTTCCAGTATTATCAGGATTATCAGCAATTGAAGGGCTTAAGGAGTTTGGCACCCGAGATGGAATTTGGGAATCATCCTCCAAACTAGGCATAAAGTCATGAGGAGAGTCTGGATGAAGAGACGTTTATCATGCTTGTTCACACTAGGAGCAGCCAGAGCTGAGCTAGCAGCATTACCATCCTAAGAGTCAGGAACAATCATATTTTGGGAATCATCAATTAAAGAAGGCATATCACCATAATCTGAATTTTCATGCAGATTGGTTTGAGACTCATCATAAACTGTCTCTATTGATTCATTATCTTCATCATTTGGCTGCTCTGGATGCACAACATGAACATTATTAACATCCAGAGCATCATCAAAGTCATCCCTTGGAATTTCAAACTCTTTATCACCCCTATCAGGCACAATATCAATGTGAGACATTTCAATAACCTCATCCACCTCCTTTGCATTGTGATCCATTTGCATCACTGAATCTTCAAGATTTTTCTCATTGGGATCCTCTTGATTATCTGTCTCAGATTCTAGATAATCTTGACCTCATTTGATTGCTTCTCCAATTTCTTAGGGACAAACACCTCCTTAACACTGGCTTTAACAGGTTTTTGAGGTCTGTTGACCTTAAGGATCTTTAGGATGCTTGAGGAGCTTCTCCTTTTTTAGGTTACAAGTAGCCATTTCATGACCAATCATCCGACAATAATCACAGAAGAATGGCAGCTTTTCATAATCAATGATAACAAAAAAAGTAAAATCACTCCTTTCCACCATAATTACATCTGGATTTCTCTTGCTCAAATCGATTTCTACCAAGATTCTTGCAAAATGCCCCAAAGTCCTTGATCTTGTTGCTTCATCTAATACAATCGGAGTGCCAATACCATTAGCAATTTCAAACAAAATTTTAGGATGCCAATATTCTTGTGGAAGATCATATAATCTAACCCAACCCAACATTGCACATGGGTTTGCTTTTAAGTATTGGGATTGAAGTCAGCAATCCATTGCATCAAACGCAAGGTTCCAGGGATTAAATTTTAAGAACCAGCAGACCATATTCTTCGCAAATCATCTTGAGAGTTCAAAGAAGCCTTTACCCAAATGAGTCGTGCCATTGAGCCACTGGTTTCCATAGAGCATCTAGCTTAGCATGCAAATCATTAGCTCTAAGAGGCTGGTTGCCTTCGAACAGCAATAATTGACCATGAAGGAAATTCTTGGCATGCTCCAGACCAATCTTGTACTCCTCCTCAGAAATTTGAATGGCAATTGCATCACCTTTAAGACAAGACTTTGGCAATTGCGACAAATGAATATCCATGGAGCCACCCACTGCTTGCACGAAAGACTTAGTCTTAGCAGGGAGATCATGATTCAATGTGTTCTTACTATCATTCTGAGGAGAATTCAGAGTTGTTGAATGAGAGGGAATAGGAGGAACCAGATCAGGGAACAAAAATTCCCATGGACAATTCGAGGAGATTGCCATGAAAGAAGAAGTGAGAAGCCCTAGATTTTAATCATCGTTGATGCGCCAATTAACCCAAATGTGTTACTCGAACTGCTGGAAGCCTGGAACGTTGTTGTGCGGTACTGCCCCTGATTGCTACTATGCGACGCTGCACTGCCCCTGATTGCTTCTCTGCGGCGCTGCACTAGGTCAGCCTATACCCCTTGCATCATCAATTAAAGGGATAATTAACCGGAAGCACCTCAAAAACCTACAATCTTGACAAATGCGTTCATAATCATTCCTAAATTTATGACCATGATTCCCGTCCTAGAGGTAGCAACCATTATTCACCTCAGCCGAACTTAATGAAGGTTGTGGAACAACTTCGCACAACAGATGAGAGAAAGATTCACTCTATTTTTCATGAAAATGGAAATGTTCATTAATGTAGTTTTGGAGAAATAAATGATACTTTCTACCATAGGTGTATCATGTTTATTTCATTTGTTTCTCCAATACTATATAAATGGACATCTCCATTTCTCTCGAAAAATGGAGAGGAACCTTTTCCTACAACGACACCCTAATAATCCACCCCCCCTCTCTCTCTGATGTACACAAAAAAGAGCATTCAACTAACAGTCTACCTAGGCAAGGTCAGGTATAACTCAAGCAAAGCCTGGCTCCTAATTCAAATCAGGATCTTCTTTGGCTACCATTCGAATCATTTGTTTGTGTAGGAAATGAATCCATTTATGTGTATTCGTCGCCTGACAAGATAGACACGAGCCATACATAGCTCTTCACAAATTGAAAGAGCCTCGTCCATTACTTCGTTATTTATCTTTGTTTACGTGACCTTCGGACCTTGTCAGGTAAAACACGCACATAAACCCGATTGTCTATTAAGATTAAAACTGAACATATGACGAGCAGAGCTCTCTCAAGATCATCCAGAGACAAGAAAATTGTATCAATTGAAATCTAACTAATAATTTGAGATTACAAATAGCTTTTCCTCAAATTGCACTATCCATTCGCCTTTAGGAAAAGATGCCATAGAATTTTGATTCAGCAAAGTTTGTAGCTTCCATCTGAGGTGGCGAATATAGTTCGTTAATGCTAAACTTGTTTAAAATGTCGACCAATGGCAGCAACAATAATTGTATGGCTTCGGGAAAAAAACATCACAAAAATTCCTTTCTGCTATCAATGAGACAAGTTTCCTTTATCTGTCAAAGAATAGCAAAAGAATTTACTCTTGATTTTTAAATAAAACCTCCCGTTAAGCACGCTTCTTTGCATGACCCTTTGAAGGAGCACCATTCACTTTTTTTGATCCAGAAGCCTCAAGCTTTCGAGCCCAGACAGGAGTGCTCTCTGGCTCAAATCGATAATCATAAAATAGTTCCTCCCCAGCAGCAATCGGCTCCTTAGAAAAAATACATACCCTGTGATCCCCAGCAACCATAACAACCTGCCAGAGTTTAAGCAGAGATAGCAGTAGAGAGTGAGGTTAACACAAACAATCTACCATGCATTCTGAATTAGAACTCCAGTGATCGAAGCATATGAAGAAGGGTCAGAACCGAATACCTTTGCATGGCAATTTGGATGCTGAGAATGGTTAGCAAACTTCAATTTGTTACCCTTCCGGTAAGCATCAAGAACAAACTGCATTTAACAATCTCATTATTCATCCTTGCATTTTATATAGGCAACAAAAAGAGCTTATGTCCAACAATAAACCAAAAGTACTATGAGCTTGCCTGATCATTCAAATTAAAGAGAAAAGATGAATTTAGACGGTCATATATCTTTCCTCTCTTATCTGCTTCCCTATGTGTGATTAACTCTCCAGTATACTCTCCAAGGTATTCATCCTTCCCAACACTATCCTGGAGGGTGAACAGATTACACCCGTAAGAGAAAAAACCAAACACATCAATATAGCATAATCAATTTGGTATTTACCTTTAAGAAGGCTCCCCAGCCACATACATCAGACCTTCCAAGAAGAACCTGTAAGTGATATGGATGATCACTGTTATCATTGGAAACATAAGAAAAAAAAAGGAACATTTCAAAGGCCACAACACAAAAGAACAGAAAGACATGCAAACAGGGAGAATAAAGATTGCAAGGGATATACTAAAGTCCATTCAGACCCACATCCCCATGCGGACCTTCCCCAATTAGATGGAGACAAAGGATCCGGTTACCCCAATAGGAATGGTGATGGAGCAATGTAATTTCCTGATAGGCATAAATAGTGAACACACAGTACACCTGACTCACAAGATATGGCCAATAACAGCAACACTCTGCACTGAATCAAAGATTGGTGAATCCAATGTGAAAATACCATCAATCCACAAACTAACATTTGTTGAGTCTCCAAGCATCCAATAGACTTTTAACCCTTAGTTTTGAGGAACCCAAACATTTCTAATGGTTAAATGAACCTAATGAATATTGCTGATTTTCCCGCTTAGTTGCAGATTGCTATGACTGTCTACAAAGGCAGAAAATTCATAAAAGATAAATCCAAGAACTCCTTGAAGGACTAAGAGTCTAATCCTTAAAGTACATCAAGCGTCTGCTGATATAACAACAAAGTGCTGCATAGAAAAAGCATCTAATCTATTTTTGAGTAATATATACTAGTATATATAATAGTGTCACATGTGTGACATGTCACTAGGGAAATCTGGCTTCAACTAGGCACCTCCTTTCATGGGTCACAGGTCTCTAATCCACCCTTTAAAATCCCATGCACTATCGATAGCTCGAGACTAGAAGAGAACATATCAAGACTCAAAAAAGGAGAGCATGAGAGGGACAAGAAAAACAGTAAAACAAGTACCATGAACTCTACACAGCGAAAATGTGAAAATCTCCTCAAGGTGGGTACCATGGCTTTGATACCATGTTAAAGAAATTAGATTTAGGGCTAAAGAATAAGGAAAAGAGAGAGATATAACTGTAACCATGGAATAATATTGATAGGAAGTGATGTTATTGATATGTTACGATGTGATACAAAAGACAAACTCATCAGTCCTATGTATAGTAAAAGTAGACTCCTAGTCCTAATCAAATAAGGAAACAAATCCCAACATATCACCCCAAATTCTTCCCTTTCTCACTTTTCTTCTCTGCTCTAACACCGTGTACACAGACATTTATTTGTGCAACATTAGAACTACGGAGTAAGGGCCTGTTTGCTTTGTTTCTAGTTTCTTGTTTTCATTTCCTGTTTTCAAAAATAACTACAAAATTGTCATCTTGTTTTCATTTTGTTTCCTGTTTTAAAAAATTTATACGAGACACTGAAAAGAACTTTTTTCTGCTTCACTATTTCCTGTACAAATCTTCTAAGACAGGAAACATAATAAAAACAAGGGAGGCAGTTTTATAAATTTTAAAAAAGAGGAAATGAAAACAGGAATCTGGAAACAAAGCAACCAGATCCTAAATGTTTTGTTAGTTGTATAGAGGCAACAAATCTTCACAAGGGGTGAGGTTAAGAACAACATTTTAATCCTCCAGAGATATAGAAAATAAAGGTGACAGCGGGGACAAGCCTAGCCAATCGAAATAGGGCCAATGACTTCAACCTAACTTTTGTAGGATCATCAGAAAACATCATCCCTCAACAAGATCCCTTCTGTAGAAGTCTGGCAAGGCTAAAAAAATGGGATTCCAAAGGTTCGCACATGGCTAAATATGCATATATATTTTTTCTTGGATAAAAGAAGAAATATTATTAGAGTGAACATACACAGATTACAAAGCAAAAATAAAATTAAAAAATCCATGGCGATTTGTTTGATCTCATCCATTTCTTCCAATCATTAAGAAAATATAGGTCACAATCTGTTTCTATATTTGCTAGCTTTTGTGGCAGAAGTGTTTATATATATATTTATATATATATATATATATAATATTTTAACTGCCCCATTTGAATTGCGATAACCCTTAAAAGTGAATGGGGTTGTTAGCAGTTGATTTTTACTGTTTTGTTTTTTTCTTTTACAGAATTTAAAGGGACAGATCACATAGGAGTTTCATTTATAGATTCATAAAGATATAGATGGATAAATGAAGAAATATTAATAGAGAGAAAATAACAGTATATGAAAGAGGAGGATAATCTATTCACCGGAAGTTTTGTATCTCAACTAGATCTCATCCACTTCTCTAAATCATAAAAATAATATATATCTCACTATGTGCATAATTTACATAAATGAAATAAAATAATTATATTAAAAAAAGTAAATAGGTCTCACTATCTCTGTGGAAGATTTAGAAACAACAGAAAATGATAGCCAATAGAAAATTACCCTTCGCTGCAGTTTGAGAAGAAGCTTCATATTTCGACATTCATAATTATCACCTCTTTGGCTAGGAATCCCAAGAGTACCGTCACCACAACTGCAACAATAATTTGACTCAAATAGCTGAAAGTAACACGCCAAACAGAAACTAGAGATAGACTAGTCAATACAATATATTACAAGTAAAGCCAATTTTCCTCAGAACCCCAAATGTTACTTAGATCCCATCATTAATAGGATAATGTAAGAAAATTGAAATAGACATTTGGTTGAAAATACTGGCTGACCAAAATTAAATACTTAAAACTTAACAAGTAAAGTGCTAAAATAGATAAAAACACGAGGGCTCAACCACAAACATTTTAGCATTCTTATATATAATATATAATTTTGACAAGTGCTATCCTTTTCTCAGGATCTCATTCAAAGATGCATCCTTATGTACAAGAATACAAGCAAATGTGCTCTTTCATTATCACAAGTAGAAGTGATAAACTACTAAGAACTCATATCATAACATCCTTCGCTCCAATCAGTTATAATCATTCTTAAAAAGAGAAGATTGTCCAAATAAAATAATAATTTGCCATTCTTCCAAATCCAAATCATATACCCAAGCCCAATTATGTATTTTGCAATATTAACTCCACATTACCTGTACCTTGTTATTACCTTAAACCTAATTGCTTCTATATAAGTCAACAATTATTACATGTTTGTAAGATAATCGTTTCCAGTAAATATAAGAAATTATATTATGCATCAAAATATGACATAATTAGTTATAGGAATCTAAAAGCAGAAAGTATGTGGCTTACAATTCAACGTTGACAAACATATACAAACAAGTGAAAGCTGACCTGACCCAACAATTCCTACAAACATCAGGATCACATTCCCTGTCTGCAGCAAAGCATGGGCATTGTCGACTTTGGCACTGACTCTTAGCACAACGACATCCACGAAATTGATTCTTGCAACTATCCGGACATCTGGATATGAAAAAATTGCCACACCAATGAATGGATATTAGATGCACATGATGGCAAGAAAGCAAGCACAGGAGTAATGCAATTTACCTATATAAGCTATAACTATGTTCATAGTTTCTCAAATTAGGAAGGCATGCAGACAATCAGCAAAACACTACAATTCCACTTGCGTCTCTTTTACATTTTAGTTCTATCTGGATAGGTTTAAAGGCTTACCCACAGTACTTCTCACAGTACATTCCATTTTCACGACAAGGACACTGCTTTACACAAGCTGATTGGCAACCACATGGATTATACTGCCGGTAGGGCTGATCTTTTTTCTCTGTAATCCTTTTCCTGATTGAACGATAAGCAGAAGATTTCCAGGTATACTTCAAGCGACGGACTCTTCCTCTTCTACGTAAATATCTCGATCTCCGTCTCGCCTTATTATTACCCTTACATTCATTTTGACCTAACTTGTTAGGGTAAGCACTATATTCAAGCAATACAGAATGCACTAAAAATAGTTGCATTAAAACCAACCCTGGAATATCCTACCAGAAGAGAATTTGAAGCATCACCGTCAGGACCTGACATCCTTCCCTCATTACAATTTAAGTATTGGAAAACCTCCCAACATGTCTTAAGACCATTTAAGACATTCCTGGCTATTAAGCAGCTGCCATAAAAAACAAAGCAGTCAGTCTGTCATTTATCAGGTGATGAATAGTCATGACTCATCATGTGAAAATTTCATGCCTAAAGATATCACAGAGATCATTCTGCAAGCCCATCAGAGTTAAACTAAGAGCAGAATCAGACATAGGTAGGTATCGAAGAAGGCAAAAGTGGGCAGAGTGAAACTTTCAAATTACATGTGAGAAAAACTAAAGTTAACCCAAACCACTTGGATAAAAATTAAAAACTCCTATTTGTGCTTATTTAAAGTAGCCAACGAATGTAAAAGAGTTTGGTTTTGAGAATGAGATTACAGAAAGAAAGAAAAAAGAAAAAAAGCACCCTAATAACCAGGCCAATCTCTGCGTTTTTGAACCAGAACAACTATAAACAAGGTTGAACTAAATTAGTCGAAATTGTAACAATTGATCCCCCATGAAATGACTAAAGCCAAGCTTATCTTCAAAATCAGATAACCACTTGCATCAGGGGCCATGCTAATACATTTTATATCTCATGTAAGCGTTAAGTGCAATCTTCATATTATATATTATATAGTGACAAAAAACATCTATCTTATTCCAAATAAATGCTGACCTGTTTCTACCAAAAATCTCCATCCCTTTATCTAGAAGCCCTTTTTCAAGAGGTTTCCAAGATTTATTATCAGTGAGTTCTTGTTGACAATCATTCTCACTTACAAACTCTTCTTTCCTCATGTTGTCCTCACTACTAATGAGGGGAGGGTTATTAACCATCTGGTTTGATGAATGATCAAGAGCTTCACCCTGCATCATATTCAGATTACTATGAAATACACACCTCCCCAGCACATGTTCCAATGTAAAGAAATTTGACATATTTATGTGATAAAATACTTGTTTTTTTTTACTATCTTGGCAATAATTGAAGTTAAACTCAAGTCATTTGTAAAAAGAACGCCACTCACAATGGAAGAAGAATCAGATGCTACTGTTTTCTTTTGCCGCTTCTGCATGGAAACTAGAACCCGTTCTGCCATACGCTTACTGTTTCTCTTACCAATTCCACCTTTCTTCACAGATTTAGTTTTGGGTGGTATTGAGTGGGAAGATGAAACAGTGTCCTGTACATGACCATTCTCTGAGTCACTACTCTCAGATATGTTCTTTGCATTAGATGAAGCACTTTCACTTTGGCTACATTTTTTCTGCCTCCCAGCAGATAGACCACTAGACTTCTTCTTAGATGATATTGACACCCCCGTACCACCAGAGCAATTCTCTTCAGCATCAGCTTGGGAAGAAGCCATTTTGGCAAATCTTTCTGACTCAAGTACCTAAAATAATTCAATTTAAAGCAACTTCAGTAAATTGTTACAGAAACTCTACAGCTAGATCACTCAAAATAATCTTTTGCATACCAATTGAAAACAATTTGGCCCGCACGGTGCATTTTCAGTGTTAAGAGGAATCCACGGAGTTTGTTTCTCAGCCTATTTGTAGTGTTGTCAGGAGATATACAGAAAACTTCATGATAAATAACATATAAATAGAACTTACAGGGAATACAAGATCCTGTGAACATCCATGTAATCTGCAAACGAAACCCTGCTATGTGAAATTAGGAGAACAAATGAGATAATCTAATCAGTAGGAAAATGTAGAAGATACTGCATGCTGTTCAGTGCACTGCATAGGAAAAAGCTTACGAGACATCGTCGGCAAAATAGGTTGTCAAAAGAGACAAGAACTTCTTCAAGATCCTTTTTTAAATTTCCACTTTGAAAATTCTCTTCAGTATCTCCAGACTTGGAACCCCCACCAGCATTCTCTTCAATACTGAGAGTTTCATATCTTGCCTGTACAAGTGTTTGACATTGTTTCATATTTCTGTAAAGTCAGCACAAAGTACATGGGATACAGCTGGACAGATGCTTAAGCTAGGACCAATTTTCATCAGAATAATTGAGAAAGGAATATGGTGAAAGTTGAAAATACATTAAAAACAGTGGAAAGCGTGAAGAAAACATACCTTGATTTCACTGGTGTTTCTAGAGAAACACTCAGCCAGTGACTCCAGAACAAGATCAGACAAGCCAAGTTCTTTGATAGTCATTCTGTAAAACCAAAGCAGACATTGTGGCATCCAAAACACTGTCTCTCATTCAGCAAAAGAATAACAAAATGCAATATAGAGCATATAGTAATTAAAATTTAAAAATCCTAACATGAAAAAACAGTTGGAGATCAAATAAATTGAAGGCCTTTACTGCTTAAATAATTTCATTGATTGACATACAAGAATGAAAGAAATCATACAAAGTATGAAGTCAATATTTTCCATCTCTAAAAACTTAAAATCACTAACATAATACGTAGTAGGCAAGAAATATATTGAAATTTACTTTTATATGTAAACAATAAAGATCCAACGGGAAAAACAAAAAAAAAATGAAAGCACACTATAATAGTTTACTAAGCTACACCAACCGAAGTATAAAATCTTCTGATTCAACGAAATCGCTTTTTTCCTCTTCCTTTATTATATCAACCTCACTGTCACTGCAAATAAGTGTTTCTCCACCATTCTGATCATAATAAATTTGCCTTCGACCTTCCACTGACTGATCCTTAGTCATTATTTCATTTCTGCACTAAAATTGACACAAGTTAAAAGTATCTTCGAATGATCAAATTTTTGTACATCAAAATAGAAGAAAACTCAAAGATAGAATGTACCAAAAAACGAAAGAAAACTACAGAGCTGGAAAAAGGTGAAACTGCAATGCAATAAAAAATGAGTAGAGAGGAAGGAACATGAGTGCTTTAGAAAGAAAACAAAGTGAAATCAATGGATAGAATGAAGATTATTGAAATGCTTTCTCTTTCTTTGATATCTTTTATTTATATGCATAATGGGTCAACCTAAAGACCTTGGGGTAGGCTGAAAAACATGGATAAGAGTGACAATTTAGTCCAGTACACAATTAACCATTCATCATAGAAAAGCAAAAAAAAATTGAAGTCTTGAAAACTGGGAAAGAAAACCGTAGAGTAGGTCAACAAACCTGTCCAGAAAAATCCCTGTAGTGTAAGGAGGTAATCTCTGAAATTCAGGTAACTTGATAGGGGGAACAGCATTCTTTGCATGAACATCATATCCTAAAAGAGCTACTAAACAACCATGGCTATCTTCGAGATAACCATCATTACTTGCACAAAGGCGGCCATTGTGCTTATCAGCTGAATCTTTTTGCCTCTTCGAAAGTAGGTTCGGACTTCTAGGCGTACTGCTAATGTCACAGGAGTTTCTTTCCGTTGATATTTTAAAAAGATGGTCTGTGAGACCAACCAGCTTCTGTTGATTTTCTTCCACTCTTTTCTGACATTCAAATGCATGTGGATGCAATATGTCACAAGCTATGAGAAGCAAGTAAAAGGTCCAATCAAAATCAACGACACGTTACAATCATAGGTAAGACACGAACCTTTACAAAAATCCTCCTATCAGCATCAACTTGCTTCTTTAAAGAATCAATAACCGATGATACATCTTCAAGTGTAGGAGTTGTGGTCTGCTTCATATGCATTGAAACAATAATACACTCATATTACAACGACATTATAAAATAATTTAAACAAATCTGCCGATTCCCAAATCACACTCAACATGAAATGGGAAGAAAATTTCAACCAAAAAAAGTAAACTCATTCAGTCATTCAACTGAGGGTGAGCCTTGGTGCAACGATAAGGTTGTTGCCTTGTGAAATGAAGGTCACATGTTCAAGTCCCGGAAATAACCTCTCCGCTTGCGAGGTATGGCTGCGTACATCTACCCTCCACAAACCCCATCGGTTGGGAGTCTAGTGCATTCATTCAATCATTCGAATACTATTGCACGCATTCGAGCTCAATAACCACAATCTTATCAAAACTTAATAAATCCAAAACCTAATTCGGAATGTGCTGGCTTTACACTTCTTCACCTCAATTAGTGAAATATGTGTTTAAGTTTCATTATGTGTGATCTTGTGACTTTATTTAAATCTGATCATATACCTAAATAAAATCACGGCTCATTCAATTCCATTGTTCAGCACAGTATCAAATCAGCAATTTGCACAAATTTCACAACCAAAAGAACCAGACACAAATCACAGCAACACACATAGAATTGTTACAAATTAAATTTCAATTTTCAAAAACAGATCATTCAATCTCAATTGAGCAGAGACATGCACAAAAAGATACAATTACACAAAATTAAACCTAATTGAAGACAAAACCAAATCGAAAACAATAGTGAGCACAGAAAGCGTCCATACCGAGGGTTCCTCGGGAGGAGGCTCTGGCGTATCCGCGGAGGCCGATGGCGGAGCCTTAAACGACGACGCCATCGACGGCAGCGATAATCACGAAGCTTTTTCAGATCTTGCAGCTGGAATTTCAGTAAAGAATAGTAGTGAAACCCTAGCCACGTCTTATATAGTCGAATTCTGAAACGAATGTGGGTAGCTCTTTCAATTCTCCGCCGTTTTGGCAATTTTTCTTTTTCGCGTTTCATTTATTTTATTTTATTAAATTAATTTTCGGAAACGTAACTGCAGTGTGGAGGAACGCGATTTTGAAGTAATTCTCTTTTGGAACTAGAAAGATGAGTACACTCCTTCAGTGATTTTAAGATATTGGAGGAACCCAATTTTTGAAGGATAGAGTCTTTAGCATCAGTAATTTGTGGAAGGGTTTTCAATGAGAACATACTCTTCTCTATACTTCTTTTCTTGGTGCTGAAATTCAAACTTGATTCTCTCCTTAAAAATAAGGCATGATCGGTGAAGAGAGATGAGAAGTTGATGATGTTACATGCAGCAACATGCACCATGAGCTCTTGTTGAGTCATCGATCTCATAGCAAATAACAAACCCTGTTGTCCTATTTTTGCTACCAAGATTTGTCAATTATAAAGCCAATGAGAGAAGGAACACCCTGCGGCAGTGCGGCTGAAGTTTCAACTTTCAATCCTGGTCCGAACTTCTTTGTTACAGGCAGCCCTCGAGGTTCTTGGCGTGGGTTTTAAAATAGCAAAGATGTTATTTGAACAATAAATAAATCTCAGTACCATTTTTTTTATAATAATGTATAGTATAGTATGTTATAAAAATTAAAATTATCCAAAAATTATCAGAATTTGATTTGCAAATAACATTGTTCTCAAACTAATACTAGTCATTGACTTGGAATATTGGGTTAATTGATTTTTCATCTTCATACATTGAAATAAAATTATAAAAGTAATAATTAATTTCCCTCTAGCAAAGTCCCACATCGAGTGTAAGGTGGTTGTTCGTCACACGCAATTTTATATATATTTTATTTTTATCTTATCATGTATTTTGAAAGTCCCACATCGAACTTTCTTAACTAAACAGTGCTAGGCTAAAATTTATGTCTCAACTTAACGCGGTTCAAAAAGATTATTTATTAAAATACATTTTTTTAATGCATAGATAAGCGATTTGAGTTAAATCAATTTCTCATTATCAAATAAAAAAGGAAACAACACGAGAAGTTAGTTTCGGGTGTTAATTTTCGGGTGCAGTCTTCAGCACCTTTGTTTGTGATTCATTCATCCTTTCATCGAAGAATCAACTATACTTCACTTTAGAACTCGAATCTTGATTGAGTGCATGGACAATGGCATTTTAGATTGATTTGTTTTCTTCACATCTTCAACATCAAGGGAGCTTAGGGTATGTTTGGTTTGTATTTTCATTTCGTGTTTTCATTTTCTAAAATTTGTATTGATTTTAAATTGCTAATAAGATGATGGAAGACTCCTATAATAAACAATTATGACAAAGAGATGATGGAATGTTAGTTAGGAAGAATGCATTTCCGGAAATAATGAAAACAATAATTTGACGTTTTCAAAATTTCTAGAAATGCTGGATGTACTTTCAAAAATTGAAAAATAAAATGATGTGGCAAATATTAAAATTAGTATAAATTTTAGAAAATGAAAATAGGAAAAGAAAATACAAACCAAAAACCAAACAGACCCTTAATTTATGGTTATTGAGAGTGATATTACATTTACATGAAGTTGACACAAGAAAGGAAAAATCAAAGAGAAAGAATAAAGAAAAGAAAAGAAAGAGGTTCTCTAACAACCTACATTGACATTGGAGATTTTGGATCAGATAAGTTATGGAAGAACTTCTTGGGTATCATTATGCAAGATTCATTTCTTGTTAATTTTTTTTTTTTGAAACCTTAGAAAAGTATAGTCCTAAATGTTGGTCATTTTAAAAAAAAATTGTCATTGTGTGGGGTCCCATTATACTTTCTAATATAAAAAATGGTGATTTTTAGTTGGTATTGGAGATTCTAGTGTTTTTATTGATGTTTTCCGAAACCTTATAAAAGCATGTAGTCCCAAATGATTTCCACTTGAATTTGTTATGTCCTATCAATAATAGTGACTTTCAAGCGGTATTTTGTTGTGTGTAGTTCACAAAAGTTTTTGAGACCAGTGTATCGTGTTTTATGCATATAATTAAATAAACTAGATTGCAGCTCGTTGGGGGCACTCTGAAAAGCATTTGCAAAACTAAGTTTAAATAATCTGGATTTTGTAAACTTTGTTTTGATTAAAAGTGAGTTTTCAGTAATCGATTTATATTCAAATTCAAAAATATCGGGAAAAAAAATCTAGAGCTATCTCTCTCTCAACCTTTCCTATATTCCTCTTTTTCTTGTTCCTCATCTACCGGAATGGGTGGTTTTGGACATTTTTTGGCCCGAAATCACTCCTCGATATAGTTTTTTATTTCCTTTTATCTAAATAAGTGGGTTTTTCACATAGATCTGGTTTTTCTTTCGTGTTTTTCCGTGTTTTCGTCATCTGCATGCGGCGGTGTTTTGTTCGTCGTCTTGTTGCGGCGTCGTTTGGTTTCTCATCTTGTTGCGGTATTCGTATGGTTCAGATTGACAGATCAACTTCGATCCATTACAGATTCAATCAAGACTTGGGTGTCAACATTACAGATCCGGAGGCATGGGTATTCCGGTCACTTTGATTTTGTCATATTTGTAGGCATTTTGCCGTGTTATGCTATTAACATGAGTGCTGTGAGTTTGTTCACAGATTCATCCTTTTTAGTTTTTAGCGATATTGAATTTGTGTTGTTTTCGATGTTTTTTACCAATTTAAATGAATGAATATTTTTTTTAGTAAAAAAAAAGTAATCGATTTATATTCAGATGATTTACTACTAGAAATTATTTTAGTAGAATGAATAATGTTTGGATAGTATCAATCAAATTAACTTTTAGATGTGGAAATACTAAATTGGTGACATGATTGCCAAAGAAGTCAAACATGTTGACAAAAATTAAAAAAACTTTGGACCTCCAAACTCAATTTTCAGCATTCAATCGCAATTGAATGCCAAACACACACGCATCATTTGATGGGAATGAAAATAAGAGAGAAAAGAAATTATAAAGAGAGAAAATGGAGAGATCGAGGAGTTTTCTCTCATTTGTATTAGAGTGATAATGGAGAGTAAAGGAAAAAAACTATGGTGGGTCCACTTAAAAATTTTCACACCCCACATGCGAAGAAAACTGAAGGGGGAGAGGGAAAAGTTTGTGAAATGACAAATCTATCTAAAAACATTTGCCTTTCATGCCTCACTTTCTTGGGTAAGCAAGCATGTGAACATCACCACCATTCACCATTCACAGAACCCATCAACCAATATCCAGAAAAGAAAAATTTCAAGAATGACCCGCCATTGAGTTGCCAAATGGATAAGTAAATCAAAGCAAATTGACAATAATAGCAAATGAAAAACTTGACCTGGATATAGCTATTAGCAATGACAATACGAACAACAAACCCTGACCCATCCTTTTCCTTCCCTCGTTTTTTTATAAGCCTTTCCCTCATTCTATATGAATATGAACCCTCCTTTCTTTTCTTCACCGACGCGCCACCTTTGGCAGAGAAGGGTGACCTTGATGGATTGCTCAACATTAAAGTTCAAACTTATTATTATTGTTAATAGGGGCATGCTTATCTATTCAATAAAAATTAATGATCTTTCTTTTCACTTTCTATGCTACCATAAAAGCCGTGAGAGAATTTCATATTATTTTCTCGACACTTTCTTTCATGTTTCTTTCGTATCAAACAATCCTTAAAATCCATTTTTTTTCCTAACCACTTTCTTTATGTCCAGATTCTTTCTTTCTATTTCAAATTATCGGAATTTGATTTATTACCATTGTTCTCAAAATAGTACTAGTCATTGACTTGGAATATTGGGTTAATTATTTTTTTATCTTCATACATTGCAACAAAAAATATAAAAGTAATAATTAATTTCCCTTCAACAAAATCCCATATCCAGTGTGAGGTGGTTGTTCGCCGCAAGCAATTTTATGCATATTTTATCTTTATCATATCTTGTATTTTCAAAGTGCCACAGTGAGCTTTCTTGAAGTAAATAGTACTAAACTAAAACTTATTTCTCAACTTAACACGATTCAAAAAGATTATTTATTAAAATATAATTCTTTTTTTAATGCATAGATAAGCCATTTGAATTAAATCAATTTCTCAATATCAAATAAAAAAGGAAACAACGTGAGTAGTTTCGGGTGATGACTTTTCACTTTAACAATATAATAGCTTATTGAACATGTGTGTCTTGAGCACCTTTGTTTATGGTTTGTTCGTCCTTTCATCCAAGAATCAATTATATTTTCACTTAAGAACTCGAGTCTTGATTGATTGCATGAGAAATAGTATTTGCAGATTAATTTGTTTTCTTCACATCTTCAGCATTAAGAAAGCCTAATTTGTGGTCATTGAGAGTGATATTAAATTTACACGAAATTTAAACGAGAAAAGGAAAATCAAAGAGAGAGGAGAAAGAAAGAAAGAGATTCCCTAACAACCTATATTTGAACTTGACATTGGAGATTAGGAATCAGATAAGGTGTGGAAGAACTTTTATTGCATCAGGTATCATTATGCAAGATTCATTTCTTTTTTTGTTGTTATTTTTTCTGAAATCTCAGAAAAGCATAGTCCTAAATGTTGGCCACTTTAATTTTCTTTTATTGTGTAGGTCTCATTATACAATCTAATATGAAAATGGTCATTTTTAATTGGTATGGAAGATTCTGGTACTTTATTAAATGTTGCTGAAACCCTATAAAAGCATGTGGTACTTTCTCGGGCAAACAAGCAGGAGATCATCACCACCATTCACCATTCACCATTCACAGAACCCATCAACCAATATCCAAAAAAGTAAAGTTTCAAGAGTGATCCACCAATGAGTAGCTAAATGAGTAAGCAAATCTAAGCAACTTGACAATAATAGAAAATGAAAAACTTAACCTAGATTTGGCCATTATTAGCGATGATAATATGAAGAGCAAACCATGACTCATCCCTTTCCTGCCCTCGTTCTCTATGAATATAGACTCTCCTTTCTATTTTTCATCGATCGCACCACCTTTGGCAGAGAATGGCGGGCTGGACAGATTTCTCAACATTGCAGTTCAAAATTATTATTATTGTTAATTGGGAGTAATTGTCTATTAAAGAAGAGTGCATCTTCTTCCTTTCAACTTTCTATCCTACCAAGATAGTGGAGAGAGAATTTCATATTTTTCTCTTCACTTTCTTTCATATTTTTCTCAAACAGAACAATCCTTCAAATTCAATCTTTTTCTCAGCACTTTCTTTCTGCCCAGATTCTTTCTTTCAATTTGCTCTCTTTCCATTTTCTTTCTCAAACCAATCAACAATTTAACTTCCATTGTCTATAGTATTTTGTTGTGAACCTGTAATGATATACTTTATATCCATTTCTTTGCTTTTGCTTTGCTTTTTTTTAACTCTTGTAGAATGTCAAATCTTGATTAGGTTATTATACACTACAATGGTCATAGGATAAGGGATGTGTAGTTGGTTAATAGAAAAGAACTTCTTTATTTTCTACACGAGGCATATTTAATACCCCACGATAAGGATGAAGGTGACAATAAGAGTACGAACATTAAGGTTATGTTTGGATTGGTGGTAGGGGATATAATGGAGTGGAATGATAAGATGCTCCATTATTTGGATTGTATAAAAAATAATCGAATCTAACAGAATCTATTCTATCATATGCCATCATTTACGCTCATTTTTTCATCCCCCAATATACAATCTTTTATGAAGTTATAAAGTTACTATTTTACCCTTGCCTTAATATATTTATTGCTTGTTCAAGTTGCACATCGACATCTCTCGTTGTGGCCACAATCACTCACACTCCCTTGTTTGTCCTTGTTGTTGCTGCCTTTCTCTTGCCAAAGTAAGTTATCCTTGATTTTTGTTGTTCACTCTATCTTTTGTTGTTACCTCGTTTCTCTTCGTCATTATCCTTGTTAATTGCTAATTTTTATCTTTTATTGTCTCCGTCTTCGTTGCATATGAACCTTAGATATGTCGCTGTTGTCACCACCCTTTGGATTTTTAGTTGTTATAGTTGTCTTGAAATGGTGAGGGTCCTTGTGTTAATTTCGGTTTACGGTGACAAGGCCCCCTTTTTTTTGCCCACTTCATGTTCGAAACCTTCCTTATAGAGGAGAAAAGGGTCTATGACATATCTTATCAGTTGTTGCCATTTTTCTTTAAGGCTTACGCTAATACCGTATTAGTTTCAAAACACTTAACTGTGAAAATAGCTTTACGTCTTTATGAGGTCACAAGATCTGAAATAGGAATAAAATTAAGGGTAGAAATCAATTAATTAAAAGCATAATAAATAAGCTATTAGTGTTTTCAAGTAAGGGTAATATTGAAATAAAAAAATGCGATAATGAGTCCTTTTACATGAATATTCTTTTGTTTATTTTTCATTTTGATATCAATTACTTATTATGACATGATTTGGTGTCCATGAACAATAGGAACAATTTGAGATTAGGCTTTCTCTGGTTAGGTCTAAGGCTTCATCCTGAGGCTTCATCTTGCATCAGGGGCTCTAGATCCACCTGCATAGACCCCGTCGAGGAGGAGAGACTTCAGATCCCGTGCTGGGTCGAAGTTATCGGCAACAAGAAGAAGGGGCAATTTTATGAAGCTAGAGACATTGTCTATGGTTATCGACGAGGGGTGCCAGTCTTACGTAGCAATCACTACCATCTTCCAGGCACTCTCAAGATTTAGAGGAGCTAGTCAAGATCAGCCAACGACTTTCTGCTAGAGAGGAGGAGAGTCATTAGTTGAAGGACCAGTCGGTGCAAGTTGTCCTCTAGTCCTCCAACCTGATACGTGTAACAGCCTGATTTTAATTATGTTGTTCAACCGGTTAAAATATAATTAATTATATTTTAATTTGAGAGTTAGAAAGTGTTTTCGATTAAAATAAAATCATATTCATAGTCTAATTTATGGTAGAGGGTTACGGTAAAATTTTCGGTTGAAAATTCATACGAAAGTCGGTCTGCGTTTTCACTGCCGGTACAAGTTTACTGAGCAGAAAACCTAATTTTGAACTGTGAACGAAACGGTTAGTGTTTTTGTGATGTTTTGTATGATATTGGAAATTTTCGAAAATTCAAGTTCAGAAATAAAATAAAATATTTATTCCAGGCGAAATACGATCGGAAACTTGAACCGGATACGCAATGGAGCAGAGTAGGGAGCACAAAAGTGATGATGTGACATGTGAGAGTAAGGTGACTTACTAGGGGATGGCCTAAGTCACATCCTAAAAAGTGGTCATGATGACATTTTTCAAATTATATCATATTATATTTTAAAAACCTATTTTTTTCTCTTTCCTCTTCAACCAAACAAGTCTTAAAGACAAAACTTGCTCTCCAAGCTCATCCTCTCTCCAAAATTTCGTGCTCCCCTCTCCCTCCTCTATATAATCATCACTCATCATCATTCTCTTATTTTCTTCCTCCATCTTCATACTTCTTCAACTTCTTTCATTTCTTCTTTTTTTGATCAAACACTTAAAGCTTCCATTTTTATTAGTCTTTTCCACTTGAGTTTTTCATTAAAGTTCTTCCTTATACTAAGGGTAATACTCTCATATGAATCTTTTTGCAAGTTTCATCTTTTATTTCTTAGTTTGCTTTATGTGTTCTTTATATGCTTTAAACTTCTAAAATCTCTCTAAAATGGTAAAAAAAAAAAAACTCCTTTTGAGTTGAAACCATTTTCTATAGTCTTGTATTAACTTATATTTTCACATACTAAGAGGTTGTGTAAAACAAAAATATCTACATATCACTTCTTATGAAGGCCGAATGCTAAGCATATGTGGCCTAGGAGGTTTTTGCTTCAACTTTTGGAATATAATCATGTGTTTACGTTTCTAACTATTCCTTGATCTTAAATCTATAAATCTTGAAAGGTTTGATAGCTTGTTTTCCTATGATGGCCGAAAATATGTATAAGTAAGCCTAGGATACTATGTTTCAACTTTCCAAGTATGATCATGGATTTAGAACTCTTAATACCTCGTGATTCTAAACCTAAGAGTTGTTATCAAGCAAAGAATATTTTTCATCATTATCCTATGTAGGCCGAAACTTAAATGTTTTAGAGCAAGGATGTTTGAGTTTCATTTTCCAAAATGATCATGGACTAAGGCTCCTTAATATAGAAGGATGCTAAGTCTAAGAGATTGGAGAGTTTAGAGATTTCTAGCCTATAAATCCGATGAAGGATGAACCTAGAAGGTTATGGACCTAGGATACTTTGTTTTTCATTTTCCAAAATGATCATGGACTTGAGCTCCTTAATACATTAGGATGCTAAGTCTAAGAGATTGGAAAGTTTAAAGATTTCTAGCCTATTTATCATATGATGGTTGAACCTATGATGGTTGTGAACCTAGGATGTTTTGTTTTCATTTTCCAATATGATCATGGACTTGAGCTCCTTAATACACTTGGATGCTAAGTCTAAGAGATTGGAAAGTTTAAAGATTTCTATCCTATTTTGTAATACAAGGCCGAAACCTACCCTAAGTGGTTGGACGATTTTTATTCCATATTTTCAAGTTATAGCAATTTATCTAAGTTACCTAGAACCTAAGTGATAAGTATCCAAAGGCTTATGTTGAGAAAAGAATCCTAACTCTAATTTGAATTAAATGGCCAAACCTAGCCTAAAGAGAACATAGATGAGTTTGTTTGATTTATTGGTTATTATGTTGATTGGTTGAAGGTGGAGTTAGTACTTTGGGGTGTGACAACGAGGAGCTTCGAGTTCGGGAGTTCGGTGATAACCCAGGTGGGGGAAAGAACCAACCTATCGTCGGAATTGATTAGTAGTAGATTGATGAGTGTGATTTCACCTCATTTTCCATGTACATTTCTGCATGCATTTGCATATAGTTAGGCCATTTTAGTGTTTATTTTGTTTAGTTTTTCCTTTGGAACAGATAAGGTGGTATTGTGTGTTGTTTTGCAGATATTCATGATTAAATGCCCAAGAATTAGCAAGTATGAAGCTTGGATGGCTTAGAGCTTTGAAAGATAAGAAATTGAGCCAAGCAGAGAGTATCACGGCCTAGCCGTGATGGCCCTCACGGCCGTGAGGGAGCGATGAGAGTGAAGAGAGAATTGAGCCAAAAGTCAGAAGCTGTCACGGCCTAGCCGTGATGGCTATCACGGCCGTGACGTGTCAGCTGTGCCAGATCTCCAAAAGTCAGAGACGATCACGGCCTAGCCGTGATGGATATTACAGCCGTGATAAATCAGTTGGAAAAGTCAGAGACGATCACGGCCTAGCCGTGATGTCTATCACGGCCGTGATGAATCAGTAAATGAAGCGGTGCCAAGTCAGAAACCATCACGGCCTGGCCGTGATGGCTATCACGGCCGTGACCGGCCACGAGTACTAGAAAAACTGAGCAGAACAGAAGAATTAGGATCATTCAGAAAACCCTAAAGAAACATCCTCTGCTGCTGGTGGCTGTGTGCATCATTCCATGGAGCTCTCCCCTTTCTTCATCTCTGTAATTATTCCTTTTGTTTTATCTTCAATTATGCGTAGCTAAACTCCCCTTTTGTTGGGGTTAGACTATTGTTATCTGAACTTGGTTGTAATATGATTTGAGATTAATACAGTTTCCTTCTTCTTTATGAGTATATAATTCTATGCTTAATGCTTTCCTAGGCTTGATCATCTTAGGAATGATTAGTTGCTTTAATAGACAATTGAAAGGTTGATGTTAAAGCATGCTCATGAATTATATGCCAAGTAGTCCAAGAATCTAGACATAGGTGTTGGCTACTTGCAATCTTATGAATCTTGTCTTAATGCAATTTCTCTTATTAATCCACCTAAGACATTAGGGTTTAATTTGGGATTTTAGGCTCAATGCACCTAAGACATTAGGCTTGAGTATATTAGAAAAGATTCGATTGTCATAAGGGGAGTAGGAATTGTGTTAGTTATCATTTCATAACAATCAAGGGAGGATTAGCTTAGTTTAACCCCAGCAATTCCATCTCATTGTTATTCATCTCTTTGTTTTCGCATTAACTGTTTGAGAAAAATCCAAAAAGAACAAAAATATTTTCTTCTTGTTTGTTTGCTAGATGTTAAAACAACCTTCAATCCAAAATTCGATCGCCTAGATAGTAGTCAAATTTGCGAAGTGGTAATTGTCCACGATCCCTGAGAACGATATCCGGTCTTACCGTTTTTATTACTTGCAACGAACCGGTACACTTGCCGAGCACGTGTCAAGTTTTTGGCGCCGTTCTTCGGGATCGGTGTGCCAATATCACGAGTACCAAAGGGGACTCCTAATTTAGGCATTTTTTTTTTTCCTGTTTTCCTCCTTGTGTTTTTCGTTCTTAATTTTACGTATATCTGCTGTGAATTTACGCAAGTGCTTGTTTTTTGTTTGTTCGTGCTACTCCGTTTGTTCGGTGTATGCGAGGTACAATCGACCCAGGTGAACTCCAATTCGAACCTGAGATCGAGAGACTCTGCGAAGGAATAGAAAGAGAACCAAGGCAAGACAGAACAGAGAAAGAGCATCTTCTAGTAGACAAGAGCAAGCAAGTTGAGTTACCCAGTGTGCAAGAACCACAAGTTGAAGTAGCAATTTGTCACCATGGCGAGAAGAGAATGCACCAAGGAGAACAATGGGGGACTACACTTCCCCTAGAGTTGATAGATGTGGAACTCCGATTGTGAGACCTGCAGTGGCCTGCAATAATTTCGAAATCAAGGCCTCACTTCTCCACCTTGTGCAGCAAAACCAATTTGGGGGGTTGGAGAGTGAAGATCCTCATACTCATATTGGTACCTTCATTGAGCTGTGTGACACCATCAAGTTAAACGGAGCTTCCGATGAGGCCATTCGGTTAAGGCTTTTCCCTTTCTCCTTGAGGGATAGAGCCAAGGCATGGCTTCAATCTCATCCTCATGGAAGCATCATCACCTGGAACGACTTGGTCAGCAAGTTTTTATCTCGATTCTTCCCTCCGTCAAGAATGATTAAGCTGAGGTCAGAGATCAATGCCTTTGCACGAGAGGATGGTGAGTCACTATATGAAGCCTCGGGAGAGATTCAAGTCTTTACTCACAGCTTGTCCAAATCATGAACTGGAGACATGGCAGCAGGTCGCAACTTTTGTTAATGGGCTCAACGAGAACTCAAGAAGTATGATTGAAGCGGCTGCAGGAGGTACATTGAGTCGAAAAAACAGGAAGAAGCAAAGGACTTGATTGAGAACATGGCTAACAATGACTATCAAATGCCTAGTTCTCGGTCAATGGTCGATAGAGGTGTTCTAGAGCTGGATGAAATTGGTGCCCTCAAAGCACAAATGGCTATTCTTACCAAACAAGCTGGGTCGGTTCAAGCTGCAGAACTCTCAAGTACAAGCTATTCAAGCTCAAGGTGCCTCTCAGTGTGTGATTTCTGTGGAGGCAACCATGCAAATGGGAACTGTGAGATCAATGTGGTTGGAAGCTCGGGACAAGAAGAGGTAAACTATATGGGCAACCAAGGGCCTAGAAATGATCCCTACTCCAACACCTACAATCCGGGGTGGCGCAATCATCCCAACTTTAGTTGGAGACAAGGGCAAAGTTCAAATACTCAAGCAAAGCCTCCTCAAGAGAGTTCAAGCAAATTGGAGAGTATTCTAGGCCAGTTCATGCAAGCCACTCAAGAGACTATGAAGAATCAAAATGCCTCCATCAAAAATCTTGAGCACCAGATAGGACAGTTGGCAAAGCAAATGGCAGAAAGACCTCAAGGACAATTCCCAGGAGATACAGAGAAGAATCCGAAGGAAGGTTGCATGGCAATTATCACAAGAAGTGGGAGAATGTTAAATCCACAAGAAAGAGAAGTAGAAGAAGAGACAAGAGGAGCTAGAGATGATAAGGTACAATTTGAAGAGGTAAACAATGAAAAACCCAGAAATCCCCAAGATACCACCTCTAATCCTATTGATGTAGAAGCTGAAGAACCACAGAGGGAGAAACTGGTTGATGAAGAATTTGCGAAGAAGAAGACTAGAAGACAGATTCTGGAAGAGGTTGATAATCCCAAGGAGCTGCCCCCATATTTCAGAATTCCATACCCCCAACGGTTGAAGAAGGAGGCAAAAGACCAGCAGTTTTCTAAGTTCCTGGATGTATTCAAAAAGCTACAAATAAACATCCCGTTTGCTGAAGCTCTACAGCAGATGCCTTCCTACGCAAAATTCATGAAAGAGATCCTTACAAACAAAAGAAGGTGGAAGGAGGAGACAGTGATGCTTACTGAAGAGTGCAGTGCTATAATTCAGAGGAAGCTACCAGTAAAGATGAAGGACCCGGGTAGCTTCACTATCCCATGCACTATTGGTCATGTGAACATTAGGAGAGCATTGTGCGATCTAGGCGCAAGTGTCAACCTTATGCCGTTGTCCATTTTCAAAAAGCTGGGAATTGGTGAGGTAAAACCAACAGGAATTTCTCTTCAACTGGCAGACCGCTCCATTACATATCCCTATGGTGTTGTGGAGGATTTGTTGGTGAAGGTGGATAAATTAATCTTCCCAGCAGACTTTGTGGTTTTAGATATGGAGGAGGATGCTGAAGTTCCACTCATACTAGGGAGACCTTTTTCTGCAACCTGGTCGGGCTTTGATAGATGTGGAAAAAGGCCGTTGAAATTAGAGTGCAAAAAGAGGAAGTAACATTCAATGTATTGGAAGCTATGCATCGCACGAGCAAGGAAGAGGAGTGTTTCCGCATGGAAGTGGTGGACACAAGATAGATAAGGAAGTCATTGCGCATCAACACCACCCCTTTATTCCAGAGAAGAAGGAAAAGCCCAACTTGAAAGCAAATCTAAAGCTATGCAAAACAAATGATGCATCAGTTGGTGAGGAAGCTGGTCCTGCTCATCTTGTGAAAACAGAACCTCCACCAGGAAGGAGTAAGAAAAAGGGCAAGAGGCCCGGAGCGAAAAAGGCAAAGCAGAAGCACAGTTGTTGGCCTTTTAAGAAAAATCAGCTCTTTACAGGAGTTTCATGGAAGAAAAGTGCTCTTGCAATTCTATGTCCAGCAGATCCCGGTTAATGAAGGAAGTATCTACTCGTCAAGCTAGTGACGTTAAAGAAGCGCTTATTGGGAGGCAACCCAATTTTTATTTTTATTTTCATCTTCTCTTTTGTTTTTGATTTCCCCCTCTTGAATAATTTGAGAAGCTCAAGAGGTTTGTTAATAGTTTGTTGAGTGATTCCAGATTTTGAAGGAAGGAGGAGAAGAAGGGCAAGAGGAAACAAAACCAGAAAGCATGTGATTCAGCACCACTACCACCTTGTGAGTTGTTCCAGTTTTCTCCCCTCTCTAAGCTTAATTATTTACATTGAGGACAATGTAAGTCTTTAAGCTTGGGGTAGGGGTACTCTTCTTTTCTTGCATTGTAAATATTGCATCCATATATGCATTGTGAATATTGCATTCATATAGGCTTAAGTTGCATGATCGCATGATTCGGTTACCCCTGCTTAGATTGAGCATATGATAGTGAGAGCTAAGTGCCAATTTTTCTGTGATAGTGAATTTTGGACCCTGATTTTCTATTCTTGTAATTTGGCTTCATTAAATAAGCTTGAGATGTTCTTGGATAGTTGATGATTAGCATGTGTTTCTATGGATTTGTGTTCTCACTGGTTCTTGAACTGATGAATGTGAGCTTTTGAGCCATTAGGGGCACTCACTAAATCTGCCCCCGTTCTTTGTGTAGAGTGTTTTCCTCTTGGACTGTTTTTCTCTAGAACTTGACTTGAAACCATTTCGAAACTAGAAAATTTTTGGAAACATTTTTGAAAATGATTGAGGCAATAGGTATTTTTTCCGGCCTTCTGAACTTTGAATGTGTAAATGCTACCCTTAGTTGCCCATTTTGAGCCGGAATGAATAGCATGCTTTTCTTGGTGCCCTGAATTGTTTTGTTAAATATGCTTATGAGGGACCTTCTAAAGTACTGTGCAAAAATGGGTTGGAAAATGTAGTTGAAAGTTTGGGATGATGAAAAGAAAAGATGAATCTAAAAAAAAAAAAAAAATTTTACTTCTCTTGAATTGAAAAATCTCCCCTTCTCCAAACAAAGAAAAAAAAAAAAAAAGAAAAAAAAAGAAGAAGAGAAAAAGAAATAAAAATGGGGAAGGGGATGACAAAAAAGGAATGAGAAGTAGAAAAAAATGAAAGAATGGTGGAAGAGTAAACTGAAACCCAAGAAAGGTATTTTAGAAGGTCGTGCCTTGCAATGCTTGATTGTTTGTATAGCCTTTTGAAATTTCCTGTTTTTGAAATTCCCACCTGAAAATTGATCCCATGGCCCCATTACACCAAAGAATAAGTCCTCTTGATTCTTAGATGTTTTTCATTAATAAAGTGAAGATGTGGTTGATAGTCAAGCTTATGGTAGGAATCATTCTTTGAGGAAAATGGAGTGAAATGTCATATTCCCTTAACACTTGAGTGAGTGAGGCAAGAAAGAGAGCCAAGCAAATGAACAAGCTTGGGGTGAGCTTCAAGTGAGATAGAGTGCCCGAATTAGTGAGAATGTGAGTCTAGGGAAACTAAGCCCCTAATTGGACTTGAATCGATTGTCTCTTGCTGAAATAATTGACTGCCTGTTGCTTGGATCATTTTATTCGGGTTCTTAGTTCACTATCATTGTCCTGGTTGTTTTCATCTTATGGCCTTGGTTTTTGCTTGAGGACAAGCAAAGTCTTAAGCTTGGGGTGATTTGATGAGTGTGATTTCACCTCATTTTCCATGTACATTTCTGCATGCATTTGCATATAGTTAGGCCATTTTAGTGTTTATTTTGTTTAGTTTTTCCTTTGGAACATATAAGGTGGTATTGTGTGTTGTTTTGCAGATATTCATGATTAAATGCCCAAGAATTAGCAAGTATGAAGCTTGGATGGCTTAGAGCTTTGAAAGATAAGAAATTGAGCCAAGCAGAGAGTATCACGGCCTAGCCGTGATGGCCCTCACGGCCGTGAGGGAGCAGTAGCTGAAGAGAGAATTGAGCCAAAAGTCAGAAGCTGTCACGGCCTAGCCGTGATGGCTATCACGGCCGTGACGTGTCAGCTGTGCCAGATCTCCAAAAGTCAGAGACGATCACGGCCTAGCCGTGATGGATATTACAGCCGTGATAAATCAGTTGGAAAAGTCAGAGACGATCACGGCCTAGCCGTGATGTCTATCACGGCCGTGATGAATCAGTAAATGAAGCGGTGCCAAGTCAGAAACCATCACGGCCGTGACCGGCCACGAGTACTAGAAAAACTGAGCAGAACAGAAGAATTAGGATCATTCAGAAAACCCTAAAGAAACATCCTCTGCTGCTGGTGGCTGTGTGCATCATTCCATGGAGCTCTCCCCTTTCTTCATCTCTGTAATTATTCCTTTTGTTTTATCTTCAATTATGCGTAGCTAAACTCCCCTTTTGTTGGGGTTAGACTATTGTTATCTGAACTTGGTTGTAATATGATTTGAGATTAATACAGTTTCCTTCTTCTTTATGAGTATATAATTCTATGCTTAATGCTTTCCTAGGCTTGATCATCTTAGGAATGATTAGTTGCTTTAATAGACAATTGAAAGGTTGATGTTAAAGCATGCTCATGAATTATATGCCAAGTAGTCCAAGAATCTAGACATAGGTGTTGGCTACTTGCAATCTTATGAATCTTGTCTTAATGCAATTTCTCTTATTAATCCACCTAAGACATTAGGGTTTAATTTGGGATTTTAGGCTCAATGCACCTAAGACATTAGGCTTGAGTATATTAGAAAAGATTCGATTGTCATAAGGGGAGTAGGAATTGTGTTAGTTATCATTTCATAACAATCAAGGGAGGATTAGCTTAGTTTAACCCCAGCAATTCCATCTCATTGTTATTCATCTCTTTGTTTTCGCATTAACTGTTTGAGAAAAATCCAAAAAGAACAAAAATATTTTCTTCTTGTTTGTTTGCTAGATGTTAAAACAACCTTCAATCCAAAATTCGATCGCCTAGATAGTAGTCAAATTTGCGAAGTGGTAATTGTCCACGATCCCTGAGAACGATATCCGGTCTTACCGTTTTTATTACTTGCAACGAACCGGTACACTTGCCGAGTACGTGTCAAGTTTTTGGCGCCGTTGCCGGGGATCGGTGTGCCAATATCACGAGTACCAAAGGGGACTCCTAATTTAGGCATTTTATTTTTTTACTGTTTTCCTACTGTGTTTTTCGTTCTTAATTTCTGTATATCTCTTGTGAATTTCTGCAAGTGCTGTTTTTTTTGTTTGTTCTGTGCTACTCCGTTTGTTCAGTGTATGCGAGGTACAATCGACCCAGGTGAACTCCAATTCGAACCTGAGATCGAGAGACTCTGCAGAAGGAATAGAAAGAGAACCAAGGCAAGACAGAACAGAGAAAGAGCATCTTCTAGTAGACAAGAGCAGCAAGTTGAGTTACCCAGTGTGCAAGAACCACAAGTTGAAGTAGCAGCTGTCACCATGGCAGAAGAGAATGCACCAAGGAGAACAATGGGGGACTACACTTCCCCTAGAGTTGATAGATGTGGAACTCCGATTGTGAGACCTGCAGTGGCCTGCAATAATTTCGAAATCAAGGCCTCACTTCTCCACCTTGTGCAGCAAAACCAATTTGGGGGGTTGGAGAGTGAAGATCCTCATACTCATATTGGTACCTTCATTGAGCTGTGTGACACCATCAAGTTAAACGGAGCTTCCGATGAGGCCATTCGGTTAAGGCTTTTCCCTTTCTCCTTGAGGGATAGAGCCAAGGCATGGCTTCAATCTCATCCTCATGGAAGCATCATCACCTGGAACGACTTGGTCAGCAAGTTTTTATCTCGATTCTTCCCTCCGTCAAGAATGATTAAGCCGAGGTCGAGAGATCAATGCCTTTGCACGAGAGGGATGGTGAGTCACTATATGAAGCCACGGGAGAGATTCAAGTCTTTACTCACAGCTTGTCCAAATCATGAACTGGAGACATGGCAGCAGGTCGCAACTTTTGTTAATGGGCTCAACGAGAACTCAAGAAGTATGATTGAAGCGGCTGCAGGAGGTACATTGAGTCGAAAAACAGGAAGAAGCAAAGGACTTGATTGAGAACATGGCTAACAATGACTATCAAATGCCTAGTTCTCGGTCAATGGTCGAGTAGAGGTGTTCTAGAGCTGGATGAAATTGGTGCCCTCAAAGCACAAATGGCTATTCTTACCAAACAACCGGGTCGGTTCAACCGCAGAACTCTCAAGTACAAGCTATTCAAGCTCAAGGTGCCTCGGTGTGTGATTTCGTGGAGGCAACCATGCAAATGGGAGCTGTGAGATCAATGTGGTTGGAAGCTCGGGACAAGAAGAGGTAAACTATATGGGCAACCAAGGGCCTAGAAATGATCCCTACTCCAACACCTACAATCCGGGGTGGCGCAATCATCCCAACTTTAGTTGGAGACAAGGGCAAAGTTCAAATACTCAAGCAAAGCCTCCTCAAGAGAGTTCAAGCAAATTGGAGAGTATTCTAGGCCAGTTCATGCAAGCCACTCAAGAGACTATGAAGAATCAAAATGCCTCCATCAAAAATCTTGAGCACCAGATAGGACAAGTTGGCAAAGCAAATGGCAGAAAGACCTCAAGGACAATTCCCAGGAGATACAGAGAAGAATCCGAAGGAAGGTTGCATGGCAATTATCACAAGAAGTGGGAGAATGTTAAATCCACAAGAAAGAGAAGTAGAAGAAGAGACAAGAGGAGCTAGAGATGATAAGGTACAATTTGAAGAGGTAAACAATGAAAAACCCAGAAATCCCCAAGATACCACCTCTAATCCTATTGATGTAGAAGCTGAAGAACCACAGAGGGAGAAACTGGTTGATGAAGAATTTGCGAAGAAGAAGACTAGAAGACAGATTCTGGAAGAGGTTGATAATCCCAAGGAGCTGCCCCCATATTTCAGAATTCCATACCCCCAACGGTTGAAGAAGGAGGCAAAAGACCAGCAGTTTTCTAAGTTCCTGGATGTATTCAAAAAGCTACAAATAAACATCCCGCTTTCTTTGAAGCTCTACAAAGAGATGCCTTCCTACGCAAAATTCATGAAAGAGATCCTTACAAACAAAAAGAAGGTGGAAGGAGGAGACAGGTGATGCTTATCAAGAGTGCAGTGCTATAATTCAGAGGAAGCTACCAGTAAAGATGAAGGACCCGGGTAGCTTCACTATCCCATGCACTATTGGTCATGTGAACATTAGGAGAGCATTGTGCGATCTAGGCGCAAGTGTCAACCTTATGCCGTTGTCCCTAAAGAAAAAATCCTCTGCTGCTGTGGCTGTGTGCATCATTCCATGGAGCTCTCCCCTTTGTTCATCTCTGTAATTATTCCTTTTGTTTTACTTTCAATTATGTGTAGCTAAACTCCCCTTTTGTTGGGGTTAGAATATTGCTATCTGAACTTGGTTGTAAAAATGATTTGATTTTAATACAGTTTCCTTCTTCTTTGTGAGTATATAATTCTATACTTAATGCTTTCCTAGGCTTGATCATCTTAGGAATGATTAGTTGCTTTAATAGACAATTGAAAGGTTGATGTTAAAGCATGCTCATGAATTATATGCCAAGTAGTCCAAGAATCTAGACATAGGTATTGGCTACTTGCAATCTTATGAATCTTGTCTTAATGCAATTTCTCTTATTAATCCACCTAAGACATTAGGGTTTAATTTGGGATTTTAGGCTCAATGCACCTAAGACATTAGGCTTGAGTATATTAGAAAAGATTCGATTGTCATAAGGGGAGTAGGAACTGTGTTAGTTATCATTTCATAACAATCAAGGGAGGATTAGCTTAGTTTAACCCCAGCAATTCCATCTCATTGTTATTCATCTCTTTGTTTTCACATTAACTGTTTGAGAAAAATCCAAAAAGAACAAAAATATTTTCTTCTTGTTTGTTTGCTAGATGTTAAAACAACCTTCAATCCAAAATTCGATCGCCTAGATAGTAGTCAAATTTGCGAAGTGGTAATTGTCCACGATCCCTGAGAACGATATCCGGTCTTACCGTTTTTATTACTTGCAACGAACCGGTACACTTGCCGAGTACGTGTCATAGATTATATAATAATTTTGTAGGGCGGCCTAAACCCTACTAGTAGTCGATTAATAGACAAGACCAAAATCACATTCGAAACCTTTTCTGAAAAACCAATGGTGATTCGGGTATTGTAGGTTTATCGATACTAGGTTGATTTTATAGTATTGATGGTTGATTTTATTTTATTACCTTTATTGAATTGATTTTGTGCTATGATTGGTGATATGGGAATATTTTGATTGATATTGTGTTATGCATGATTTGCCTGGTTTGTATTATTATGGTTAGTGGTTTTTTTAAAGCAAAGATATATATGTTGTCTAAGAGATGATTGTTTTGGGTGTGAGGACAATGATGATTTATAAGTGCCTAACCTAGATGATGTATGTTAGATAGGTGTTATGGCATAGAATATGTGTCAAGTTCTAATGGAAGGTTAAGGCACTAGGATGTTGTTAAAACGGATTGGTGAGATTCAAGTATTTGTGGTTGTCCACAACCGTATATTGGTAATATAATACACAAGGACAAACGTGTATTGGTAATATAATACACGAGGACATCTGTGTATTGGTAATATAATACACCGTGTATTGGTAATATAATACACGCAAAACACTTCTATGTATTAGTAATATAATACACCGTGTATTGGTAATATAATACACATAAAAATCAAGAGTTCTCGCGAGACCACTTCCACCTTAGGGAATGAGGGTGGAACACCTTAACGGGAATGGAGGTGTGCACTAGGTGGAACATCCTAACGGGAATGAGGGTGTGCCCCGATGCAAGTGAGGGATGGTGACAGGAGTGGTAGTGGCCACGGTAACGTAAAGACATTGTGACAGGATTAGAGAGGTTACGTTAAAATAACGTGTTAGATTGCCTGAGAGTAAGGGTAGAGGATGATATATATTAACATGAGGATGATTTGTTAGTTATGTGTGTTGATTGTCTGTGACAATTATTGTATAATTTACTATGACTCTTTTCCGCTTTTTGATGATAGAACTATTTCTTATCCCCTATATATTTCTGTATGTTGTTTTTTATCTCCTTGTGGAATTGTATGAGAAGACCCTGTGGATGAACGTAACCAGGAGGAGTTGGATGGAACTCCCTACGAATCGAAGGCTGGAGGACGAGCTGTGACCCATGGTGATTAGGGTCTAATTAGTTATGGCCAGTGCGTCTCGTGAGGCATACTTTTTTAATATATTTTCCGTTGTTTAATGCTTTGTCTAAGTATATGCCTTTGAGGGATCCTACTGACAGGATATCCTCAACAGTGTTTTGTAATATGCATAATATACTTATATTGTGATGTGCCATTCTATATGAAGTTGTATACTTTATAAGTTAAGTTTTTAATCTTTACGTATTTTCACGTTAAGCGTGCAATTAAGTAATTAAATATTGAGGTTTTAATCTAATGACATAAAGGGCCACAACGGGGTGTCTCAATACGCGCAACGGTCTGCATGATAAACTCCATCCCTTCTAGGTGACCCTTGCTCAAGAGTAGCATTAAAACGACCAGCATGCAATAAAAACCATTGGATAACCCCTCTCGAGAATATTCATTTTATTAGGATTTTTTATTTATTAGGATTTTGTATATACTTTTATTTGTTGAAGCTTTTTATATACATTGTTTACATTTACTTAAATCTAAATTTGAATTATAATTTGTTATAGTTTAATTTATTTATATTTTAGCAATATAATTAATTTTTAGTTAGTTTAAATATAATTTCATTGTTTATTTTAAAAATATATATATTATCAACATCTTTTTCATCGGTAACATCCTACTAAATTTATCAATGGATAAACTGTCAGTAATATAGTAACATGTTATCGATGACTTTTGTATTGTTAACTATGCACAATTACCTACAGTTATTTTAAGTGGGAATGATTGACTGTGAACTAGTGAGTACACCAACTGAGAAAAACCATAAACTTGATGAAAAAGGTGATCAAGTGCCGACAAATAAAGAACAATACCAGAAACTAGTCAGTAAGTTAATCTACTTGTCACATACCCGTCCAGACATTGCTTATGCAGCTAGCATTGTAAGTCAGTACATGCAAAATCCTAGTGAAAGGCACATGGAAGTTTTAATTAGAATACTCCGCTAACTAAAATTTGTTCCAGGGAGAGGACTTATGTTGTCAAGGAATAATCATCTAAATGTAGAAGGTTATACAGATGCAGATTGGGCTAGATCCTTGTTTGATAGAGAATCTTCTTCAGTATATTTCACCTTTATTGCGGGTAACCTAGTAACATGGAGAAGCAAGAAGCCGAAAGTTGTAGCTTTATCTAGTGCTTAAGCAGAATTCCATGAAATGTATAAAGGACCGTGTGATGTGTGAGTTAATATGGGTGAGAAGACTGCTAACTGAGATTGGATTTGGACCCAAAACCAAGGTAGTCTAAACCGGACCGGACCGGACCGGCCGGTCCGACCGGGAACAAGGCACCAAACCGGTTTGCTTGACCCCCAAAACCGGACTTGTAACGAATCGATACAAGAACTGCTAAACCGCTGGAAAACCGACTGAAGCCCGATCTGAACCGGTTCGCTGAAAATCAAGCTTTTATTTTTTATTTTAAAAAAAAACAAAACGACTTCTTAACTGAAAGAAAAAGGGGATGTGGATGTGTGAGACACCCATGTCCCATTAAAGAAAACCTAATTAACTAAAACTTAATGGTGATAGTAGTGTTAAACGTATATATAAAAAATCATAAATATTAAAAACCTTAAAGATAAAGAACAAAAATATAAAACATCACACCATACATATATATCACAAACATACCAACATACTATACTAAAAGACTGTAGAGGGTACCCCATCAGTATGATCCCAATAATGCAACAGTCATAAGAAAATACATAAAAGGTCTAAAATAAAAACAAGCTGATTGACACTCCACACCCCTTCCCTCTAGAAATACATCAAAACTGGGCTCACACCCACAACCTATGTACAACACACACACTGGCTTCTAATCCTAGCGTGGACGGCTATAACTATCCTGACTCTCACCGTGTGCGTGTCGGTGCATCTGCTACTGAGGTCTAGATGGTCCAGAAGTTGCTGCTCCGCTACTACCGGAAACACTCCCACGGGGACGACGCTAGAATAGTCGCCTGTAAGGAGCACTATGGCGTGCAACATCCCGATGTATGACTGGTGCGGGAATAGTAGCTGTGACTACCATCTATGGCTCCTGTGCTGCCCACGGGTGTAATAGTGTCCGATACAGGAGGTCCCTACGAACACAAAATAAGGACCACCTCCAAACCTAACATAGGCGAACACCGGACCTGTATATACAACAAAACGAGCGGATGGGTCCACAAGCTACCCGTTGTCATCTAGGTACTCTAACTCAAGCGTTCCCATCAGTGGGAACTCCGAGGGCCCTATCATCCACGGATGGTCGAAGTGAGGCATCTCGCTCAACTGGGTCTTCTCCAAGATATAAAATAAAGCATATACAGAAGAATAAAAGGGAGATAAGAAACGTGCTATCATCATAAACGGAAAAGGATGCATAGCATATTAACAATAATAGCACACATACATGCATCACATAAAATCCACACATATAGATATAACAATCATCCTCTATTCCTCTACCCTTCGCGCTCATGCAAATAATCTTGTATGCTGATGTGGCCACCTTCTAATCCTGTCACACATCCCTAGTCTGATTAGGGATATAAGTCAGTTGTTCACCAGGACTAAGAAAGTATCACAGTAGTCTTCCTCGAACCTCATCGTCCGCAGGGAACTCACCTGTGACTAAGTACGAGAGTATCACGGCAGTCTTCCTCGAACCTCATCGTCCGCAGGGCACTCACCCGTGACTCACACTGACCTCATGTGTTCCACTCACACGGCTGTGATCAACACCACACATCTACATGAGTATCGCCGACTCATATCGATTCATAGCCTAGTGCCTCAACCTTTCATCACCATCTCATATAATATCTCGAGTCACATCATATCGTCAGTCTCATCATAAATAAAGTATTAATTAATTAGGTTAGGCACAACGAAGTCATACATCATACACTCCCCCAACATGCATCACTTTAAAAATCATATATCATCACCTAGATGCCAACTAAGCATATCGTTGCATATAAAACATATTATCACTCAATACATGTTATCAACCATAATCATAATAAAATAATAATCACATCATAATAATAATAAAATAATAATAGCATATTAAAATAAACATAATAAACTATAATTAACATGTTAATCTAAATAGCACCCAGCAAGCAGCTCAAATACCATAAAATCAGACAACCTCCAATATCATAAAATTAATCTAACGGTAATAAACTTACAATCTCCATATCATCATTGGTGTAAGACTAAGTCCTCATTCATGTTTTGAAGTATGACAAACAAAGTGTATTTTGCATAAGATTTTTGATTTTGACTATGTACTTATTACGTGTTAAGTTGCATGCAAGATCACTCATGAAAAAGAAAATTCAAGGATAGAACAAGCTGACGTCCAATGAACTACCAAAAACAGAAAGCTGGCGTCCACTAAAAGTAACAAGCAGCTCGCGTCCACTGAAGTAACAAGCAGCTCGCGTCCACTGAAGTAACAAGGAGCTCACGTCCACTGAAGTAACAAGAAGAGCTCGTATGCTAAACTACAATATGGAGCTCAAACACCAAATGGAACTCGTCTACTGATGTGGCACATATAGCTCGTCTACTGAAGTACCATATATAACTCGTCTACTGAAGTACCACATGGAGCTCGTCTACTGAAAGTAATAGAAGCGCGCGTCTACTAAGGTTACGCTCTTTTGACTTACTAAGATCTTAATGAGAAGCTCCGTCCACAGACATGGCATATAAAGCTCGTCTACCAGTTGGAGCATGTCCAATTACCTTGTGTTAGTACTCCCGTCTGCTGATGTGGCAAATGGACTCGGTTATTTTTTTTCTCTTCAAATAAGACTCGGCTATTCTTTCAGATGGAAACGGTTATTTTCAAGAAGGATGCAAACTCTAAAAGAACCAACAGAATCTTATTTCAAGAATAAGAATCAAGAAAACAGATTTTGTTAAATCAGATCCAAATCTATTTTAATTGATCCCAACGACTATTTTAGTGATATACAAAAGATTCAAAAGCTTCCAAAAGTGCTTCGTCGTTAGGAGAAAAGTGTGATATTACTTAGAACTTCAATTTGTATAATCAGACTTTTAGAGTCTTTCTTCTACTCAATTCTTTTTGTGAATTAGTGTGATTAAGAGAGGGTATCTCTTAGGATTGAACAAGAATATAAGGGATCCTTGGGTATAGAAAAGCAAGTGTGCTTTCTGGTGAATTCTTGAGCAAGGAGATTATACTTGTGTTGTTGTAATTGGAATTTTGTAATTGCTGATTATAGTGGAGAAAACCACAAAGGTGTGGGACTGGATGTAGTCCTACCAGAGGAGGTAGCCGAACCAGGATAAATCGGTTTGCGTGCTCTTATCATCTCTAACTCTATATACTTGTTATGTGCACTTGTGTGTTGTGAATGAGTTTTAAGAATGCTTGTTAACTTGAATCTTTGATCTATAATCTGTGTTAAACTTGTTGTTACTTCCTATAATTCTTCTTAACATCATTACTTGTTACATAACTTGATTCTTGGGAATTAAAATTGAGTGAAAACCAATTTTCTTTAAGAAAACTCTAATTTGCTTTAAATTGTGGAAAAAAGTTTTCAATATCTCAATTCACCCCCCCCCCCCTCTTGAGATCGTAGACACTACCAACAATTGGCATCAGAGCTAAAACTCTTGTTACAAACCTTAATAGCTTCAAGAGATGGCTACAAATGATATCCTGGGTGATGGGGCTTCACTCACTAGACCACCTGCCTTTAATGGCTCCCAATACATGTATTGGAAAGAGATAATGCTTATCTTTCTTGAGGCTGCAGGTTTAGATGTATTAGATGCTGTTGAAAATGGTCCCTATGTTCCATTTATTCTTGATGCTGAGGGATATAAACAAACTAAACCAAAAGATGACTGGAATGATGATGATAAAAGAAGAGTTGGTTATAATGCTAAGGCAAAAATATTATAACAGCTGCTTTGAATTATGATGAGTTTTTCAGGGTCTCCAATTGCAAAACGGCAAAGCAAATGTGGGATACTCTTCAACTCACTCATGAAGGAACCAACAATGTGAAAAGAGCAAGAATGAATGCACTAGTCCATGAATATGAACTCTTTCACATGAAGAATAGTGAGGAGATAGATGAACTGCAAAAGAGGTTTACACACATTGTGAACCAGCTAGAAGGACTCGGACATACAATCACAGATGAGAAAAAGATTAACAAGATAATGAGATGTTTGAGTCGTGAATGGCAGCCAAAAATCACTGCAATTGCTGAAGCAAAGGATCTAGACACCATGCAGATTGCTACTTTATTTGGCAAGTTGAAAGAACACGAATTGGAACTTGATAGATTGAAAAGTCATGAAGATAAGGAGAAAAAGAAGAAAGGACTCTCACTCAAGGCTTATATCTCCAAAGAATCAATAGAAAGTGATGAAGATGAACACCTTGATGAAAGTGAAGAATCTGAAGAAGAAGACATGGGATTGCTTGTGAGGAAATTTAGAAGATTCATAAAAAAGAATAGAAACAAGAAGCAATTCAGTTTTCCTACCAAAAAGAACACGAACAAAGGTGAAAGCTCTTCCTCAACAATCAAATGCTTTGAATGTGGAAAGCTTGGACACTACAAAAATGAATGTCCAAAGCTACAAAAGAAAGAAAAGTATGAGAAGAATGACGGCAAAGCAAAGAAAGGAAGAAAGCCTAGGAGAGCATACATAGCTTGGGAAGAAAATGATATGGATTCCACTAGTAGTGAATCTGAAAATGAAGAAGCCAACCTATGTCTCATGGCAAATCAACAAAGTGATAGTGAAACCGAGGTAAATGATTCTTATCCTACCTATGATGAGTTACAAGATGCTTTTGATGAATTGCATGAAGAATATGTTAAAATTGGTAAACAACTTATATCTTCTAGGAAGATCATCGTAAAACAATGTAGTGAGTATGCATCTTTACAAATAAAGGTTAAAGAACTAGAAACTAAAAATTCACAATTACTTGCATCTAGTTCAATCTGCACTAAATGCACTACACTAGAAAAGGAAGTTGAAAAACTGAATACAACTCTATCTAAGTTTACTTTGGGTAGAGATAACTTGAATGCCATATTAAGACAGCAAAATGGTGTGTATGACAAAGATGAAATTGGATATAAGCCAATGGTAAATGAAAAATCTTTTAAGAAGCTTTTTGTTGCACCTATTTCCTCAACTAGTCCTTTGTTATATGCTATTATTGTCTAAAGAATGGTCATACAGCTGCTACTTGTAGACTTAGAAAGAACATTCATATTGTTGGCATTAAACAAATTTGGGTTCCAAAAGGAACTTATGTTGCTACTAACACCAGAGGACCCAACCAGATTTGGGTACCTAAAGAAAAAGTATAAAAATCTGTTTTGTAGGTGTGTTTGAAGGCCAAAAGCTCAAGCTGGTTTTTAGATAGTGACTGCTCCAAACACATGACCGGAGACATCACAAAATTTACATCTTTCACTCCCAAAGAAGGTGGAAACGTCACCTATGGAGACAACAACAAAGGAAGAATTCTTGGCGTTGGAACAATAGGAAAAAGTCCAGCAATCAAGATTGAGGATGTTCTCTATGTGGAAGGGCTCAAACACAATCTACTAAGTATAAGCCAATTATATGATAAAGGCTACAAGGTAAACTTTAACTCAAATTTGTGTATGATCGAATCTATTCATGATAATAACATAAAATTAATTGGGAATAGAATCAATAACATCTATATGCTAGACTTAGACAATTTAATTTCCAATGATGCATGTTGCTTAATTTCCAAAGAAGATGAAAATTGGCTCTGGCATAGGAGAATAGCTCACATTCATATGGATCACTTGAATAAATTAATTTCCAAAGAAATTGTAATTGGTTTACCAAATAAAAAGTTTGTTGAAGAAGGCTTATGTGATGCATGCCAAAAAGGTAAAGAAGTGAAAACCTCATTTAAGGCTAAAAACACTATTTCAACTAGTAGACCCTTACAATTGCTGCACATGGACCTTTTTGGACCTTCAAGGACAAAAAGCTTTGGTGGAAATCTTTATGCTCTTGTAATTGTTGATGACTTCTCTAGATTTACTTGGACCTATTTCTTAGCACAAAAGAATGAAGCTTTTAAAGCTTTTAAGAAAATGGCTAAGGTTGCTCAAAATGAGAAAGACGTGAAAATTGTTTCAATTAGGAGTGACCATGGAGGAGAATTTCAAAATGAGGAGTTTGATAACTTTTGTGATGAACATGGTATAAAACATAATTTTTCTGCACCTAGAACTCCACAACAAAATGGAGTAGTTGAGAGGAAAAATAGGCCACTTGAAGAAATTGCTAGAATCATGTTAAGTGACTCTAATTTACCAAAGTATTTTGGGCTGATGCTGCTGCATGTTATGTTTTAAATAGAGGCCAATTTTGAAGAAAACTCCATATGAACTTTACAAGGGAAGAAAACCTAACATTTCTCATTTTCATGTCTTTGGCTGTAAGTGTTTTGTGCTAAATAATGGCAAGGATAATCTTAGGAAATTTGATCCCAAAGCTGATGAGGGTATTTTCCTAGGTTATTCATTAACCAACAAAGCATATAGAGTGTTTAATAAGCGTACTTTATCAATGGAAGAATCTGTTCACATAACATTTGATGAGTCTAACCCCAAAAGGTTGGGAAAGGACATTTTTGATGATGCAGAAACTCTTGAGGATGAAGTGAAATCTCATGAAGGAAAGGAGAGCAACAAGGAAAAGGAAGATGAAGAGAGCAATAAAGAACCTCAAGCAGAACTTCAGCAAGAAAATCTTCCTAAGGAGTGGCAAGTTTCAAAGAATCATCCCCTAGACAATATCATTGGTGAGATCACAAAAGGGGTAACCACTAGAAACTCTTTAAGGAATATTTGCAATACCATGGCGTTTGTATCTCAAATAGAACCAAAATGTGTTGATGAAGCTATTAATGATGAACATTGGATGATTTCAATGCAAGAGGAGTTAAATCAATTTAAAAGGAACAAAGTTTGGAATTTAGTTCCAAAACCCAAAAGTAACCAAATAATCAGAACTAAATGGGTGTTTAGAAACAAAATGGATGAGAATGGAATAATAGTAAGAAACAAGGATAGACTAGTAGCTAAGGGATATAATCAAGAAGAAGGAATTGATTATGATGAAACATATGCTCCCGTAGCTAGATTAGAAGCCAAACAAAGTATTGCAAGGAACTACTAAAGAAGTTTGGAATCGAAAGCGCAAAGGAAATGACAACACCAATGAGTCCAGCCTGCTACTTGGACAAAGATGAACATGGTAAATCTATAGATGTATCCAAATATAGAGGTATCATCGGATCCTTACTTTATCTCACTGCAAGTAGGCCAGATATAATGTTTAATGTGTGTATGTGTGCAAGGTATCAAGCTAATCCTAAAGAATCACATATTACTGCAGTTAAAAGAATCATGAAGTATCTTTTAGGAACAAAAGAAATGGGGTTGTGGTATCCCAAGGGATCCACTTGCACATTAATAGGATATTCCGACTCTGACTTTGCTGGATGCAAGTTAGATAGGAAGAGCACAAGTGGAACATGCCATTTATTAGGAAATTCCCTAGTATCTTGGTTTATTAAAAGGCAAACTAGTGTGGCCTTATCCACAACTAAAGCAGAATATGTTGCAGCTGGGAGTTGTTGTGCTCAAATCCTATGGATGAAACAACAATTAATTGACTATGGTGTTTATCTAGATCATATACCAATAAAGTGTGATAACACTAGTGCAATTAATCTAACAAAGAACCCAATTATGCACTCAAGAACCAAGCATATTGAAATTAAGCATCATTTTATTAGGGATCATATTCAAAGTGGTGATGTTGTGATTGAACATATAGATACAACCAAGCAATTAGCTGATATTTTCACCAAACCACTAAATAAGGAGAGTTTCTTCTTTATAAGAAGGGAACTTGGCATAATTGATCCTCAAAATAATTGATATCAGATGTTATTTTTGATAATATAGTCACTATGGCAAGCAAGGCAGCACAAGTTACTGAAAATTATGAAGGACATGGGCAAAATGCTTTTATCTAGTCTCAGTTTAGACTAAGTGTCCTTAGGTGTCTGTAATTCTTTTTCTTATTTTAGTGTTTTAGATGTTTTGATGCATTGCATAAGTTCTGAAATGATTTATTATCAATGAATGCAAGACTGTTTTTCAGTTTGATTTCAATATTCTCCATAGTTTCTTTTTGATAATGACAAAGGGGGAGAAAGATGTACCATACAAGATGAACTATACAACCATTAATTCTGTCTTGCATTTGCTGTAAATTTTTATTTTTTTGATATGTAATTTTTTTTTCAAATACCTAAGTATGAACTGTTTTGAAAAGACAAACTTGAACTTATAATAAATGCAAGATGAAATTCTTTTTTCATGACAATGATATGATAAAACTTGATTTTCTTTCGAAAGATATCAATGACACAGGGGAGGATGAAAATGACTCAAGAACCATGCTTACTGAACAGCTGCACTCTGATTCTTAATAACTAAGGTTAAGTATGGTAAGGTTTGTCATAATCAAAAAGGGGGAGTTTGTAAGACTAAGTCCTCATTCATGTTTTGATGTATGACAAACAAAGTGTATTTTGCATAAGATTTTTGATTTTGACTATGTACTTATTACGTGTTAAGTTGCATGCAAGATCACTCATGAAAAATAAAATTCAAGGATAAAACAAGCTGACGTCCAATGAACTACCAAAAAAATAAAGCTGGCGTCCACTAAAAGTAACAAGCAGCTCGCGTCCACTGAAGTAACAAGGAGCTCGCGTCCACTGAAGTAACAAGAAGAGCTCGTCTACTGAACTACAATATGGAGCTCAACCACCAAATGGAGCTCGTTTGCTGATGTGGCACATATAGCTCGTCTACTGAAGTACCACATATAGCTCATCTACTGAAGTACCACATGGAGCTCGTCTACTGAAGTACCACATAGAGCTCGTCTACTGAAAGTAATAGAAGCGCGCGTCTACTAAAGTAACAAGAAGCGCTCGTCTGCTGATGTGGCACATGGAGCTCGTCTACTAAGGTTACGCTCTTTTGACTTACTAAGATATTAATGAGAAACTCCGTCCATAGACGTGGCATATAAAGCTCGTCTACCAGTTGGATCACGTCCAATTACCTTGTGTTAGTACTCCCGTCTGCTGACGTGGCAAATGGACTCGGCTATTTTTTCTCTTCAAATAAGACTCGGCTATTCTTTCAGATGGAAACGGTTATTTTCAAGAAGGACGCAAACTCTACAAGAACCAACAGAATCTTATTTCAAGAACAAGAATCAAGAAAACATATTTTGTTAAATCAAATCCAAATCTGTTTTAATTGATCCCAACGACTGTAATTTGTTTTCTATATAAAGAGGGATCAAAGGAACATTGTAAAATACAAGAAATAGAAAGAAGAAGAACAACCTTACTGATTCTGAAAAGTGATATGCAAAAGATTCAAAAGCTTCCAAAAGTGCTTCGTCGTTGAGAGAAAAGTGTGATATTACTTAGAACTTCAATTTGTATAATCAGACTTTTAGAGTCTTTCTTCTACCCAATTCTTTCTGTGAATTAGTGTGATTAAGAGAGGGTATCTCTTAGGATTGAACAAGGATAGAAGGGATCCTTGGGTATAGAAAAGCAAGTGTGCTTTCTTGTGAATTCTTGAGCAAGGAGGTTATCCTTGTGTTGCTGTAATTGGAATTTTGTAACTGATTATAGTGGAGAAAACTACAAAGGTGTGGGACTGGATGTAGGCTTACCAGAGGAGGTAGCCGAACCAGGATAAATCGGTTTGCGTGTTCTTCTCATCTCTAACTCCATATACTTGTTATATGCACTTGTGTGTTGTGAATGAGTTTTAAGAATGCTTGTTAACTTGAATCTTTGATCTACAATATGTGTTAAACTTGTTGTTACTTCCTATAATTCTTCTTAACATCATTACTTGTTACATAACTTGATTCTTGGGAATTAAAATTGAGTGAAAACCAATTTTCTTTAAGAAAACTCTAATTTTCTTTAAATTATGGAAAAAGTTTTCAATATCATTCACACCCCCCCCCCCCTCTTGAGATCGTATCCACTACCAACAATTGGTACCACTAAGTAGTATCCAATGTGAAATTGACATTGTCAATTATTCGGCCACTAGTAGGGTTTAGGTCGCCCTATGCCATTATTGTAAAATATGCTACTTTAGCCATTTCCGATGATAGGAGGCTTCTTTCTCCCACCTGAAGTGAGTATAACTAGATTTGGGACAACGAAACGGACACTCCCCAAAGCCTCACGAATCTGTCTCGTCCAGAAATAGCACCCCCGATGCTCCGAAAATTCACATGAATACATATTCATGAAGCACATGTTACGTGTAACCCTAATATGAAAACGAAATTGAGAACCGATAGACGGATTGAAAGATAACCTCAATACCATCACCGACGACATTTCGGCATAAAAGTACATAGACTTACCTTAGCCTTATCAAGAAAATAAAGATAGGACAATGAAGTAGACGTTGCGAGGATCACAACAATATAATCGGTTTCTCGATGGGACGAACAGATTGATCGGAAATTCCTCCGGAATTGTCACTCTCTCTGCCTTCTTTCTCTCTCTCTAGCTCTCTTTCTGTTTCTTTTCCTTCTGCACGAGGTAACTTAAGTTACCTCATTTAAATCTTTTTTTTTTCCTCAAAATTCTAGACCTAGCGCTCAGCGCCCGTGAGCCAGTGCTAAGCCATCCACACGCGCTCCTGCTTGTGCGATACGTGTCTCTTCACGCGTTGTTGCGTGACACATGTCCACCGCCTTCCAGCTCTCAGCGCCCTGGACCAGTGCTCAGCGCCCCATGCTGTCCAGCACTCCTGATTCATACGTTTCATTGCGCTCTAAGTTTGTTTGAAGTCCGATTGACCTGAAATTTGAAACATAGACTCCTCTATACATAAGGATAAGATCAAGTCCTCACACATGCCTAATTTACTCCTCAAACATATATTTTACAATGTGCACTCTTGATCGTTCTAAACAGTATAAGGTAAACCCTGGAATACATTCTCATTCGATTCAAAGCCGGTTAATTGCGTACTTTCCATGCAAGATTTCCCATGCTTAAACATGCATATTATATATCTAATCAAGGTCTTAAACATAATCATTAATCGAATAAACTAAGCTATAAAAACACGGATGTTACAATGTGCGGCAGAAACGACGAGCGGCAGAAAAGGGCTAGCCGGAGACCATAAAGAAAGAAAGCTTGTGTGTCAGAGAGGGAGGGATGGGGGAGGCTTCTGTGAGTGAATAGAGAGGAACGGGTTAAACTCAGGCATACAGTGCAACCAAGTAGAAAGAAAGAAAGCTTATAGGAGAGAAAGAGGGGATGATGGGTCGGAGGCGACTGTATTGCATACAAAGGAATAGGGTTAAACTTTAACTTTGTTTTTACGTAATGGATCTAAAACCTGCTGACCCTTCACATGCATCCTAAAATGAATAATATAATAAAATGGAAGCCACCTTATTTACCTTCACATTGCTGTGTTGTGTGGTGTCACTGTTGTGTGTCTTGTTTTTTCTCCATCCATCCACAATATAAAATTAGAAAATTATAATCTTTGGTTTCAATGAATAAAGGGTCTGTTTACTTTATTTTTATTTCATGCTTCTTGTTTTCATTTCCTGTTTTCAGAAATAATTACAAAACTGTCATCTTATTTTCATTATGTTTCCTGTTTTCAGAAATTTGTATAGGTAATATTGAAAACAAATTTTTTTTTTTTTTTGCCAAAACTGCGGAGAATTGAAAGAGCTACCCCTTTAGTTTCAGAAATCGACTATTTAGGACGTGACTAGGGTTTTACAGCCAAAATTGTAATTACGTAGTAGTCAGAAGCGGAGAATAGTTTAGCAATATTAAGAAATGGGCTGGGCGCCTAGAAGACACGTTTAGCAACCGAGTGGAAAGTAATGTCAATGTGTGCAGCTATTATTATATTTCTATCTGGATATTTTGAGTGATTAGTATAATTGTATCTAATCAATTGTTTTCCTTTCTTCTTCCTGTTTTTTTTAATTACTTGTTTTATACTTTCCTTTTGTTTCGTTAAATACGATGTTATGTTTCAATTATTTATGACTGAGTTTAGATTTATTTGAATCTGATCACATATAATATTTTGATTCTCTGCCATCGAACTTGTTCGTGTTTGGGTCACTGGCTTATTTTTCAGGGTTAATTATTCCTTTGGTTTCGAATTTATTAGAATTTTTAAGTAATATAAACTCTAAACTAATAAATTTTTTAATTAAGTCTTGAACTTATATAAATTTTCAATTGGACATCCGTATCACTCATCTATGCCATTCCATTTTCCGGGTAACACTCGACCCTCATTCATTATTAGAGGGAGGAGTATGCAACCGTAAAACAAAAATTGAAGAATGAAGAAATTGGTTCAAATGAAGAAGAAGCAACCGAATGTCACGTTCAGTAGTTTTGTTCCTCTAACTTGATATTTTGATCTCCTGTAATCCTAAATATTAATTTGAGAGAAAAAAAATAGGTTTCAAATTAGCAAGTTTAACTATCCCTTTATGAAAACCTATCGTAGAGACCCAATTGAAATATTCTTTACATGTCCAGAAACCCAGTTGAAAAGTTTTTAGAGGGACCAAATTGGAAACCTTTTTTATTCCAAAATCTGTTTAAAAATTCTCAAAGACCAATTGAATAAATAAATATTTTTTATTGGTACCCGACATATGCATGTCGCATTATTTTATTCATAAGGAGCGTGCGTGAAAAGCATGGTTGTCTTTTTTTATATTCTTTCTGGGAACCCATTCTTAATATAAAGGAGAGAATAATGGTGGATTTGCAAGATACACCATGGAAGGCATCAGAATCATCTCGACCAGTTCAATCGAAGCACCGAGTAATGTTATAAGTGATTCACCTCAGAAAATCCATTTAACACCATGGGATCTTGTATTCCTCAAAATTGTGATGAACCAAAAAGGGCTTCTTTTTCACAACCCCATTAACAAAGAAGACATACAAATCCAAATCCAACACCTCAAACACTCCCTTTCCTCCACTCTTACCTTCTTTCCACCTCTAGCAGGTCGTCTAGTCATCCAAGAACATGAAGAAGACAACACTGCCTCCTCTTACATCCTTTGCAACACAACACAAGTGTTGCTGACATCCTTAAACCACACAAATTATGGTAATGATTTTGGTTGGGGAAAGCCTGTGGCTGTTAGAAGCGGTACTTCAAATAGATGTAATGGAACCATTACCGTATTTGCTGGGGCAGAAGAAGGTAGTGTTGACCTTGAAGTGTGCCTTTCTTATGATATTTTGGAGGCAATGGGAAACGACCCCGAGTTCATGGATTCCATTTCCAACTAATGAACTAGGGGCTCATTAATTACTGGTTGGTATTGCTCTTCTTCGGTTGACTTTTTTATTACTCATTGTTTTGGTCCTGATAGTGGCAGCCCGTACTTCTTGGTTTAAGTTAGTATGATTGTAGCTTGGGTTTGGTTCTCCTTGGCTGTGGTGCTGTAAGTGGCTCATATATGGTTTCCCATCTCCGGTGGCGGACCTTGGCTATATTTTTTGGGGTGATGCAAGCTGCTTATTAAAATTTACATGAGTCATATATAATTTTATTATTTTTAAAATAACATATTAATGTAAAGTAACAATTAAAGAAAAAATACACTTATATTTAACTAATAGTATCTATAACAGAACAGTTATAATTAAATGTGGGGGTAACCTATTAGTATAGTTCGGACTAGGAGATTAATTAAATATAATGAACTATTAAACTTGATTTGAAGAAATACAAAAATATGATTAAAATAAGGTAAAGAATCAATTGATTTGGAACAGTTGATTTTGGACCAATAGATGAGTAGTTATATATTTAATGCAGTCAAGTCAAAGATTGATGTTTTTAACCAGGAAATTTTGCTATTTGCAGATTAGTCTCCTAGTAAATAAATAAGTTTTTAACCATTTTAAATCTAAAAATCTTATTATTTAAAATTTCAAATAACTGATTTTTTTTAAAACATTTTTATCTCTTGTGGGTTGTGGCAGACATTACGTTTTGGTCTCTCTCTACCCTAACCCCTCCCTCCCATCATGAAAACCTTCCCTTGCCCAGCTTATGAACCCTAATTCCTCCATCACGAAACTGGCTTCCTTTTCCCAAATTACTTTGTGCGTTCGTTTTCCATTGGTTATCAAAGTTGTTATCGATGGTCCAACGTCACCCTTTCTCTCGATTTGTTTCGTTTTGGTGAAACTGAATTAGGTTTTGTTCTTGGTTCTCTGTTCCTGGTTCCTTCGTTTTTTTCCTCCCATCAGACTGTTGCGGCATCATCTGTTCCTGGTGACGTTACCATTCTAGGTACTGCGAACTTGTTTGATCTTCTCCTTTTGAACATCGCACCTTTGATTTTTCCAGGTAATGCTTACTAAATATTTCATTCAGTAGGTTTATTATCACAATATTATAATCAAGAGTTGCTATAAAACATAAAGGTTAAGATAGCCCTTAGTGTTCAATAAATAGAGCAGCGACTAGGACGGTGCATGTTAGATTTCTTAAATTAGGATTGTAATTTTGCATTTTGTATATACCTACATTAGAATTTTGTGTTTTAGATTGCTTTTATTTTCATTGTACGTACAAATAGGACAATTAAGTTTGTGCAAATAAAGATAGTTAAATTTTTTTCAACCTGCTATGATGTTTGCACTACAGATGGCTAGCACTGAGGAGTTTTCACCTGTTAATTCGGATGATGATAATGATGGTAATTGCTCTGTTTCTTGTGATGAAAGCGACAGTGTAAGTGATGGGAGTAATGATTTAATTATCTGATGAGTGTGATACTGAAAGTATGGAAGGTGGAGAAGGTAATCTTAAAAGGATTTGAGTTAACAGCCGATGAAATACGAGCTCTACACTTCGGTAGTGAAGTTGAGGCTTATGACTTTTATTCAAAATATGCAAAAAGTCATGGTTTTGCGATTAGGAAAGACGATGTGGCTCGTAATGTTAGGGGAAAGGTTGTAATGCGACAATTTGTTTGCAATAAAGCTGAGTTAAGAAACAAAAAGCACGTCATGAGGTTAGATAGGAAAAGAGAGCATAGACCTCTCACTAGAACTAATTGTCAAGCCAGGCTTCGTGTACATTATAAGAAGAAGACATCAAGATGGATAGTTACATTATTTGATGAGGTGTATAATCATGAACTAGCCCCTTCTAGATTTGTGCACTTATTCCCAACTTATCGTCGAATGACAGATGCAAATAAAACTCAGGTTGATAGTCTCCACTCGTATGGTATAAGAACTTGTCATATAATGGGGTATATGTGGCTCAAAAGGGTGGATATTCAGGAGTTGGTTTTTCCAAGAAAGACTTATACAACTATTTTGATAGCAAAATGCGCGATGAGATTAAAGATGGGGATGTTGTTTCTGCCATTAGCTATCTTCATGGGAAGGCGGTCAAGGATCCCATGTTATTTGCAAAGTTTTCAACCACAAGTGATGATAGATTAAAGCATCTTTTCTGGGCAGATGGATGCAAATACAATGATCCTTTGGTGATTTTCTCTGGGTGTAATCACCATACACAAACCATCATATTTGGTTGTGCTTTGGTGGCAGATGAAACAACTGAGACGTATAAGCAGGTGTTAAATGCATTTCTAGAAGCAATGGGAAATAAATATCCGAGAGCAGTCGTGACAGATGGTGATGGAGCTATGAGGGAGGCTATAAAGCAGGTTTTTCCGAATGCATGTCATCGACTTTGTGCTTGGCATCTACATAAGAATGCAAGTGAAAATGTGAAGTGTTCTCCTTTTTTGTAGGATTTCAAGAAAGCAATGTACTCAAATTTCACTGAAGAGGAATTTGGATGGAGATGGTTGTAAAACATGGACTTGTAGGGAACAAATGGGTTTGTAAAACATATGAGAACAAGACTTTATGGGCCACTACTTATTTTTGTGATAAGTTCTTCGGACGTATACGAACTATATCTCAATGTGAAGCTATTAACTCAATCATAAAGAATTGTTAGGAAGAAATCCAACATTTTCGAGTTTATGCATAATTTTGAGCAGGCTTTAAGTGAATATAGAAACAATGAACTGGTGGCTGATTTTAAATCTCTATTTTTAGAACCTGTGTTGACCACATCGCTCCATAATATTGAGAAGGATGCTGCCAAAATCTACACATCAGAGATCTTTAAAGAAGTTAGAGAACAGATTGTGAAGTGTGGTGCATTAAATGTTGTTGAGCGTGTGGCAAATGGAGGTAGGTTGGTTTTCAGGTTGACCAAATACTGCGATCGTAGTTATCAAACAAAATTTGTGTATGATACTTCAAAGTCAATATTTGTTGTGCATGTAGACGTCTTGAGTCTCGTGGCATTCCTTGTTCGCATATATTTTGTGTCATGAAAGAGGAGGATGTAGATCATATTCCTGCCACTTTGATTTTTTCCCGGTGGACTAAGAATGCGAAGACTGCATTTTTGTCATCAGATTCATTGACTGAAGTTGATTATGATGTGATAGAGCTTGCAAGATTTGGCTCATATTCTGGTGCATGCACAAGGTTCTGTAAATTAGCTGCAAAGATAAAGGGACACTATGACGAGGTTATGGATGATATAATGAAACTTTATAGTAAATATGAGAGGTTGGATCTGTTTGTTGGAACTCAAAGCTCGTCCGAAAAGCATTTTGGTGATCCCAATATGGTCAAGACTAAAGGAGCCCCGAAGAAGAAAAAGTTTGCCATGAAGAGGCCGAGACATTGTTCAAATTGTACTAGCACAAAACACAATGCTAGGACATGTCCAATGCATTTTGGTACAAATGATAATAGTATGAATGATGATCAGTTATCTTTTCCAGAGTCGTCTGGTTCTAGCTTTGAAGCTGATAGTGTGAGTTTCCTATAAAATGATTATATTAATTTGAATGGAAATAGTTTAGTCCGTTAATTTGTTTTTTAAATGATATTTTTATGTCGAATTTTGCAGGATAAAGATGAAATGGAATTTGATGTAAACATAAGTTAGCACAATGCTTAGCCAACTAACCCTTCTAGCAACAAGGACAAAGTAATTTAATTATACTATGTTGGGTTATTTCACTGGTTTAGTGTTGTATTTTAATAATATATGTACTGTTGACTACAGAGAGGGAAAGGGAAAGTTGATGGTTGTTCGAATCAGAAGCAAAAGAAATCAAAAGTGATATCGCAAAAGTCAAATAATGACTGTGTAAGTTAAGGATCCTTTTTTATTCGATTGAATGCTGTCAAATAGACGTTCTATGGTTGGCTGATATTTATTAGCTTCGTTTCATGTGTGTGTTATTAGATGCCGAAAAAGGTGGCTCGTTATGCCGAAAATGGTGACCACCCTATTATGTCCCAAGTGCAGCCAATGATACCCCCAATGCAATTCCCAACATATGGGTATGGTGATTCGAGTCAAGGAATGTCAAACTTAAATAACTTTGGTGGAGTACCTATTTATCCTCAAAATCGTCAAGCTCCTATTTTACCACAATTTAGTCAGGTTGTTAAAATATTGTAGATATAAAATGTTGTTAAAATGTTATTGATTTAACTTTTGTAATACTCTATAATTGTTGATCCATTGTTTTTCAGTATTATGGAATGCCACCAGTTCATAATGCCTCTTCTTATTTTGGATTACTTCAAGAAGTAATGAAGAATGGTGCACCTTGCAGTAAGTCTGATATGCCTTATATTTGTATTATTCAATTGTTAATGAAGTGCATTTGATTTAAGAAATTACTTTATTCTGATGTCAAAATCATAAAATGGATGTTTTTAGGTGAAAAGGATGCTCTGCCATAGTGGTTCATCTGAAGAGATTCAGCATTCATCTTATGCAGATTTTGTGGATGTTACAGCTTGTTTAATAATTTAGTTGGTGAAGTGTGGATGTTACAAGGATTTTGTTTATTATAACGATAGTTACAGATTGTTTAACATTTTGTGGCCTGTTACAGATTCTACAGATTCTAGTTCAAACCTACAGACCAGTCTACAACTCTTGGTAAAATTCTGAGTCTTTAGCTTTATGGTAGATGACATCGTTAAAATAAGAATAGACGAGGTCTTAGAAAAACTAAGGTAGAAGCGTTACTAAGTCTAAAGAAAAATTAAGTAGACGAGACATTGAAAATAAATGCGTCCATCTTGACATGTCAGCAGACGGAAGTACTAAAACACAAAGTAACCTAGTAGACGAGCTCCATATGTCACATCATTGGACGGAGCTTCTCATTTAGGACTTAGCAAGTCCAAAGACTAGCGTGGACGAGCAACTCTACCATATTAGTAGACGAGCACTTCTGTCATTTCAGTGGACGGGCGCTTCTATCACTTTAGTGGACGAGCGCTTCTGCCACATCAGCAGACGAGCTCTTAAGTATAGCATGTCCATCTCTCTAGACTAGGCGGAAAGTATGTAGACGCATTATCAGTAGACAAGCCTGTCTCACTGATAAGTAAATCTTCTCGTCCAAAGACCTGCACGTCCACTAGTTTTAAGACGTGAACCAGTCTAAGCTTAAACGTATTTATTTCAAATGATTGCTTATTTAATTCAAAGAATATATGTCTTTTACCTTGATACTTCTTTTGTATAAAATCTTTATCTCTTGGATAAAAGAACTTCGTACCATCGAAACCATAAACCTTTGTACTCTGTCAAAATACATTGTTGTAAAGATCAAGTCAAGTACAAAGATGGTAAGTCAGAAAGCAACCTTTGGTACAATAGAGAAGTGACTGTTCTACTTTGAGCATTCCTCTGTTAAGGAACACAATTCAACCCCTCTACTTGTGTTTCCCTGTGTCAACTTCAGTATGGACTTGCTGGATTCATTTGTATCTATAAAAGACAATATGGAAATAGGATAATGGCAATTAAACACTGCATTAATCGTTAATAAACACAAATCATCCATTCATAGCTTGACTGTCTTATTTCTCCATGCTAGTGTAACTCAATTTATTAGACATTGTTAGTTGAGAAGAATTGTAAATGGGATCCCATTTGGAAACTGTAGAAGGAATCGAACCCATACATGTAAAATAACTCATTTCATTTATTGTGATACATTTGAAACGTGTTCATGTCCATAAAAGACATTATGGAAATACGATAATGGCAACAAAACACTCATTAATTGTTAATATACTCTTCGATCAAGGAATATACTGTCCCCTACGATTTATTAATTGTTGATTATTTCCCAATGCAAATTAGTTTGTTTCCCTATGATTTATTAATTGTCGTTTCCAATAAAGAGTGTATTTAGGGAAACTCAATTCATTAGAGCTTGTTAATTGACATCAATTGAAAATGAAATACCAAAGAACTATCATTGAACGATAATATGCAGTTCTTCAACCTTAGTGTATCCATTTGATTTTTAAAATAATTTTTTTATAATTATTATAATATATGCAGTTCTTGAACCTATAGTGTATCCATTTGAACCAATAGTAAAAAAATATATTAATATAATTTTAAAATAAATTCGAAAATGAAAATGAAAATGAAAATAGTTTACAATTTAGACTAAGAAGGCTAAATTTAAAAATTAAATAATATAGTTAAAACAAAAAAAATTATTATAATTTTTAAAATAAATTTTAAAATACAAATTAAAATTAAAATAATTTAAAATTTAGACTAAGAAGGCTAAATTTAAAATTAAAATAATATAGTATATAAAATATATATTATTGTAATTTTTAAAATAAATTTTAAAATACAAATTAAAATTAAAATATGTTTACATTTTAAGAATGAATTTTAAAATTAAATTAAAATTAAAATGGTTTAAAATTATATTTAACATGGTTTATAATTTTGAGAATAAATTTTAAAATAAAAAAAATCTAAAAATAAAATTATAATTGCTTATAATTTTAAAAATAAATTTTAAAATAAAAAAAATCTAAAATTAAAATTAAAATTGTTTATAATTTGAGGGTTTAAGGTTTAGAAATAAAATTAAAATTGGTCATCTTGACCCAATCAGTCCATCTTGGCCCAATAAGGCCATATTGGCCCACTCACATCATCTTGGCCCAATAAGTTCATCTTGGCCCACTAGGTCATCTTGGCCCAATCAATTCATCTTGACTCACTTAGGTCATCTTGGCCCAATCAATTCATCTTGGCCCACTAGGTCATCTTGACCCAATAAGGTCATCTTCGCCCACTTAGGTCATCTTGGCCCAATAAATTCATCTTGGCCCACTAAGTCGTCTTGGCCCAATAAGGTCATCTTGGCTCAATCATTTCATGTTGGCCCAATCAGTTCATCTTGGCCAACTGAGGTCACCTTGGCCCAATTAGGTCATCTTGGCCCAATCAGTTCATCTTGCCTCACTTAGGTCATCTTGGCCCACTAGGTCATCTTGGCACAATAAGGTCATCTTCGCCTACTTAGGTCATCTTGGCCCACTAGGTCATCTTGGCCCAATAAGTTCATCTTGGCCCACTAAGTCATCTTGGCTCAATAAGGTCATCTTGGCCCAATCACTTCATGTTGGCTCAATTAGTTCATCTTGGCCAACTGAGGTCACCTTGGCCAAATTAGGTCATTTTGGCCCAATAAGGTCATCTTGGCCCAATCAGTTCATCTTGCATCACTTACTTCATCTTGGCCCACTTAGGTCATCTTGGTCTACTAGGTTCATCTTGGCCCAATTAGTTCATCTTGCCTCACTCAGGTCATCTTCGCCCACTTAGGTCATCTTAGCCTAGTAAGTTCATCTTGGCCCACTAGGTCATCTTGGCCCAATCAGTTCATCTTCGCCCACTTAGGTCATCTTGGCCCAGTAAGTTCATCTTGGCCCACTAGGTCGTCATCTTGGCCCAATAAGTTCACCTTCGCCCACTAGTTCACCTTGGCCTAATCAGTTCATCTTGGCTCACTTAGGTCATCTTGGCCCACTAGTTCATCTTGGCCCAATCAATTCATCTCGACTCACTTAGGTCATCTTGGCCCAATCACTGCATCTTGGCCCACTAGGTCATCTTGGCCCAATAAGGTCATCTTCGCCCACTTAGGTCATCTTGGCCCAGTAAGATCATCTTGGCCCACTAACTTCATCTTGGCCCAATCAGTTCATCTTGGCCCAATAGGTCATCTTGGGCCAATTAGGTCATCTTGGCCTAATCACTTCATCTTGGCCCACTAGGTCATCTTGGCTCAATAAGGTCATCTTTGCCCACTTAGGTCATCTTGACCTAATAAGTTCATCTTGGCCCACTTGGTCATCTTGGCCCAATAAGGTCATCTTGGCCCACTTACTTCATCTTGGCCCAATCAGTTCATCTTGGCCCAATAGGTCATCTTGGCCAACTTAGGTCACACTGGGCCAATTAGGTCATCTTGGCCCACTGAGTTCATCTTGGCCCACTGAGTTCATGTTGGCCCACTTACTTCATCTTGGCCCAATAGGTCATCTTGGCCAACTTAGGTCACATTGGGCCAATTAGGTCATCTTAGCCCACTGAGTTCATCTTGGCCCAATAAGTTCATCTTGGCCCACTAGGTCATCTTGGCCCAATAAGGTCATCTTCGCCCACTTAGGTCATCTTGGCCCAATAAGTTCATCTTGGCCCAATAAGGTCATCTTGGCCCACTCACTTCATCTTGACCCACTTACTTCATCTTGGCCCAATAGGTCATCTTGGCTAACTTAGGTCACATTGGGCCAATTAGGTCATCTTGGCCCACTGAGTTCATCTTGGACCCTAGGTCATCTTGGCCCAATAAGTTCATCTTGGCCCAATCAGTTCATCTTGGCCCAATCAGATCATCTTGACTTACTTAGGTCATCTTGGCCCAATCACTTCATCTTGGACCCTAGGTCATCTTCGCCCACTTAGGTCATCTTGGCCCAATAAGTTCATCTTGGCCCACTAGGACCATCTTGGCCCAATAAGGTCATCTTGGCCTACTTACTTCATCTTGGCCCAATCAGTTCATCTTGGCCCAATAAGTTCATCTTGGCCCACTTACTTCATCTTGGCCCAATAGGTCATCTTGGCCAACTTAGGTCACTTGGCCCAATGAGTTCATCTTGGCCCAATAAGGTCATCTTGGCCCAATCAGTTCATCTTGGCCAAATCAGTTCATCTTCGCCCAATCAGTTCATCTTATCCCACTTGGCCCACTAGTTCATCTTGGCCCAATCACTTCATCTTGGACCCTAGGTCATCTTGGCCCAATAAGGTCATCTTCGCCCACTTAGGTCATCTTGGCCCACTTACTTCATCTTGGCCCAATAAGGTCATCTTGGCCCAATAAGTTCATTTTGGCCCAATCAGTTCATCTTGTCCCACTTGGCCCACTAGTTCATCCTGGCCCAATGAGTTCATCTTGGCCCAATAAGGTCATCTTGACCCAATAAGGTCATCTTGGCCCAGTAGGTCATCTTGACCCACTTAGGTCACTTTGGCCCAATCAATTCATCTTGGCCAACTGAGGTCATCTTGACCCAATCGCCGAGCAACCTAATATCGAACTTTATTGCATGAGTTCAAAAATTTGTTAATCTTATCATGATCTTTTAAAAATACTATAATGCCCGCTTACACTAGTGCCCGCTTACAATAAGGTCATCTTCGCCCACTGAGGTCATCTTGGCCCACTTACTTCATCTTGGCCCAATAAGGTCATCTTGGCCCAATAAGTTCATTTTGGCCCAATCAGTTCATCTTGTCCCACTTGGCCCACTAGTTCATCCTGGCCCAATGAGTTCATCTTGGCCCAATAAGGTCATCTTGACCCAATAAGGTCATCTTGGCCCAGTAGGTCATCTTGACCCACTTAGGTCACTTTGGCCCAATCAATTCATCTTGGCCAACTGAGGTCATCTTGACCCAATCGCCGAGCAACCTAATATCGAACTTTATTGCATGAGTTCAAAAATTTGTTAATCTTATCATGATCTTTTAAAAATACTATAATGCCCGCTTACACTAGTGTCGCCGAGTAACCAACTACTACATGCCAACTTATCATGATTTTTTGTATGAGTTTAAGTTTTTGTAGAAGACCAATTCGCTGATAGTATTTGTTATTGAGCCAGTTTGTTATTACTTAGAAATCCAATGCCATAATAATGTTTTGCCAATTCCCAACCATAATGAATGATGCTCCGTTTCAATCAAAGCACACAATGTTTGACATTGAAATACCCCATATCAAAAGAACCCAATCATATGATACAAGAAGTCTTTCAACAATCAATTCATCTTGCTCATTCTCGAAATGCATCAGATAGAGAGCATGGCAGGAAAGAAAAAGAAGGTCAAGTCTAGTAACCTTGAAGGTGGAAGTGGCAAGGCGAAGAAGGTGAAAAGTCCCCCATCTGCAAAGGAAAAAACAAAGAAGGAGATGATAAAAACAAAGTTACTGAAGGAAATCATTGAAATATCTTCCAGGTAATTTGTTGTATGAGATACACAATGATCAATTGTTTAAATATTGGATAATGAAATTTGTTAAAGTAAGTTATTTTTCATGATTCTCAGTGTCATGATTATCTCCTTAATGACTTATTTGAACGGTTATTCTGTTGCCCTGACAACACCATCAAGATTAATGAGAAAGAAAAGAGAGACACTACTTCGGAAGCATCAACCCCAGTCTTCAGAGTTAAACATGTGGACATTAAGGCTGACGAGGATGCAACCAGGTTTGACGACTTGAAGGATACTTTCCACAACATCACCAGTTTGATTGCTGACAGAAACCCGTCCATTAAGTTCTCATTGTCTCCTAAAGGTACACCCATGATTGTTTCTAATTCGCCAAGTCCCAAACAAAACTGAGGGTAGAAACTGACAGCATTCCAGTAAAGATTTGCCCCAGAGGTCAGACTGTCACACACTGGAAACATAAGCTCAAACTTGTTTCTGAAGATGAATCATGGGAGAACTTTAGGTATGACCATAATTTATTCTCCAAGTATGACCACCGCAAAGGCAATGATTTTTACATCAACTACCAACCTCTGGGTAGTTTTGGAATTGATGGAAGAAGCTCTGGTCTTGATATACCTGATGTAAGTATTTTCAGATCCATTTTATCCTTATGATAATCACTTATCTGCATTGTTATTTAATGTACAAAATTAAGTCGTTACTTTTTTCTTGGCAGTGGGATCCAATGACATTCAGACCACCTATAGGTATGCACCTGAATCAAGTTGATTCAACAGTGGCACCATATATTTTTAGGGTCGATGAGGAAGACGAGCATGGGTAAGTTCGTTTACTAAGTTTGCATTTTAGATAAGTTTGCATTTTAGATAACAGATTATACTCTAAATATTCTACGTGCAGGACTGAGATTTTGGGTAAGTATTCTACGTGCAATGTATCTAGGAAAGCACTTAAGATATTGATGCCTAAAGGTTGGGTAGACCAAGAGGTTAGTATAGCATTTGAAGTGTTTCTGACTAATTAAAAATGTTATGTTGAAATAAGTAAACCTTATTTAGTAAACTCAGTTAAAGCACCTTTTGTCTTGTTTTAATGTTTTTGTCTGGTTTTTAATTTTCTGTTTTCAATTTGATATTTTTATTTCGTATTTAGAACACTTATTTAATGTTATGTTTTTAATGATATGTTTTCAATTTTCTTGTCTTGTTTTTTTGTGTCCTCATTTTTTATAGAAACCTTGTTCTATTATTTATGTGTCCTCATTTATATAATTTTCACTTGCATGATATCATTTGTAGGTACTTAGTCTACTTGCTCACAGGCTTACATGTATTGAAAAGTTGATGAACCCTAAACATATAACCACATGGTTTCTGCCGACATATTTTTCGGTGTGTATATTTTTTTTTTATGTATTTAATGTTTTCAAAATTCTGGGTATTAATATTGAGAATGATTGCAAATTTTTTGTGCCTTTGTCCCATCACAGCAATATGTAATTGATTTGGGTGAGAGTGCTGAAAGCTTGAGGTGCTCCTTCAGCATGAATTTATGGGAAAAGTTGAATACGTTCGAAAGGTGTTTCTTACTTTCCTATGTCTTCTTTGTTTTTGATCAAGTCTATAGAAATTTGTTGTCCAAAGTTTATTAAATTATGCCCTGGTTTTCAGATTTTCATTCCTATTAATGATGAAGGAGTACACTAGTACCTAATGATAGCTGACCTTCATCATCAAAAGTTATTGATGCTGGATTCATTACCTTGCCCTCAAAGACAAGATTTTAGAATGCTAAAAGTGCAGAGACTGGTACTTCTAATATTTACTCTTATTTATTTTATTTATTGACCTATGGCAATAACTAATGACTGTTTATTTGTATAGGGAATAGTTCTCCATGAGATGCTGATGCAAGAGAGTTTTTATGCAATGCCAAGAAAATACAAGCGTGCTATATCAACTTTCTCATTGGAGATACCAAGAGGGATTGGTCGTCAGCTGATTGGATTGTAAGACCTTGTCATTTGCCTATTTTTTACACTGTTAAACAATTTCATTATTCTAAATAAATTGTACTTACATTGTTTTATTCTCATTGCTTTTCAACGGTGATTGCGGTGTATGGGTCACTGAATGGATGAAACGTGGCTCGTGGAATGATGCCTACGATCAGATAACGGTAAACAACTTAACAGAATTATTATGATAAAAATTATGTTTGTTCTAACACACACACACACACACACACACACACACATATATATATATATTTCTTCTTTGTGAAAATAACTAATATATTCATTCTCCTATTTATAGGTTTGTCCTGCAACAAGGATGCGTATAGCGCTGGACTTGGTGACCCACCCTTACAATGAGTTGAAAGACCCAGTGGTGATAAAGGCTTATGAATACATGGATGATCTGGAGAAAAAGAAGAAGAAGTTAGTCAAGTTTTAAATTGGTGTTAATTAGTTATTTTGGAGTATCATTTAGAAGAGCCAAGACTTTGAATTTTTTATGGTTCTTCCTTTATTATTGTCTTAAATCTTCACTGGATTGTTTAATTTATCTTAGTAGTATGATAGTTGCGCTGCTTTTAATGGGATGGTTATGAGTTTGTTTTGATATTTCAGTTGAATTACTGTTTACATTTTAATGGGATGCGTAAGATATAGCACGTTCAACTATATGGTAGAGACATTTTGGAGTTCTGGGCTTACCGTTAGAACCAAAGTGGTTTTGGATTAAAATAATCTCTTAAGTTTTGATGTTAACAAAAAGGTTAAAATAAGACTAGTCTACAACTCTTGGTAAAATTCTAAGTCTTTAGCTTTATGGTAGACAAGATCGTTAAAATAAGAATAGACGAGGTCTTAGAGTTAACAAAGGAAGAAGCGTTACTAAGTCTAAAGTAACCTAGTAGACGAGCTCCATATGCCACGTCATTGGACGAAGCTTCTCATTTAGGACTTAGCAAGTCCAAAGACTTGTGTGGAGGAGCGACTCTACCATATTAGTAGACGAGCGCTTCTGTCAATTCAGTGGACGAGCGCTTCTATCACATTAGTAGACGAGCGCTTCTGTCACTTTAGTGGACGAGCGCTTCTGCCACATCGACAGACGAGCTCTTAAGTATAGCACGTCCATCTCTCTGGACTGGGCGGAAAGCATGTAGACACATTATCAGTAGACGAGCCTTTCTCACTGATAAATAAATCTTCTCATCCAAAGATTTGCGCGTCCACTAGTTTTAAGACGTGAACCAGTCTAAGCTTAAACGTATTTATTTCAAATGATTGCTTATTTAATTCAAAGAATATATGTCTTTTACCTTAATGCTTCTTTTGTATAAAATCTTTATCTCTTGGATAAAAGAACTTCGTACCATCGAAACCATAAACCTTAGTACTCTGTTAAAATACATTGTTGTAAAAATCAAGTCAAGTACAAAGCTATTGGATTATAGTGGAGAAAAACCTTCAGATAGAAGGGACTGGACGTAGCTCTTGGTTGGAAGAGAGTGAACCAGGATAAAACACCTGTGTGAATCTTCTAAACCCTTATCTTTTACAGTTTTTGTTTATACTAACTGTGGGGTTCTGAATCTGAGTTTATTAACTCTTCAAAAACGTTTTCCTATTTGTGTGTTGTTTTTATTGTTTTGCTTGTAAAAGGTTTGAGAAAAGACTTTTTCAAAAATCTGTTAAGAAACACAATTCAACCCCCTTCTTGTGTCTCCCTGTGTCAACTTCACTTACAGTGTACTCCAGATTTTGGTCATATTGGTCTACGTGGTCTGCATAGCATAATGGTACAATTTGTGATGCCTTCATACAGATTATATTCTTGAAATTTTTTTAGGAATAACACTCATTTAGTATGCATAATTAACAAGCCAATATATTCATACCAACTACCAGGGGAGTTTCTATAATTAGGATTACTAGGAGTTGGTAACTTGGGATTGGAAACAAGTCCTTATGTGGCCATGGATTTTGATAAGGTTACTATTAAACTTTACATTCGGCATAAAATGGAAATGTAGCAATAAAATAAGCCCTTAATAGTAAAGCACTGCAATCATGGTTACTGGGATAAATGGTCCAATTATATAGAAAATAGGAACACGAACCATATCCTGTCAGAACTCAAAACAAATAAGGACAAGAAATTTTTTGCAAGCCATCCATCATGGTAGTAAATTATGTACAATTAGAGAACTTATATAATTTACATGCCTTAATAACAGTCCAATTCTCATCTGCACCAAATGACCTTGGATTTGGGCTAAAGAGGCGCCTTGGAATACTATATGGTGCACTTTCAAATGGAATGTAAGACACACCTGTCCATGCTAGGACCATAAGCGGCACACCATAGTCTCTTGGGAAGCCATCCTGCAACAAAACACAGCTTACTTTCAATCTAAACCAAATGAGTACGATGGACAAAAGTTGCCATTGTTAAAAGTAAACTTCTATGTACTTTCTGATCAAAAGACAAACATTTTTCCTAGATTAGGTAACATGGTTAGGGAAAAAAGAGATCACAGCCCCACAAAAATAAGAGGTTTGTAAACTATAAACTATCAACAATTCATGCTTATGACTTCAACAAAAATTTATCAAATATAAAAAAATCCCAAATTGAATAAAACAAGGAAGGTTTAACTTAAGCCCCATAAGTTTGTACCCATTACACAATCAACCTGAATGAAAACATAGACACCACAAAAAACTATGTTCATCCACTAGTGAAAAATAAAGATAAGTGTTGCAACCATAAAATAGGACATAAACCACCTGAGAAAAGAGGACTAACGTGAATTGAAAACTTATGGGGGCTACCGTGAATTGAAAACATAAACTAGCAGTGTATGTCATCATACAAATTAATTGAAAATCATGAAGCAAAAGCAGCCTATAGAGATAAAGAAGGTTACCCAACAAGTTCAAACAAATTAAAAAGTAAAATCAATAACAATCGTATACCCTAAAAAAGGGGGGAAATCGAAAAATAAAAGGGGAAAGATGAAACTCTAACGAAACAGATCTGAAAAATTCAGGAAAAAAAAATCAACAATAACTTTACCAATAACATGTCTGAAATATCCCTATCTCTTATTCCACAATCCAAGCTTCAGCTTTGCGGAGGCAATTTCGGAAGCAACAGACACAGTGACAGCATAACAGAACGAGAGAGGGACGAGATGAGAAGAGAGGAAAAAAGTGAGTAAGGGACAAACGAAGATCTCATGATTTTACGAAGAGCTCACTATTTTTGGCTTGTCCAAATCCCATATTTGTTTGTGCGTTCGTCTGGCAGTGCTTCTCATAGTGGTTCCTTCGATGGTCCGACTTTTGCCTTTCTCTCAAATTCTTTCGTTTTTTGTGAAACCAAATCAGGCTTGGTGATTCACCCTTCTTTGTTCGCTGGTTTGTTTCTCCCATCAGACCTGTTCCTTATTTTCAACACCATTGGAGCATATCTACGTGGAAGCAAATAAGAGTGGTTCACTATATAAGGAACGATTCCTTAGAATTTAAAAATGATTTCCCAGCAGCAGTATAGAAGCAACAGAATTGAGAGGGGAAAAAACAGATGAGAAAAAATGGAGAAATGAACCATACTTAGAAATTGAAACACAATAATTGCAAATGCAAAAATAATCAAAACCCAGAAATTGAAACATCTCAACGGCCAAATCCAGAAATTAGAACTAAAATTTGAAAAAATAGAATAAATAACCCTTGACATTACCCAGGAAACAACCACCATCTGTGAAGGTAGCCTAGATCGGTGCCGCCCAGAATAAAGTTCCGCCACAAACCACCCGATTAGCTTTCACCCTTAACGTCACCTCTGTTCTTGCTCGTCATCGTCGCATGAGGTTGTCGCCGCCGCGAGCTCCTCTGTTTCTGGTTTGGGGTCCATAAATTAGAAACCCATAAAGACGAGGTAGATCGTCGGCTGGAGGTCGTGCATGCAAGGGAAGAGAAACCTAGGGAATGGGTGTTTAGGGAAAATGGAATAGGGTGAGGGGGAGAGGGAGAGGGAAACAGATATTGATAGTGATGGGGAGGAGAAATTGAGATTGAGAGTGAGGGGGAGAGGGAGAAGGAAATGAAATTTTGAGAAGAAGTGAAAAAAAGATGATGATAGTGAGGGGTAAGGGGAAGAGAGGAAGGTTCCAGATTTTGCAAAGTTGAACGGTTGAAGAACGTGAATGTGAAATAAAATCATAATAAACATTCAATTTTATATGATTATTATTCTTCTCTTATTTTACAATTTCATATAATTGTTATTTTAAATTAACTGGGTAAAAACAAAAGTTACTAAGGGACCAAAATGCAAAATAAAAAGTATAGGAACTACATAATAAATTAGCTATGAATGACTACATTAAATACAATCAAGTCATCCATTGATCCAAAAAACAACTGTTCTATATCAATTGATTCTTTGAGGGTACCCTAACAGCTCCCTTAAAATAAACATAGCCTGAAAATGAAGAGATAAAAACTAATTAATCATGTTTGTTACTGCTAAATATTTCTCTGAGAACATTACTCATTCATTCGATAAAGATACGAGGTGAAAAAAATTACCATGAATGCATCACCGGCCAAGACAGCAAACATGGAAGGTAAGACATCAACCTGGAACCATTCCCCATTATTCAATTGGATTTCTAAGCCATTTAAGCTCTTATTCACTATAGTTAGGAAGCTTGAGTCCGCATGAGGATGCACTCCTGCATTGATCTCACCAACCCGTGGTGCTCTGTATTTGTAGAATCTGAGCACATAATCGATTGATTCGATCAAAGACTCACTCTTCTGGTTGTCCAGGCCATAGCTCTCAAACACCACTCTCTTCACAATATCTAGTTATTCCAGTTTCTTTGCATAGGAATTGACACTTCCACTAAAATAAAAATCAAAAGTTTATACATTAACCGCTTTTGAATTCCACCCACTACAAAAAAAAGGTTGTTTAGCGGCCGAAAATAGTGACCGAATTTTTCGGTTGCTTTTTGCGACCGAAATGGCGACCGATTGTAGGATCTACATGAAGTATTGATTAGAGATAATACTGCGACCGAAATAGCGACCGAAATAGAGCGTAGCAGGGTTATCGGTCGCTATTTCCGTCGCTAAATAAAGGAACTTAAAAGTCAGTAATTTTATTCCTTCTTAGCGACCGAAATAGCGACCGAATTAAATGCAACGGTTGAAAGTCAGAAATTTTATGTATTCTTAGCGACCGAAATAGCGACCGAATTAAATGCAACGGTTAAATTTTATTTACATTTGCGACCGATATTAATTCGGTCGCTAAACGGGGCGTAAAACAAATTAAAATCGCGCGTGTTAGCGACCGATTTAATACTCCGTCGCTAAATTTATGAATTCAAATGTCAAATTACCTCATCCCGCGACCGAATTTAGCGACCATTTTTTATTTAAGTGATTGGCGACCGATTTAGCGACCGATTATTTCGGTCGCCAAATTATAAATCCATAAAATTGTGAAATCTTTCCCTTCTTCCTCATTTCTGCCATCTCTTCCTTCCTCACCCATCTTCTTCTCCCTCGCGTTCAGGCCGCCAGTACTGGTCACCGTCGCCACCACCGTGTAGTGCGCACCGCCACCACCGCCGTCTCCGGTAAGCCTCCGTCCTCCTCCTCCTCTTCTTCCATCTCTTCCCTCTTCCTCTCCTCTCTTCCTTTCCCCTCTTCCTGCTCTGTTTTTAATTCCGCCCCCCCGTTTCAGGCCGCCAACCAATACTCCGGCTACCAACACGCAGCTCTCCGGTCACCACGTACGCGCAAAGCTCCTCCTACCCTCTTCTCTCCTCATTTTGTGCATTCCCTGCTCTGCCTTGAGGTAACCATGCATGGACTCTCTATGTATCATTTTTTATTTTGCTTCATTGTTTCATTGCTTGCTTTATTGCTTACTACTGAGAAGAGCTACTTGTGTATTTCATGTGAGTTGTGAGTTGTGATGATAATTTGTTTTCATGTGTCATTATTTAATCACTCCTATTAGGATTAGGAAGCTCTCATTGACAAAGCACGGGAAATCTGTTTTTGTAACTTTTTTTTGAATGCATCGAAATATCAAAAGTCAAGACTGTGCGATTAGAATTGATGTTTACTTGAGCCACAGAATGCCATTGCTGCCTGTGAGACTGCGAAACATAAACAGGTTTTGGTTTTTTGTTGATTATTGACGTACCGATTTAACGAGAAAATTTAATCTGAGAACCCTTCTGGTTTGCTTCTTGTTGAATTAGCTGTGAAATTACCTTCCATTTCAAAGCATCTTAGTCTTTGATTTAGATTCAGTTCTGCTTTGTGAAATGCATCTAAATTGGTTAGTGAGGATGTGTGCTATGGATTTTCAATTTGTTTTGTGCTAGGTGTCTACAATTTCAAACATGGATAGTTCCTGTCTATAGTTCAAACAAATGACCAATACTGAGGCAGTTGTTTGAAGACCAATCTAGTTTAACATGTCCAAGAACAAGATTGTCCCTGTGTTAATGACGTGTTTTCTATTAAATATGGAACTTGTAATTTCTGGTCTGTTTATCTTTCCATATCTTGGCTGAATTTATGTCTTTGAATATCTCACAATAGTATGATCTATAGCCTCTGTGATGCAGCTGTTTACTTCTTTGTGAATAATTTCATATCGTATTGTACGTGTATGCATTCTGATTGTATTGTATTTTGATTCATTTGTAATCCATGAATTTGTTGGTTCTTGTCTGAATCTGTTTCAAAAATTTCAAAAGAGGGTTTTAGGGATTTCAAGTTCTTGTTCACTTCTTTGTAAACAAAAAAAATATTCTTTGTTGGAGTATGAAATGATCTAAAAACATTATTGTAGCCTGTAATTCCAAGAGAGCTTTTCACTCATTTTGAATCGGATTCATTTGGTAATTCTACTTATCTCTTTTCTGTTTGATGATGTAAATTTATTGAAGGCTGGTACTTATATCTGAGCATGTTCATACATTTGGATTGCTATGAAGAATAGTCTATTCTCTTTAAAATAAAAATCTTTCAATAACAATGAATCAATGTAATTAGAATAATTTGATATATATTTATTGATAACTTGTTTGGAAATGATTATGGAATCATATTTGTATATATTTACATTATAAGCATTGGAATGAATTGATAAAGTGTTATTAGTTCGTAAATGGCATGACTTTGTTGTTGTTAATATTCATTTACTAATTTAAAGTCCATGAGCTTAATTAGAAAGTCTCTTCTTGAAGCCAACAAAAGCGAGTCTCTTAGATAATGAAGGATTAAGTATAGGGTTAGATAAAATGAAGGGCTAGGCACAGTTTGCCAGGCACATGCATGACGTGCCGTCATCATTAAAACATTATTCACATTAGAAAGCAGCTTTGTACACAATATTATGAAAACAACTCTGGTTTTTTACTCATTTGTTTCATTAGGAAATGGAGCTTTCCAGAAATAGTTGTTGATGACCATCCTTACTAGGTTATCTAGCCACTTCCGGTAGGAAAAGTCCTCTCTATGACCATCCTTCAAAACGACGTAAATGCATCTGCTTTCCTGAAAACTACTATGTTTGCTAATCTGTAAAGTTTCATGTGAAGTTGCATTTCTTTGTTCTATTTTAACATGATAGTATGCTACATGGATATTTCCATCTTTTATTATTATCACTTGATGAAGTTTAGACATATGACTTGTTTTCCTTATCGTTTTATCAGAAAATGGACCCGACTAAATGTTTTGAGACAGCCATCCATATAGACCAGGTACAGTATCTCATCAACTTAAGAATAACGATCGGATTCACGTAATGATGGTTAAGGCATAAACTAATCATTTACTAAATTGTTCTTGTGTATTTGCAGGATTTGATTTCAATCCCGCGATCATTCTACCGTCGTTGGGGACAAGAAATACCGCTTGTTGTGACTATTGAAGACAAAAGCGGAAATATGTTCAATGGGAATATAGTAATCCATGAGGATCACCCATATTTTGCAACAGATATAAATGGTATCAGGGAGTTGTATTTGTTGTCCACTGGTGCATTGGCAAAGTTTAAGTACCTTGGGGGTTCTCGCTTCTACATGTTCATCCCTTTGGAAGATTGATGAGTTTTGATATTTTGATTAGTACTTATTGACTGTGGTGTATTTTTATGTTTTGATCGTTAATTAGTACTTATTAAACTTTTTTTTTATAAACAATTATTAAACTTGCGTTAATTAATGTATATGTTTTCTTGATCATATTGACTGTGGTGTTTTGGATCGTTAGTACATCATATTTACGTTTTCTATTTAGTTAAAAAAAATATTGGTGTATTTTGTTTATATCATAAATTAAAAATCAATGGGGTAATAGTTGAAAAACTATATTTGGTCGGCAGGATCGTTACAGGAAAATTAAAAAAAAAACAAACAAAATTTACGACCGAAATAGCGACCGAATATCGGTCACCAAATTAGGCGAGCTGGGTATGCGACCAACTATACGGCGACCGAAATATATACTTTTGCGACCGAAATATCGGTCGCAGATTTTCTGACAAGAAATATAAGTTCGGTCGCTAAAGATTTAGCGACCAGGGTTTCTGCTACCCCCTTAATTCGGTCGCTAATTCGGTCGCTATACAGTATAGCAACCGAATTATCATGTTTAGCGACCGAAATATTCGGTCGCTAAATAGGTTTTTTTTTGTAGTGACCTCGCGGAGGACTGGCAAATTTCTTACCCACATTTGAAAAGAGATCAAATGCATTCTATAAATCAAAATCCCTAATTTAACTCAGTCTATCCAGAAATCAAATGCATTCTATAGAGAATAAAATTGTTACCTGGAGCAGAGCAACAATGGAGGAATAAAGAACGAGAAGGAACTAGAATCAGAGAGGAAGGCTACAGGGACAGGGAGACTCACGAACTGGAGAACCAGAGGTGAGTATGAGTGGCGATCGGTGTGGCGATGTTGGTGAGGCAGCAAGTGTGCTATTCCTTGGAGCTTTACTAGGAGGGGCCATGAGCGGCCGTTGTAGTGGAATTGGCGACTGGCAGGTGGAGTAGGCGAGGCAGCAACGGCAAGCGATGATGTTCCTTTACTTCCATAGAGGGTTGGAGATGTACCAGTAACAAGCAAAGACATGAACAGTGGGGACGAATTTGCACTAGGGATTGAATCTAAACACCCCAAAAAGTATATTAAAAAAAAGTTCTGAACTTCTGAGGGGAGCCGTTGCTCCCATCCGCCCCTTCTAAGGTCCACCTATGCCCATCTCTCTACAAAGTGTTAAGTGGCTGTTTTGACTTTTTTAGGTCTCTGTAAATTTCATTAGAAGAAGTATTCAAGTCAGCTCTTGGCTTTTTGAGTTTCAGGTTGGTTTTTTTTTAGGATTTGTTCTTAATGGTTTGTGTGGGTTCAATGGCTAGCTCTGTTTTATTTCTTGTGTTTTGGGTTCTATGTGACTTTAACTTTTGTAAACACAATACTATAATCTTTTTAGGGTAATCTTTAGTTTATATTTGTAGTTGTCTCTTTTGTATATGATTGGGATACCCCAAGTACTCATTTTAATAAAATTTTTGCAAAAAAAAAGGGTTCATTAATTAAGATTTTTTTTTATCATGTGCAACCTTACACAATAATTATTTATTGAAAAATTAGATAATTTATTTTTAAAAGTATAAAACATACAAATTTCCTATAAATTTACACTGTTAGGTTCCTTAATCCATCCAAGATTACACAAAATGAAAAAATGGCCATATTAATAATGCCAAACCGTTGTTTAGTTCAATATGAAATCCATGTGTATCTCTTATGCAATGAAGGTGAAGGATATGGTGCACCACCCAAGTGCCAACACTTTGGTCATTCAATTTGACACTTGGTTAAGTAGACTTTTCAACTACTCACCCCTTTCATCAAATGGTCAAAGCATATTTTATTATTGTTGTATTTGTAAAAGAATGTATTGTATTTGCTTAAATACCCTTTTTATTTTATTTTAATTAATTAATAAAAAAATTGTTTACGACAACCCTCCTCCTTCTTTTCAAGTTTCAACATATTACGCGGTCCACGTTCCCCGTCGTCGTCAGTCGTTCGCAAGTAACCCTCGTTCGTCGTCTATGCGTCACTATTGCCTGTCGTCTGAGCTTCGCCGCCACCATGTTTCAAGATTGCAACTTTGTATAATATGTCCCAAAAAAATCACAAACTTTCAAGCTTGCAAAGAAGGAAAACACAAAACAGTAAATCTGTAAATAAAGAAGAGGAGGGTTCACGAAAACAGAACATTATTAGGTCTTGAAAAGAGGAGGGTTCATGAAATAGTAGATCTGAAAAGAAGAAGTCGTAGATCTGCCATTGAATGGGGGTTCATGATTCGTCGCACCCCTTACTGCCGTCACCGCACCGTCAACGTCTCTTCCCACCCAATTTCGAACCAGATCACACAGGTGCTTCTCAATTTCTGAACGTATGTGATGGAAACGGAGAGGGGGAAACCGAAAAAGACGTGGAGCTTTGGAAACGACCGATTTCGAAATGGCAAAGGGCGGCGGAGTGGAGGACTCCTATGTCTTCCACCAGGATCGAAAACAAGAATGGGTTGTGGTGGTGGCGTGGCGGAGATGGTATTCGCAGTCTTCTTCTCCAGCAATGGCAAGGTGGTTGCCGGAGCAAGCGGCGCGAACTTAGTTGGGGGGAGAAAGTCCACTACATGAATTTTATTTTGCCATAATTAGATTTTTCATCAAAATAACAATATTTTAATGTAGGTAAACTTTGCAAATACAAAGAATACAGATGCTATACTATAATTTACTGTCTTTATAAAGTTTGACTACAATATAAATACATCCAGAAAATTTGAAAATTTGACTAACCCATGTGGCACTTTGGTTGGCCCAAAATTTGCCACATGAGTGGTGCACCAGTGCACCACTTTGGTGAGTGGTGAACCATAGACGAAACCTGCAATGAATAATGAGAGCATTAAACCAAGTTCTTTCTCCACCGCCTAATAGTTGGATAAGGTATTACATTAAAGAGGCGCCGCACCACACTCTAGAGGTGTGCAAAACTCTGTTCGACCCTTAAACCGTCCCAACCCATAGTGTCCGGATTGGGTCTGACCCTACCCCGCATAAGAGAAAGGACGAACCTGCATCCCATTTAGTGACCCAGTGTCGGGTCAGGACGGGTCCGGGTGGACCTTCGGATTACGCAACCCGTCCCATATAATAAAAATCTACTTTTATTTTCATCTCTCCATAGCTTACGTTTCACATATGATATATTTTGTGATTTTTGTAACATTGAAAGAATCTTGTTTGATGAAAGTATCCTGTTTTTATCAATGTGACTTTGGTAACACGAGCATCAAGGAAGCATCAACCAAAAGGATCTATTTGTTGATATTTTGTAACATTCAGTTTTGGAACTATTTGGTGACAAGAGATCAATTAGTGGCTTTTAGGTAGAATCTTTTGCCGATATTTTAGCTTATAAAAAAAATAATATTTTTTCTCACTCACAGAAATTTAGTTTACAAAGAATCTATTTAACTTCGGGTCAACCCGGTCCTGTCCTATTTAGACTCGGTCTTAAACCAACCCGCATATGATCGGGCTCCTTCGGGCCTAGGGACGGGTTCAAGTTCAAAGAATTGACTCTATCAATGTTTACGACCGGGTAAGGGATATGTAAAACCCGTCTCAACCCGTTCCACACTCACCCCTACTGCACACTATCATTCCTGTTGCATTCATAATTAAAGTACAAGCTATAAACTTTAATTACAGTTGCCCATTACTTCTCCAATAAGACTTAAGCATATAGTTTTAGGGTCTGGTTAACCGTTAGCATGACTCTATTCATTATAGGAACCGAACATCAAACTGGGCACTATTCCTCTTCTTAAGGAAAATTTTCTCTCTCAATCAAATTCACACATCACTCATAGGAAGATGAGATGAATTATCACACTCTCAACTCACGGCACACACAAAGGGAGACTAGAGAATCAATCTTGTATTTTTTCTTAACTCAATTCTTGATTTTGATTCATACCACAAAGGGAAAGTTTCATGAGGAATAGGGTCATCCTAACGAGTGCCCTTAGTGCCTCCCTTTGTGGCTAACCGTTAGCATGACCCTATTCCTCTTCCTAAGGGCACTCGTTAGCATGACCCTATTCCTTATAGGAACCAAACATCAAACTTGATTTTCAAGAAAAGACAAAGCTCAAACTAAAAACTTGAAACAAGATATCATTATTTGATATCAGAAACACGTGACTAGGAAAATTTTATCTATCAATCAAATTCGCGCAGCACTCATAGGAAGAGGAAATGAATTATCACACTCTCAACTCACGACACACACAAAGGGAGACTAGAGAAACAATCTTGTATTTTTTCTTAACTCAATTCTTGATTTTGATTCACACCATAAATGCAGTACATGTACAAGTTTTTATAGGCTAAAAAAAGGTCATGCTAATTTTAATGAACCAAGAAAAGTGAATTTTCATTGGAAAAGTAAGTATTTCTCTTTTTCAAATATTAAATACATCAATTCCCCATGAAAACTTTACTTTCTTGTTTCCTTAATAAGTTCTCTATGAGACACCCCGATGTCCCATTAAAGAAAATCCTAATTAACTAACCTTAATTGTGTTATAAGCACTAAACATACATAACAGAAAATAGCGTTATTAAAAACAGAAACTTAAAAGATATAAATATAAGAAGTACACCACACATACATATATAACCATAAAAGTACAAAACTGTCTAGGGCACCCCATCAGTAGGGTCCCACAGTATACATACTAGTACAAACTGGCATAAGCAATGAAAGATACAATGTCTCGAAAGATGCACTGGCCATAAACTCTATACTCAACTACTCGGGTCCACTGCTCGTCCTCCAACATCTGGCTCATAAGGGGTTCCATCAAGCTCCTCCGTAGCTGGCTTCTCCGCAGGGTCTTCTCATATTAATCACATAAATAAAACATACATAAATGAATAGGGAGATAAGAAACTAGCTATCATCATGTACAGAAAATGGTACATAGCATATAACAAATAATAGCACACAGACATGCATCAAATAATATCCATATATAGATATAACAATCATCCTCGAAATAGATTATATTCCTCTACCCGTCGCGCTCATGCAACTGGTCCCGTATGCTGACGTGGCCACCACCTAATCCTGTCACACATACCTCGTCTGATTAGGGATATTAGTCAGTCGTCCACAAGGACTAAGAAAGTGTCACAGTAGTCTTCCTCAAATCTCATCATCCGCAGGGCACTCACCTGTGACTACATACGAGAGTGTCACGGTAGTCTTCCTCGAACCTCATCATCTACAGGGCACTCACCCGCGACTCACCCTAACCTCGTGTGTTCCACTCACACGACTGTGATCAATACCACACAACTATATGAGTCTCGCCAATTCGTATTGGGTCATAACCTAGTACCTCAACCTTTCGTCATCACCTCAATCTCATATTTCAAGTCATATCATATAGTTCATCTTTAATAAAATATTATTTAATTAGGTTAGGCACTACTAAGTCTCTTATAATACACTCCCCCAACATGCATCTCTCAAATACATCGTATATCATTACCTAGATGCCAACTACGCATGCAAAAATAATCATAGCATGTTATCACCCAACTTATGTTATCACATATTAAAATAATATTAAAATATTAAAATCATACTTAATCAGATAACACATATAAAACATATTATCACACTAAACATATTATCAACAATGACCATAATAAGATAATAATAAAATAATAATAAAATATTTAAATAAACAAAATTATCCACATATAACATATTAATCTAACAGCACACAACAAGCAGCTCCAATACGATAAAATCAAACAACCTCAAATATTTTAAAATTAACCTAACGGCGATAAACCTACAATCTCCATATCATCATTGGTACCACTAAGTAGTCGCCAATGTGATATTGACATTGTCAATTATTCACCCACTAGTAGGGTTTAGGTCGCCCTACGCCATTATTGTAAAATATACTACTTAGCCATTTCCGACGATAGGTGTCTTCTTTCTCCCACCTGAGATGTCTTAGGCTAGCCCTGGAGCAACGGAACGAACACTCCCGCTACTGCCTCTAATTTGCCACGTATGGTTCTGGTACCTCTGGTGCTCCAACAATTCACTTGGATACATGTACACCTAGCAGACATCATTGATAACCCTAATACGAAGACGAAACGTAAAACCGATAACCGAGTAAGGATAAAACCTCAATATCGTCATCGATGGCATGTCGGCATAAAAAGAGCATTGGCTTATCTTAGCCTTAGCAAGAAAAGAAGGATAGGGTTAAGAAATAGGCATTTCCACGAGTACGATGGTGTATTCGGAATTGCGATAGGATGAACGGATTGATCGAAAATCTCTTGGGAACTCTCTCTCCTCTGGTTCTCTCTCTCTCTATATATATATATTCTCTGTTCTCTCTTTTACTCCGTGTAAAAGTGAACTTCGGTTCACTTAAGTCCCTTTTTATTTTTGTCCCTCAGCCTGCTTGCGTTCAAGCGTGAAAATCCCCACCTACGGGTGCTCGAGCGTTGACCAAAGTCACTACAAGAATTTAAGCTATTTCCCAGGGCATATTACCCAGGGCAAAAAATCCCTAGGAAAATTTGAATTTTCCCACGGTTAAAGCCCTGGGAAAGTTCTCACTATGGTTCCAACAGGTTGGGCCGTGGGTAACAGGGCGCCAACTGCTCCCGCTTGTTTTCCCACGGGTTAGACCCTGGGAAAACATGTTTGTCCTTAACGCGGCGTTTCCCAGGGACTGTACTATCATAAAAGGAGCGGCATTTCCCCGGGACTGTGCCGTCGTAAAAGGAGCGTCGTTTCCCAGGGGCAAAGCCCTGGGAAATATGTACATACAAACCGCCCATTCATCACTCTCTGCATGTGAACGGCGTGCCTTCTCCTTCACTCGTTGTACGCGAACGGCGTCGCCCCAACCTCCTTCTCGCCGCCCAGCCTTTTCCCGGTTCGTCAGCACCGTCCCAAAGCCTTGCTCTGGTCCCCTCGCCTCCGTGACGTACCCCTGCCTCCGCGACGTCCCCGTGCCTCCGTGACGTCCTTGCGCCTTGCTCTCGTCCACCGCACCGGTAAGCTTTTATTTTCACTTTCGCCTTTGCCTTCGCTCTGTGTTAGAACTTGCTCGCTTCCCTTCCTTGTTCGTCCCCAAACGCCACTCATCAAGCTTTTCCGCTGGTACGCTCCTCTTCATCTTCCTCTGGCATGTGCACAGTTGAGGTTCATTTAGGTTTGTTTGTGGATTTTGGGACATTAAGGTTCATTTGATTTGCACAGTTGAGGTTCATTTAGGTTTTTGTAACTGGAAGTTGATTTGCACATTTGGGTTCATTTAGGCATTAAATTTGATGAGTGAATAAATTAAAATGAATAAAACAAACTAGTCCTTTGCTCCTAATTAGAAAATTTGTTCAGTTTTATCAAGCATATGTAGTCTCCGTGTGTTTTAGAAGCCTATGTGATTGTGCTGAATAATTACATCTGAATAATTACATTGTTGCACTTTATGCTTCTGGAGCACAAATGTCTTTGACGCCATTGCATAGTGCATATGCTTAGTGAAATTCCTTCCTGAGGTTACTACATTTGGGCTAGAGTTCTTATGGTTGATTATATTCATTTAATATCATATATAGTACAAGAGAGACCCCTGAACCCATTCACAGAAATTCAACAAACACAAACAAAGTGCCAAAAAATCAATTTTAATTTACTGATAACTCCATATCATTCACTTGCCAAATTAATGATGTTTGCACAGAAAACCAAAACAAAACTTATTAGTGAGAAATCCTACTATCCTAGCATGCTCCTCCTGAAGTACTATTATAATGCATGTTCAGGAATGATCTCTAATTCTCTATCTATTATTTATCTACAGTTTTGTTATTTAAACATAAAAAAATCCGACACCTGCAACAACGGGTTAAGTTCAAAATCATGGTTAATGGTGTGTTGAGTTTGGTTAACATGTACACCAAGATTGAATAACTCATTAACCATCTGCTGAACTGTATCAACCAATATTTTGTACATCATTAATGTTATAATTTATCTGGATTTTTTATTAATATGCAGAAGATGGATTGTTATCCTTCGAATCGTAGTTGAGTGTATGATAGGCTATATCCGAAAAGAAGGGGTTTGAAACCAACTTTCGTAGATGGGGTTGAAGAGTTTGTTACCCAAGCAAAGCAACAAAAGTGTTTCATCGATGATGGAAACCGAATTAGATGTCCGTGTGCTAAATGCAGATGTCGAAAGATTAAGAGTGAAGACCTTGTGAGGACTGACTTGTATATGAATGGGTTCCAGGAAAATTACTGGATTTGGACTCTCCATGGTGAAGAAGTGCCACATGTTGATTTAGGGGTTGACGAGAATTGCACGGGTGCCTCAAGCACTCGTGCAGGTATGGGATGTGGGGAACAATTTGTGTCAATGCAGGAGATGGTGGTTGATGCTCTCGGGGTAAACGAGGTGCACAATTACGATAACACTGAAGATCTTCCGAATGAGGAGCAACAATATAGTCCAGGCTATTCACCCTCACCTTCAGTTGCAGATGTGCATGAGCAGTCAGAGGAGCCGGTGGAGCCAGTGGAGCTAGATGGGTCAGAGGTAGTTGAGCTCATGCCCGATGGTCGACCTATTATTAGGCCTAGTGGTAACGGGTAAGAATTAATAAAATTTCTATGTGTTTGGTTGATTCATGCATTTTATCATAATTTATTACCATGTGTTTGATTGGTTCATGCGTCTTTACTATTAAGGTTCCTTCCTTGTAAGAGAGCAGCGAGTGCCATCGCGTTTGTTATCCAGCAAAGGTATCATAGGACAATTACATCATGGGGAAAACTCACTGACAATGAGCGGATTAGTATGTTTGATGCGTTTAGAGTAAGTAGCAAATTTCAATTTACTTAATGTGATTTTTATTATTTCCGAAACTATTAGTATAACAATTGTTATTTATCTTAATACAGGGTCAGGCGGCATGGAGGAACGAAGATGAGTCAGAGATCAAGAGGATCTTTCACCATAAAGCCTCTGAACACCTTTCTGATATGCTTAGGGAGGCTCGTGAGAGTGGCATACAGCGATCCTGGATTGGAGATGGTATTTGGGAGGAGTTGCGTCGTTATTGGGCTTCTGATCAATTTAAAAAAATTTCTGATCAGGCAAAGAAAAATAGAGCATCAGAAAAGGGTGGGAGCCTGCACACGGGAGGTAGCATTTCCCAGTCGCAGTGGGCAGATCGCATGGTATGCTCATAATGTCATTCTTTATGCATTAAATGTATTTATTCCAACATCATAGTTCATTAATTGTTATGTTAATCATCTATGCTTGTGTTATAGGCTCGCCGGTATAATCGAGGAGTACAAATTCATGAGGTTCACAAACGCACCCATACTAGGAAGGATACTAGCGAGTACATAGATGAGCGCTCCAAGCGCACTCAGGTAATATGCCCTTTTGATTTTTGAAGAAGCTATTGACTTTAATAGATATTGTAAAACTCATACTTTGCTGGACTTGAGAGGCAGAGAGCCTCAATTGTTATGACTAGTTTGAGCATTGGCTTTTAAGGAGTTTAATAAGAAAGCAAGATTGTATTTCACATATTCTTTACTGAAGTGAGTATCTTTTTCAACTTTCACATTCTAATTTTAGTGTTGTTAATCAATTTCATTGGACAAAGACAAATTATATAAGTATGTGGTTGTTGCTTTGACTCTCAAGCCAGTTTGAATATATTGCTTTGTGTGAATCTTATTAAGCTTTTGATGACTTGCAGTTTTAAATTGTGGTGTTCATTTTGTAAAGTTTGGGATGTTATAGGTTTAGGGGAAACTCTGTCCAATTTTCTGCATAATTAATCGTGTAACATACTATTCATGTTTTGATTACCGAGTCTGTAGAGTCACTTTATATTTGGACCTATTGATACTGCCTGGCATTGGAAATGTTATAACTAGTTTGGACATGATAATTTGTGTGCATCCTATTGAGCTTTTGATGATGATTTATGGATTTAAATTGCGGTATTCCGTTTGTAAACATTGGGATGTTGTAGTTTTAGGGGAAACTCTGTCCATTTTTCTGCATATTTTATCTTGTAACATATTGTTCAAATTTTGATATCTTGATGTATTGTAACAGGAGGAGTTTCATGAGAGGATGAGTCAACATAGGTCTCAAGCATCAACCTCTTCACCATCCACCCCAGCTAACCCACAAGAGGACGAGCAGCTTGCGCTGAATGTTTGGGCAGAAGTCGTCGTCGGCAAGTATAAGGGTCGTTTGTACGGTGCTGGAGACCTTGCCGCCAACTATCGGAAAGGGCCCTCGCGCAAGTTAGAGATTAGGGTTGGAGCGTCCACCACTTGCAGTCGTTGCCCTCAGGAGTCTGCGGAGATTGCTCAGTTGAGGCAGATGTTGGCCGCTTCCCAGAAGAGGGAGCGGCAGAGGGATGAGGAGCATCGTCGGATGATGGATACAATGCGACAGCTGATGGAGACAACGATGCGGCGATTGCGGCCGCAAAGAGCCCCCACAAAGAACGGCGGCCTAGTCAGACGACCCAGCGTGCTCAGGAGGACGACGACTCTCTTGACCATTTGTTGCGGATCCTTATAATGAGGATTCTTAGACTTTTGAATGAATTTATATGTTTATTTTACTTATCATGTTAATTATGGTTTGAAATACTTTTTTCGTTGAACAAATATGATTTGAATAAGATTTTTTGTAGAACAAATTGTTTGCTTGAATTATGATGTTAATTTCTTTGTTGATGCATTCATATAAATTATTTATTTATCTAGTTTAACATTAATGTTAAGCTATAAATAAAGTTTTATAATTTAAAAAAAACATATATTTCCCAGGGTTAAAACCCTGGGAAACCTTTCCCAGGGTTAAAACGCTGGGAAATATTTCCCAGGGATTACCCGTGGGAAAAGTTTCCCAGGGTTTTAACCCTGAGAAATTTCCCAAGGGCGTAAGGTATTTCCCAGGGCTTACCCGTGGGAAAAGTTTCCGACCCCTTAAAAACTGATGGATCTGAATCTGTGGGTCATCCCTGGGAAATGTGTACTTTCCCACGGATTTTCTGGATTTCCCAAGGCCTTTGGCCTTGGGAAACAGCGAAAATTCTTGTAGTGAGTCAACTACTTCAGCATGAAGGAAGCTGACACGTGTTCTGTCAAATTTTGACGCGTGTTTGGCCAATCAGCACTTTTCACGCTCAAGAGTGGCCATCCTCACGCTCGAGTTTGGACCAGGTTGACCAGCCAAATTAGCAAACCCTACTTCACGCGTTTTGTCGTGTTTTGAGCTCGTTTGAAGTCCGATTGACCTCAAATTTGAAACATAGACTCCTCAACATCTAACGAACAAGATCAAGTCCTCAAACATGCCTAATATCTTCCTCAAACATAAATTTTCTATTGTGCATTCTTAAGCGTTCTAAACGGTATAAAGGAAACCCTAGAATATGTTCTCATTCGATTTGACGCCGGTTGATCATGTACTTTCCATGCAAGGTTTCCAATGCTTAAACATGCATATTAGACATATAATCAAGACCTTAAACATGGTCATTAAACGTTTAAACAATATCATAAAACACGGATATTACACCCTGAGGGCACTCGTTAGTATTCTCCTTAGCAATAAACTACATATTTTTACTACTATATATTTAGCTGAAAGCATTAAATGATTCATTCATGGGCTGTGTTCTTTGTTCACAGAAGCTTAAAATTATTATTATAATAACTTACGTTATGTACTCATGCGAATGCGCAACACGTACGCGATACTTAAAAGAAAGGTTAAGATAAAAACTTAATTGGATTTCAATTGGCATGGGGGTGTTTGGCTTCTAGCTAATATGAAGGTTGTCTGCCTTTTTCTCCTACACGGGGTCAGTTACTATTGTGTGCTTGTCTCTAGCCTTATTTATTCAGCAGGTGGAGTTGCTGGTACTGTTTATTTCGGTTGCAGCTCTTGTGCATGAGTATTTCAATGGAGATGGCTTGGTGTCTTTAGACTATTTACCTCTTTGTGAGAGTGCTACACACCGTGAGGATTTGGTGCGTTGAGAGAAACACCGGTGAGGTAGTTGAGAGTAAGTTGTTTTGTGAGGAAGTGATTCACTTTGAGAGATTGTTCATCCATTCATTAAGTCACAAGATACATCATTTTATCAATATTGTTTTATTTTTTTAATTTTTTTTATGCACAATCAAATGCATCTAATGATCTATATAAATAAATGCGTGAATGTATGAAAATAATGAATATAGGGAATCCAAATCCATAATTACAAATTCTGTCTTGATACATGTATTTTTAATATTAATAAATTAAAGTAGTTAAGAATGGGGTTATCATTATCCCTTTTTTGTTGTGACGAATCTTGTATGTGTTCCTAATAAAAGGAATTTATCCATTTTTGAGGTTTCAAAGGAGCGTGTAAACACATAAGAACTGTTGAATTGAAATGAAAAAATAGATGTAACTCCAGTTACTTCGAAAAAAATTGATAAGATGTTTGGAGCAAGAATGCTTAGGAGTGCCTCAACGAAATTGAGCTCTGCCTTAGTACTATACCCATGGTTTACTAACTTATAAGCTGTTTGCTTTTGCTAGTTTGTTTATTGGTCCTTTTTTGCAGGTTTGCCTCTTCGCTCAGAAACAGGCATTTTTACTGGTTTGTGAAAGATTGTGTTGAGAGAGTAATTCATGTGAGGGGTGAGCCATGAGTTTGAGAGTTTGAGCTGAAACACTTGTGAGTGGCTTCAGGTTCTTCTTTGTTTTGGTTAAGGCAGTGTTGTGAGAGTGAAACACTTTGTGAGAGGTGTGGCATGGTTTTGAGTGTGGAAACGTCAGTGGGATAGGTTCTGAGAGTTTTGAGTTGAAACATGTGAGGGGGCTTAGGTTTTGGGGTGTGTCCTGCTCTGTGTGAGGCAAGCTGTGTGTGTTAGTGTTCGGTGGTATTATACTCATTCACCTCACGATTTTGGATTTTTGGTGGTGTCCCTTGGTTGATTGCTCTTCTTCATTTCGAATTCCTTATACAAGAGAAAATGTTTGAAGAAGTTAACCAATAGAGACCTAATATACAATCGGACTACAACACCAATCAGAAAATACAGTGCTAGTTCTAGTGAAAAACCAAACCCAAGATCGAATCTTCATCAAATCTATGATACAAATAAGATCAAAACTACCAATTATAAAGGTTTATTATTAATAATTTTTTGTAAAATTATTATTATAATTTTTTTTTGATAAGTCAACGTTAGTATTTAATGTTAGTTGTTATGATAGGGGGATGGGGATGTGATTTGAACTCCTTATCTCCAAAGTGAACTTGGAGTCTCCTATATCCCTTAGCATCATCAAGTGAGCTACCTAAGTGAAAAATTATTAATATAGTGTGATGTAAATAATAACATTTCTTCGTGAAGGTAATTTTTTTGGGACTTTACTTCCCTTCTTTACATAAAAATAAATAAAAATAAAAAATAATTAAATATAAAATAATAAAACCTCTTTTCATCAGAAGTTCTAATTTATTTATTAAATCAAAGAGACAAATTAGACAATTATCACCATCAAACATGGACTCGCACTTGAACAATATGAAAGGATTTAATTCCTATAGCCGGTATTGGTAGGCGTGTCAAAAGGGACCAAGCCTGATGAATTGGCTCGATCAACCCGATATAAAGCCTTGATTGGGCTAACAAAATTTAAGTTTGAAATATTTTTAGCTTGACTCGACTTAGCCACAAACTTGTTGCACAACATGGGCTGGATCGTGGTGGGATGGGCCAACCTACTGGCCTAAACAATATTTCAAAATATAATAAATTAACATTTATTTTTTTGCATAAACAATATTTATATTAATTAAAAGAGGATATTTGTATTGAATGCCACGTCAAAAATATTTTGTATTGATGGTGGATGGTACTCATCATGCATTATTTTTTTTTTTTTGGTTGAGAAAAAATAGGGTAATGGGATGGTGAAAATGTTCGAAACACTTACAAAGAGCTCAATAAGGAATATTTAATTTATTTTAGTCTTTAACTTAGTTAAATTAAACGCTTTATTTATATTTATAAAAAATTAAAAGAACAGACATAATTAATTAGTTTAGACTTTCATTTATTTTGTTTATATTGTTAATAAACGATTTTTTTTTAAAAAAATATAGGTCCATGGATCACGAAGAAGCACTCCTAAAACTTCAAACCACAACTACCACCTGGGTTTCTTCATCATTATCCAAATTTTGTAAAGGTCTATTGATTCAACTTTTTTCCATGTCTCCCTTCCTTTCTTGTGGTACTTAATTGTGTGGATGGTCTAGCCTTTTTTTTTGGTCTGTCTGTTTTATGGCCTTCTAGTGTGGCCCATGGATGTGCTTCCTTTGGTTCCCTGATGCTCCTTGTGCTTGGGGCTGGTTCGGGCTATGGTCTTCTACGATTTTCTTGGTTTTTGATTAGGCTTTATTGTGGGTAACAAACGCATAACAGACCATGGGGCCCAGCTCAATACAACTCACCCAAGTAATGCGTCTCACACGCTGAATAATAGAATCTAGAATCTTCTGCCTTTACCTTGCGGGCTCGTTTGGTGATCAGGATAAGAGAGACATGATAGAATAAACTATCATATATTGTCTGAAACTATTGTTCGGTGAGCCAACAGGATATGATAAACCAATCCTGTCACATATCCTATCCTGTCCATCTAGTTAAAATTCTATCCTGAGAGGGGAGCTGGGTTAGAACTCAACATGATAGGATAAGGTGATTTATACTATAATAAAGTATAAAAATATTTTATATATAAAATAATTAAAGTATAATAAAATATAATATGGTTAACAAAAAAGGTATAATAAAACCTAAAATAATAAAAATATTAATAATTAATTTAAAAAATTATTTTTGTTTTGCCACGAGGCTAATTTTGTTACTTCACATTATTTTTAAAAACTGAAAAATAAATAAATAAATATTCTAATAATTTAACTATATGTAAAGTAAAAAATAAAAATGATTATTTAAAATTATAACAAAATTAATTTAAGCTAAAAAATATTTTGAAATTTTAAAATATTATATGTAATTTTATCACAAGGATAATTTTGTCTTTTTATATAATCTTAAAAAATAAATATTATAAAAAACTAAAATCTAATAAAATATGAAAACATTCAGAACAAAAACGAAAATTTTAAAACTCGTACTAAAATTACAATCTTTATCCAGGTTGGTTATCCGGTGACACACAAACGTCGAGATAGGATAACAAACTTATCCTTTCAGATCATATCCTCGCTTCTCTCTTATCCTATCCGCATTTCATCCTATCCTGACCACCAAACGAGCCCACCATGTATAAATAATAGCAATTGTACACAGTACAAGCTGAATCAATGTGAATCATTTTCAGTATTATTTGTATTCCAATTATCTCTCTTTTACTCTAGATATTTTACATACAGTTCATTACCTAAATATGGATAGCTCACATTCAATGAGAGTGGAGAAAGGACTCTGAGAACATCTTAAACGAACGATTCTCTCAAGGTAATTCAATGAGAGTGGCTGAACTCAATGTGGAACTCTATCATCTTAAACAAGGAAATTCTTCTGTTACTGATTTCTTCACACAGCTATCCACAATTTGAGAAGAAATTGGGACTTACAGATCCACTCCCGAATGTAAATGCACAGTTAAACGTGCTTGTGATGCTATGCATGAAATGGTGAAATATAAAGAGGATATGGAAATTTTGCCATGATTCGCAGAAGCAGAGGCAGAGGCTATAATTTGAAATTATGTACATATTGTGGCAAGACAGGCCACACAGTTGAGACATCATATAAGAAGAATGGATTTCCCTCTTTGGATTGGTTTAGTAAGTGCGGATCCATTGCTCCAATTTCCATTCAGCTGCCAAATGGAAATGTGATTAAAACAGAACTATGAGAAGTTAGGCTCGGGTGTTCTCTTGTTTTGCAAGACGTATTATATGTTCCTGCATTTACTTTCAATCTGATTTCTATTTCAAGATTGATTAGTACATTGCATTGTTCATTCATCTTTTCTAATGGAACTTGCTCCATTCATGATTCGAGCTAAGATGAAGATTGGTTTGGCTAGGATGATTGGAGGCCTCTATCATATGGAGCTGTCTCAGGAGCCTAGTACAGATAGTTCTCTTAATATGTCATTTGTTTCTAATAACAGTAATTGTAATAACTTAGTTTCAATTCCAAGTAATATGTTGTGGCATTTTAGGCCTGGACATGCCTCTTTACCTTTGATTCAAAAGTTATCTAGTCAGATTCCCTATGTTCATTGTGACAGAATTTATGTATGTGACATTTTCCACTATGCTAAACAATGAAGAACATCTTTTCCTATTAGTAGAAGTGGAGCTTCTAAGCCTTTTCATTTAATACACCTAGACATTTGGGGCCCTTATTCCATTCCCTATGTACATAATTACAGATATTTCCTAACTATTGTGGATGATTTTAGTCGTTTTACTTGGATAATTCTGTTGAAAGGGAAATTTGAAGTGCAGCATCAAGTTCTTATAGAAAATCATTTTAATGCCAAGGTTAAACAAGTAAGATCAGATAATGGACCCGTGTGATAGAAAACAGTAACAGAGTGTATAGCAGAAAGATGAAGAAGAGTAGTAGAATATTCTTTGGTATGCTTATATTTAGGCAAAACAACAAAATAAGGAAATACAATGGAATAGAATTCCACTGACACAGAGCCTAGCTCCAACAGAGGCCAAATATGCTCTCTGCCCCAACCAACCAATGATTATTTTGCATACCTCTCTCTCACCTCACTCACTCCCATATAACCGTAATCCCTTCCAACAATTGTCATCCCATCTCTCTCTGTCATATCATCATTCTTCCTCATTCCTTTCCTATTTTTCCTAACATAAACTCTCCATACTTTGGGCCCATGCGACTGCGGTGCTATCAGCCCATTAGATCCTAGTTGTTCAGCTGTGGTCCTATCACCGTGTTTGCACTACATTCTTTCTATGCCTCAAGAGGAATACTACTTCAAACTAGTTGTGTAGCAACCCCTCAACAAAATGCTAGAGTTGAGAGGAAGCACCAACACTTGTTGAAAGTGGCTCAGGCTCTCCTATTTCAGGTTAAACTTCCAAAGAAATATTGGAGTTATGCAGTGCAACATGCAATGTTCTTGATTAATAGAGTGCCATCCAAGGTCTTGGAGTATAAAACTGCTTATGAGTGCCTTCATGGACAAATGCCCGATCTGTCTGATCTAAGGACTTTTGGTTGCCTCTGTTTTATCTCTACTCATGCAGACCCTCACAAGACTAAGTTTTATCCTAGAAGTACAAAGTGCCTCTTCCTTGGATACAAGCCCGGTACTAAGGGATAATTGGTCTTAGACTTGAAAACTTACACTATCCATGTCACTCGAGATGTAGTGTTTCATGAGTTGATTTTTCATTTCCCTATGACACTCACATAACTGCCTCACCATGGCAGTATACTTCATCCTCTCCCACATACCATCTACCAGAACTACCTCCAAACAACAACTCCACACCTTCTACCTCAGCCCCAGCCAGAACATCCACTTCCCAGAAAATCCACCAAAACCACTAAACCACCCTCCTACCTTGCTGATTACACTTGCAACTCCACTAGTGTAACCAGCACAACTCACCATATTTCAGAGTACCTCACCTACTCTCACCTTTCCCCATCCCACCAAAATTACATCCATTCCTTGCAAAAACTAACCGAGCCATCTTCCTTCATTGAGGCCAGCAAGCATGATTGTTCACTGGAAGCAATGAGGGCTGAGATAAAGGCACTTGAGGACAATCATACATGGAGCATTGTGGATATACCAGAATGAGTCATTCCTATTGGCAACAAATGGGTTTATAAAATCAAGTGCAAAGCAGATAGACCCATAGAAAGTTTTAAAGCGTGGCTAGTGGCTAAAGGCTACAACCAAACTGAAGGGCTGGATTATTTTGATACTTTTTCCCCGGTTGCCAAGATTACTACTGTCAGAACAGTGCTTGCCCTTGCTGCCATCAATCATTGGCATGTTCACCAGTTAGATTTGAACAACGCGTTCCTACACGGGGACCTTTATGAGGATGTTTACATGACAATTCCACCAGGATTTCCTACTTTTCATCCAAACAAGGTTTGCAAACTTCTAAAGTCTTTATATGGGTTAAAGCAAGCCAGTAGATCTTGGTTTGAGAGACTTACTGCATTACTCAAGGATTGTGCCTACCAACAAGCACCCTCAGATCATTCCTTATTTCTCAAGAAAGCTGCAGACTCCTTTACTGTCCTTATTATATATGTTGATGATATTGTGTTGGTTGGGACTTCCCTATCCGAATTCCAATCCTTGAAGAACACTTTCCATCAGGCCTTTGGCATCAAGGATCTTGGCACACTTAAGTTCTTTCTTGGACTAGAAGCTGCACATTCATCACAGGGAATCCATCTTTGTCAAAGACAGTATTGTTTGGTTTTACTCAATGACACATGCTTTCTTGGTTTTAAACAATTCAGTACTCCCATGGAACCTGGTTCTACTTATTTCATGATGATAGTGGTTCCTACTATGATATTTCTGCATACAGGCGCTTGGTTGGGAGGCTGCTCTTTCTGACTATAAGTCACCCCAACATTTCTTTTGCCACTCAAAAGCTTAGTCAGTTCCTTTCCCATCCAACAAATGCCCATTTTTGTGCTGCCCAACGAGTACTAAAATACCTCAAAGGCTCACCCGGGAAGGGACTTCTGTTTTCATGCAGTTCCTCCTTGACTTTGGCTGGCTTTAGTGATGCCGATTGGGCTGGTTGCCCGGACACACACCGCTCTATCAGTGGCTTTAGCTTATTCATTGGCAATTCTCTCTTAAGTTGGAAGTCCAAGAAGCAAGTTACAGCCCGCTCATCCTCTGAAGTCGAATACAGGGCACTAGCATTTGCATCTTGTGAGCTGCAATGGATCACTTTTCTCCTTCGTGACCTTCATGTGCAGTGCTCTAAACAAGCTGTTCTCTACTGCGATAATAAGAGTGCACTCCATATTGCCGCCAACCCTGTATTTCATGAACAAACCAAGCACCTTGACATAGACTGTCATGTTGTTCGAGAAAGACTCACTTTTGGGCTACTCAAGCTCCTGCCAATTCCCTCCTCAGACCAACTGGCAGATTTGTTCACAAAGTGCCTCCTCCCCACATTGTTCAACAAGTTCTTGTCTTCTTGTCCAAGCTGGGCTTGGGAGATCAGCATAACAGGCCATGGGGCCCAGCTCAATACAGCTCACCCAAGTTATGTGTCTCACACCCTTAGCTTACTCAGCATTTCATCACACACTGAATAACATAATCTAGAATATTCTTATTTGCCTTTACCTTACATGTATAAATAACAGCAATTGTACACAGTACAAGATGAATCAATGTGAATCATTTTCAATCTCATTTGTACTCCAATTATCTCTCTTTTACTCAAGATATTTTACATACAGTTCATTACCTAAATATGGATAGCTCACATTCTGTTAGTGGGTTTTGGTTTGTTGGTGGATGGGTCAATTGTAAAGCTAATACTCTCTTATTTCTAAACCAGTATTTTATTTACATTTGATTGTTTGCTAGGTTTTTTTGTTGTATATGGGTTTGGGTACCCCTAATGCTCCCTTTTAATAATATGGTATTTATAAAAATAAAAATAAATCTACCACCTTGGAGGATCTTTCATTTTACGAAGGAGAAAATTGTGAAACTTAAATCAAAAGCAAATGCAGAAGCCAACACGGACAGAATATCTTCCATTTTTAACTCATGTTTGGCGCTTTGTGATCCGTACCCAACAACTTGACCCATAACAGGAGATTTGTTACATGTGAATGATAGATGTTAGAGGGATAATTATTCCACCATTGCCAAGGTACTATTTTGGAAATGCTTTGGAGACTGGTGTTGTTACCATGAAAGCTGGGGAACTGGTAAAATAAGGAGTGGGAAAGGGTGCATGGGAGATGCACAAGATGATAGCTTCGAACTCTGGTGAGAAGGTGAAGAGACACTATGATAAGTCTTGGGGGTGAGAACTCCATTCTTCTTTCAGTGAGGTCACTCGTGTGAAATTGAGGCCTTGTCCACTAGAAGTTCTCTGAGGTTCAACTTTTACGGTATTGACTCCGGGTTGCGAAAGCATGTGGCTGTTCGAACCGGCGCTACAAATAAACGTAACATGACCATTCATTTGTTTTCTGGGATAGAAGAAGGTAGTGTTAATGTTGAAGTGTGCCCTTCTTATGAGATTTTGGAGGCAATGGGAAAGGACCCTGAGTTTATGGATGCTATTTCCAACTAATGAACCGGGGGGAACTCGATGCCAAATCCTTATTTAACTCAATATCAGATCCATGTTTATCTCTCATTTTGTTTGGGAGGATGGGGTGAGGTGGATAGTAATAGAGTGAAGTGGGGAAAAGATATTAACCATGATAGTAAGTATCGTACGATTCAAACAATACAATTCGAGATTCGGTTGTATGTATCGAATGCGACCCTGAATTGAGGCTCGTATCATTAGAATTGCTCCTGAATTGCATGAATCGTGATTCTCTGTCGAATCATGCAATTTGTGCTGCCGCGATTGCAAGGAAAAGGAACGGGTCTGGTCACACGACCTAGGTTGGTTTAATGAGTTTTTATAAAAAAAAATTCAATTTTTTTTTAGAATATGGGAGGGAAAGAGACGAAATATAAACCCGAGGATTGATGGCTTTCCTCTTGCTCGGTCCCCTGTCTCTTCTCTTCCTAATTCTTGTTTCTTCTTTGTCGGTCATTTGTCTCTTCCCCATTTCGATGATTCTTGCTATGAAAAGTTCAAATATTTCTCCTATATGTTTTTCCCCCACCTAATGAAATTTGTCACCTCCTCTGTTTTTGTTCACTGCTCTATTTTATTATTTGTCCCCATCGACTGAACTTTGTGTCCCCTGTTTGTGTATAGGGATGGCAATTTCATCCGTACCCGTGGATACCCGCGGATAAAATCCGTAACGGGTACGGGGCGGGTAGTTAAACGGGTACCCGCGGGTAAAATAAACGGGTAATTTCAATACCCGTTTATAAATGGGCGAGCAGAAGTATCATCCTATCCGTCTTGATCATGGCACTGCTATTCTTAATTACTATAATACTCTTTATTATATATATCTACTCTCAAAGTCTTTATATCATTTTCTAGATAATTTTCATCTATTGTGTTGTTTCATGGATATTTTAAGTGTGATGTATTAATTTGTAGGTGCTACTTTGTTCAAATATCGGAAGATATTAATATGGTGGTTTGTTTAAGTTTTATGTATTTTTTTTAATTAAAAAAAGATTTATTTTTTTTATAACTACCCACGGATACCCGCGAATCCGTTAAACGGATATCCGTGCAGGTACGTGGCGGGTACGGATAGTTTTATTATCCAACGGGGCGGGTAACGGGTATCCAGTATCCGTGCCCGCCCCGCCCCGTTGACATCCCTGTTTGTGTCCCCTTCTCTCGTTTATTATATGTCCCCACCGATTGAGTTTTTTTTTTTTTTAAAGTATACATAGATTATTTTTTGATGGGTTGAATTAAACACTTTTTTTTAAGACTTGAAATTTTGATGACTTGAATTATTTTGTAGTTCATATATGACATATCAACTCATTATTTTTTTTTCCTATGTTACTTGTTTTTACTTAAAAATATCATATTTATATTAATCATGTATCTTACGATTCATAATAAGATTACATTCATGATTCGAAAAATAGGTCTTCCGATTCGCAATACGTATCTCGATTTGATAACCATGATATTAACCCATTGTTTGGGAGTGAGTTCATTCATTAATAGAGTGGGATGGTTGAGGATGACAATCCAAACAACTCCATCCACCCAAACCCTCTCATTTTCATACCCTCTAAATTGGGGGTTTGGGATTTTTCCTCATTTTCCTCATTAAACTTCCAAATAATAGAGTGATATGCTTTTATTTTTCCACTTCACTTCATTAGTGATTATTCCATTGTTAACCACTTCACTCCATCTCCTTCAAACATCCAAAACATAGTTAAATTGATATCTTGTTTCCAAAGTTTTTAGTTTGAGCTCTGTATTGCCTTTTCTTGAAAATCAGGTTTGATGTTCGCTTTGTAAGAATTAAACTACATTTTTAGTATTATTTAGTTGAAAGCATTGAATCATTAATTCATGGGATAGAGATCACATGTCTCATTTTGGTGTACCACATCATGTCCCTACAACAACATATTGCTACATATTTTACACAAAAATGAGACAGGTGATCTGTATCCTCTCACTACTGCACATATAACACTAGTCATGTCTTAAATAGTCGAATTATGAAACTTATGGGGATATCTCTTTCAATTTGCGGTTTTGGCAACAAAAAAAACGCCTTTCATATTTTTATTAATTAACGTTCCGGAACGTAACTGTAGTGGGAAACACCGTTTCGAAGGGAAATGAATTATTTGCAGTAAAAAAAATTGATTCCAAGAGATCCTAGCCATATATTGTTTTTTGTGTTTGAAAAAAAGTTAATACAAAAATAACTCAATAAATTTTTAACCAATAAATTTCTTGATTGTAGTGACTTTAGAGGGAGTCCCTGACGAAATCCAGATCCATTTTGAAGTATACACTGTTGGAACTAGAAAGATACTCCTTCCCCTACCATGTCTTTAGTATCAGATATTTGTGGAAGGATTTTGAATAAGAACATACTCCTATACTTCTTTCGTGATGCTGCATTCAAATTTGACACTCTTAGAAAATAGGCATATGATTGGCGAAGAGAGTGTTAAGGCAACGTGGGACACAAATGCAACTTCAATATCCACCCTCACGTGCAGCGTAGGCTTGGGTCCAATTCCCATATTACTTGCCAAATCCGGCTCTGATACAATGTTAAATATGCTTGGATCTTACTCCCAAAAGCTAGCTCAAAGGATGACGGTGCCCAAGTATATATAAGCATTGCACAGCCCATGAACCTTAGCATTGTGAGACACAAATGCAACTTCAATAGAGAGATCATGACAAGTTGTTACACGCAGTAACATTCACCATGAGCTCTTATTGAGTCATCGATCTCATAGAAAATCGTGTTTGTCCTATTTTATCAACAATATATCAGTACATATGCCTGAGACTTGTCAATTATAAACCCACCGAGAGAAGGGACACCCTGCATTTGAAGTTTCAACTTTCAATTTGTTGAAAGTGCCTCAAAATCAAGTTTAAAACTGCAGAATTTGGTGTTCAGACAGCTGGTAATCGATTACGGGAAGGTCGTAGCGATTACGAACCTTCAGCTTGAACTTCTAAAGTTTCATAACTGTGGACAGACAGCTGGTAATCGATTACCAGAATTTCGTAATAGATTACAGTAATCGATTACCAACAGCTCGTAATCGATTATGACGCGTCAGTTTCTGATATTTAAGTTCGTTACGGCAACGAACGAAATGAGATTTGGGGTTTCTTGGGTGCGTTTTTCAGAGCGAAAAAGAGAGAAAAACCTAGATAATACTATCATTTTGTATTTCTTTGATTCTATTGTGAATTGAGAGAAGAATCAAGAGAGGATTAGAGAGAGATCAATGGTTGTGTGAAAATATAGAGACGAAAGGCTTGGGTTCTCTTGTTTGTTCATCTTGAGCATGTTGGAGTGAAGATCCAAGGGAACTCTATTGTAATCTTGATCAAAGTTCATAGTGGATGAGGCTCTCTCCAGTGGATGTAGGCCACATTGACTGAACCACACTAAACTCTGTGTGTGCTCTCTATCTCTTCTTCCCTTTCTCTTTTTTGTTGTTGTAATTGAATTACCTGTTGTGGTAATTCAATTACCACATATTGATGTCCTTTTATTGTGCTATTTTTGTGCTTGGTTCTTGCTGTTTGTTTGCTATAGTATTTCTTCTACATTAGGTGTATTGGGTTTAGGTTGTGAAACTCTATTTCTTAGTACCGTGTAGTCTTTGGTGTATTGTTTAAAGGATCTTCTTTGGGTTCTTTCATACATTGGACCAACAAGTGGCGCCGTCTGTGGGAATTGAAAGAAGAAGAAAGATCAAAAGGCTGAACAATGGGAAACACAAAGTATGACATAGAGAGATTCTCCGGAAGTAATGACTTCGGGTTATGGAGTGTTAAGATGCAGGCAATCTTGATACAACTTGGATGTGTAGAAGCCTCAAGGGAGAGGCAAGGATGGTGGACACTCTATCACAAAGGGAGAAGACCGACATGATAGAGAAGGCAAGAAGTGCAATCATTCTATGTCTTGGTGATAAGGAATTGAGAGAGGTTGCAAAGGAAAAGACAGTGCCGTCTATGTGGGCAAGGTTAGAAACATTGTACATGACAAAGTCACTAGCAAATAGGCTATTCTTGAAGCAACTTCTATATTCTTTCAAGATGACGGAATCGAAGTCCATTGTGGAGCAACTTGCGGAATTCAATAAATCTTGATGACCTAGAGAACATTGAGGTGAAGCTCGATGATGAGGACAAGGCATTGCTCCTACTTAATTCTTTACCTAAATCCTTTGAGCACTTCAAGGATGCTTTTTTTGTATGGCAATGATCAAACCATTTCCTTGGATGATGTTCAAACTTCAATCCGGACAAAGGAGCTCTAAAGGCAACAAGAGTTGAAAGCGGAGAATAATGGTGAGAGCTTGAACGTCTCAAGGGGGAGGAACGAGAAGAAAGGGTCAAAGAGCAAGAGGTCTAGATCAAAATCAAAGAGTCATTCAAAGTCAAAGCTCAAGTGTTTCAATTGCGGTAAAACATGTCACTTCAAGAAAGATAGTCCTAAAAAGGGGGGCAAGGAATCAAGGAACTCCGCTGAGGTTGCAGTTGCTTCGGATGGCTGAGAGTGCCGGGGTGTTGGTGGCATCAAGTTTAGAAACACAAAGGTGTTGGGTTATGGATTCTGGATGTTCATACCATATGTGCCTAAGGAAGGACTACTTCGAGACATGACGTCGCGCCGCTCGAGAGCGGTGCGCTGCTTGCGCGTGCGTTTCCGGCAAGTGTACCGGACTGTCACCAAGTAATAAAAGATATCGATCCCACAGAGACTGTGATCCCGAATCGCAATCAATTCTCAAATCGAGTAAATCTGGACTGTATGAAATCGAGTAAAGGGTTTTGAAAAAGGTTTTAATTAAGAGATAAACAAACAGAATCAAATAAAACAGAAAACAAATCTTTTTTGGTTTTTCAGATCTAAATGGGTTCCTAGGGATTTTAGGTTACCAACAAGATCGTTTACGTTGCTAAGTCGATTACCCTTGTTAATTAGCGAAATTGACTTGAAGGGGAGTTTATCCTCTAATAGCTTAAGCTCCCTCTCGGGTTACAAAAGCCGTGCCCAATTGACCCAACCCCTACTCTCGTGGTAGTCGAACTCAGATTGGACCCTTTGCGTTTCGTGATAACTCGTTGATCCTCGAGGGACGGCTTCTAACTCTCGTGATTTCAGTCCCAAGTCTGACTTCTATAGATCCGACACCTAAGTTCACCGCTAGGTTCCTCCTTAGAATGTCTAAGTCATGCAAATAAACCTAAGTTCACCGCTAGGTTCCTCCTTAGATCATCCACTTCTCGCAAATAAGCAGCCGCCGAATTTTACGAGTGAAAAACACTAGAAATCCTAAGTTCACCGCTAGGTTCCTCCTTAGAATGTCTACGTCTCGCAAATGAGTGGTCGCCGAAATTTACAAGTGAATAAAACACTAGAAATCAGATCTAAAGCAAAATCGAAATAACAAAGATATTACATCAAATTCAACATCATAAACGAATCTCGGGCATAGCCCCAATCCCTAGAAACTAAACTACTACTCCAGCCTTGCCATGGAGATGACAGGCTTGGTTACAAACATTATGAAAAATAAACTAAGAGAAGAAGGAGAAGAGAGAGATCCTAAATCTATGCCTAGAGTAGTAGCCCAAGTGTAATCTGTTGGTCTCCTCCTAGATCCTCTAGCTCTCCCCCCTGCATCTGCCTGGTCCCTAGTTATAGAATTGGGAAGTTAGAGTCCCAATCTAACTCAAATTCTGATCCAAATCGATTTCTTCAGTTCCAAGTAATGCGCGTCACAGCCGTGATAGCCATCACGGCCAGGCCGTGACGGTCTCTGTTTCTGGCATTTCTGGAAGTTCCAGTCTCTCGCGACGCGAAGATAGTGCTCGCGACGTGAGCCCTCAAATTTTTTACCGTGATCTGCATCACGTCTACGCCGTGATGGACTTTGACTTGTGGGGGTTTCGGGTCATGGCCGTGATGTATATCACGGCCAGGCCGTGACAGACTCTGACTTCAGCCTTTGTTCTTTTTCAGTTTTGCTCGATCATGGCCGTGATGGGCATCACGGCTAGGCCGTGATGGGCTCTGTTTGGCTCATTTCCTTCACTTTTAAAGCTCCACTTTCATCCAAACTCCATCATGGTTGATCTTGAGCATTTTACCCTTGATTTCTGCAAAACAACACACGAAAACCGCCTTACCCGTTCCAAAGGAAAATTAACCTAAAATCTAATAAAAATATGCCTAAACTACATGAAAATGCATGCAAAATGATAGACAAAGATGAGGTGAAATCATACTCATCAAATCACCCCAAGCTTAAGATTTTGCTTGTCCTCAAGCAATTACTCAGGCCATAAGATAAATCAATTAAAACATGGATAGTGAACCAAGAACCCTAGAAGCTAATCCAAGTGACAGGCATATTTAATAAGCACTCAAGAGATAATCAAGTTCAAGTCCAATTAGAAGCTTAGGTTCTTCAAGTTCATCTTCTCACTGATTTGGGCACTCATCTCACCTCACTCAAGTGTTTTAGGGTATATGACAATTCACTCCATTTCCTCAAGGAAAGTATTTTACCATAGGCTTGACTGTTAACCAAATCTCTACTTTATTAATGAAAACACTTAAGAATCAAGAGGTCTTTTACTTTGGTTGTAATGTGGCCATGGGATTAATTGTTAGGTGGGGAAATCAAGAAAAGGGAAATTCAAGAAGGCTAAACAAATTATCAAACATTGCAAAGCATGACACCTTCTAAAATACCCCTTTTTTGGGCTTTGATTTACTTTTCCACCTTTCTTCCTTCTATTTTTTTCTTTTTCTCTTTCTTTTCTTTTCATTTCTCACTTTCTTTGTCATCCCCTTCTCCATTTTTTCTTTGTGTTTATTTCATTTTTATTTGTTTGGAGAAGGGGAGATTTATAGCTCAAGAGAAATTATTTTCTAGCTTTTTCATCCCATACTTTTTCAAACTACCATTTACCCTTTTTGTAATACTTAAAAGGTGTCATACCAAGCATTATTCATCAAAGTAATTCAAGGTACCAAGAAAAGTATTTTATTTCTTTTAGGCTCAAAGTTGGGCAACTAAGGGGTAGCATTTAATCATTTAAAGCTCAGAAGGCCGGAAAAATACCTAGTGCCTCAATCATTTTCAAAAATGTTTTCAAAAATTTTTAAGTTTCAAAATGGTTTCAAGTCAAGTTCTAGAAAATACAGTCCGAGAGGAATTAAATCTCTCTATCACAAAGAATGGGGTAGATTTAGTGGATACCCCCTTTTTGGCTCAAAATCTTACATTTAGTAGTTCAGAAATCAGTGAGAAACACAAATCTAAGGAACCTCATGCTAATTATCAACTATCAAAAGATCATCTCAAGAATTTTTATTTTTAGCCATATCACAAGAAATAAAAAAATTGGGTTCAAAAATTCACTATCTCAATTCATTTGGCACCAAGTTCTCACAATTGGATGCATATTCTAAGTGAGGGGCAATCTAGAGAATGTGATCATACCAAACTATGCCTATGTGAATGCAATATGAATGCAACAATGCAAAAATGCAATGGATATGCAAAAGTACCCCTACCCCAAGCTCAACACTTACATTGTCTCCAATGTAAATAATCAAGTCGAAGGGAGGAGAAAAATTGGAACAACTTACCGAGTCGGTAGCGAGTGTTGGCTCACATTCCAGTCAAAACTTGGGTGGAAATAGCATCACGGCCGTGAGGCTCATCACGGGCAGGCCGTGATGCTCTCTGATCTTGGCATCCTACTCATCACGCCCGTGATGGTTGTCACGGCTGGGCCGTGATCCTTTCTGTGCTCTTGTATTAGTTCATCACGGCCGTGACCACTGTCACGGCCTGGGCGTGATGGCCTCTGACTTTACTTTTTTTTTCTGGTCTTCTTGCTCTTCCTTCCTCTTTAACCTGAAAACACTAGACAAATCTATTATTTTATGATTTTTGCCTCTTGATCTTCTCAAATTATTCAAGAGATAATTTTAAAAACAAAAGGAAAAGGGAAAGAAAGCTTGGGTTGCCTCCCAAGAAGCGCTTATTTATGGTCTTAATCTTGACCATACTTCCTTCAATCAACCGGGGTCGGCTGGGTGTAGATGTGCCGGAGCACTTCTCTTCCATGGAACTCCTTCGAAAAGCCGTTTCTGCTCATACGGCCAATAACGCTTCCGCTTCGCTCTTTTCTCTCGGAGCTTCCTAGCCTTCCTTCCTCCCGGCGGAAGTTTTGTTTCAGTATGGACAGCAACTCCAATTCCATCACTGCTGGGTGCATCATTAGCCATGCATATCTTCAGAGTTGCTTCCATGTTGAGCTCTTCTTTTACCACTGGAGACGTGATACCAATTCTGCACACATGGCTCTCAAAAGGAGAGTTATTATAAGAGTTAGTAAATTCAAAATCGACCCTACCTTCCTCTACATTTAGAGAGAGTTTGCCATTCCTTACATTTATTACTGCTCCAGCGGTGGCCAAGAATGGCCTTCCTAAAATGATGGAGAATTTAGAATTCCCTTTCATGTCCAATACCAGGAAATCGGTAGGGATGAAGAGTTTCCCTACCTTTACAAGAATGTTCTCTAGTATGCCTAGAGGAGTCCTAGTTGAGCCATCCGCAAATTGTAAGGAGAATTTGAACGGACTCAACTCTTTGCTTCCCAACCTTTCCAAGATAGTGAGGGACATCAAGCTCGCGCTAGCCCCTAAGTCACATAAAGCTTGGTCTATTTGTACCTGTTCAATCGAGCAATTGATAGAGAAACTACCTGGGTCTTTCAGTTTAGGAGGCATATTAGATTTGTTCATGACATTTGGCTCCTCAGTTAAGCTCTTAGTTTCTTCTTCCACTTGCTTTCTCTTGACCAACCTTTGTGGGAAAGGTATCGGGGGTTGGTACGGTGGTGGAGGGACGTACTTTGGTTCTGGCTCTTCATCTTCGCTCATGTCCTCCTCTGGTTCCACGTCCTTTTCCCCCACCCCAAGCTTATCATCCCTCAAGTGTATGGCATTACACTGCTCAATGGGATTAGCTTCGGGTTGACCCGGGAACGTACCCTTAGGTCTAGCGTATGTGCTGGCTTGTTGGGCAATTTGTGTTTCTAGCATCTTGCTATGAGTGGCTAAGTTGTCTACCTTAGGCGCTAGCTCTTTTATTGCCTCGTTTACTGCCCTGCCTTGTTGTCTAAACTCCTCATTTTGTTTTGTTTGAGTTTCAACAAAACTTTCAAATAAAGTCTCGAGTTTAGATATCTGCACCTGAGGATACCCCGGTGCGGCTCTCTTATTACCTTGGCCCTCTTGGAACTCATGGTTGAGCATATTGCTGTAGTTGCCGTAAGAGAGGTAAGGGTTGTTCTTCCTTTGGTTGTAGGGATTTGGGGGAGCATAATTGGGCAGCTTCGGGTTGATGTCGTAAAAATTGTGGCAAGAGTTCACTTGCTCCCCTGAAGCGCCGGATCCATGAGCGATACCACGTGGGCATTCCATCATGTCATGTCCCTGCATTCCACAAATCTCACAAACAGTGTTAGTAGCACCTAATGCACTCACATTAGCTCTTTCAAGCCGATCAAAACATTTATTAAGTGAGTCTATTTTTGACATGATAAGATCAGTGCTGTTTACTTCAAACTTACCCCCCGAAATCTTGTTCGGGTTATTACCTCTTTATGAATCCCATTGGTGGTAGTTGGTGGCCACTGTCCGCGCTGTCGCCACGCGCCAAAAAGAACGAGCGTTTACAAAATAATGTAGACAGGGAAGCGACAACTCGAGTATCGTCTCTCAAGGACTCTTAGGTGTTGTCGTTATTAACAGAAAATTAGTTTTGGGGGGTTTTGAGTAATTGAAATATAAATAAAGAAAACAGAACAGAAAAACAATGCAGTAAAAAGTAATTACCAAATAAGCTAAAGACCGATCAACCTACTGTTCTCGGTTTCCCACTATCATTGGTTCATATAAATCCAAGCCCTAAGCAGATTCTAATCCCCTCCCGGTTGTAGCAACAATTAGCAAGCGAAACCACTACTACAGATATATGTCCCTATTCCCGAATTAAGCAAACGGGGTTAAGCCCTTCGTGAACTAAGCGAACACGAAACGTACACACGCGAATTAGGCAAACGCGATTAATTATAGGAACATGATATCACCGAAAATAAATCAACACAACACAATATACTCCTGAATTAAGCAAACAGAAATATAAAGCATGGCATTGAAAAGGGAAAAGCATACAAAACAGGAAATACAAGACCTCAAGTGTAATTGGAAACCAATCACAGTAGATTAATCTAGGAGACTAGTTCTCCATTACAGAAATAAACACAACAGAAAAGAAATAAACTACTGAAAACTACTACTACCGCCTAAAAACTAGCCAGCTTCCTAGCCCACTCTTCAATTCTGTCTAAAACTGACTTATATACAACTTCTGGACTACGCGGACTCGGGAGGCGAACTCTGTCTCGCGAGGCGAATCTTCAACTTTTGGTATTCTCGCGAGGCGAGCTTATAATTGGCGAGGCGAAACTCTTCAAATTCCAAACTGCCACAGCCGTGACCTTTAACATGCATAAACCGTGCTGACTTTTGGTCTTCGGGGTTGGATTACTCGCGACCCGAGTCAAGTCTTCGCGGGGCGAGACAGAATGGTTGGCAAATTTCTGGAACAGTCACCTTCTGGTTCGCGAGGCGAACATCCTTCTCGCGGGGCGAAAGCTCCAGAATTATTCCTTTTTATTACCTGCAAACAAGAAATAACAGTAAGTACTTTATTCGACTCTAAATTAGCTAAATTAACCTAAAAACACTTTACAAACTCAAAATACTGCTTAAAGACAATCAAGTCTAATTTGGGTGAAAATGATATAAAATTAGCACAAAGCCAAGGTTTTTATTAGTTATAAAACCAGTCAACCAGAGGCTCATCAGCCACGTTCTCAATGATGTTGAATGCCTCAGTCAAAGGCCTATTCATAAATGCTCCACCAGCTGTAGAATCAAGTGACACCTTCGAAGAGTAGTCCAATCCGTTGTAGAAGGTGTGCACTAATAACCACCTCTCGAGTCCATGGTGAGGGCAAGACTCCAGTAGTCCCTTGTAGCGATCCCAAGCTTCTGATAAGGATTCTCCGTCTTTTTGGAAGAAGCCGGTGATCTGGGTTCTTATGTAGGCCGTCTTGGATGGAGGGAAGAATTTCTCCAAGAACGCCTGTTCCAGTTGGTCCCAAGTAGTTAAGGTGTTGGCGGGCAATTGCTTTAGCTAAGCCTTTGCTTTTCCAGTCAGAGATGAGGGGAACAACCTCAAGCGAATAACATCGACCGGTGCACCATGAATCCTAATTGCATCGGTGAACTCCAAGAATGTTTCTACGTGATCAGTCGGGTCCTCCGAGGGCAATCCTCCGAATTGGTGCTGCCTAATCATGTTGATTAGCATAGGCGGTATAGTGTAGTTCTCCGCCTCTATCTCTGGCCTGGAAATCCCTGTTCGCAAACCTCTCGCATTTGGGGCTGCGTAGTCCTTCAAAGGTTTTGTATCCGGTTGATTCGCCATGAGTGGAATGGGGGTCAACCTTTCTCCCTCTCTTCGTAGTCTCCTACGTCTATGGAAGGTCCTCTCGATTTCTGGATCAACCTCACTAAGGCTCCCAAGACTTAGGGATCTTTGCATATAACACACAGAGATGGATACACTAGAAGGAAAGAAATTTTGATTTTTTTTTCAAATATAAAAATTAAATAAAAAGAAACGGTCCAGAAAAATCAATTCAAAAATTGAATTGAGATTCGAAAAGGCACAGTCCCCGGCAACGGCGCTAAAAACTTGATGTCACGCCGCTCGAGAGCGGCGTGCTGCTTGCGCGTGCGTTTCCGGCAAGTGTACCGGACTGTCGCCAAGTAATAAAAGATATCGATTCCACAGAGACTGTGATCCCGAATCGCAATCAATTCTCAAATCGAGTAAATCTGGACTGTATGAAAGGGTTTTGAAAAAGGTTTTAATTAAGAGATAAACAAACAGAATCAAATAAAACAGAAAACAAATCTTTTTTGGTTTTTCAGATCTAAATGGGTTCCTAGGGATTTTAGGTTACCAACAAGATCGTTTACGTTGCTAAGTCGATTACCCTTGTTAATTAGCGAAATTGACTTGAAGGCGAGTTTATCCTCTAATAGCTTAAGCTCCCTCTCGAGTTACAAAAGCCGTGCCCAATTGACCCAACCCCTACTCTCGTGGTAATCGAACTCAGATTGGACCCTTTGCGTTTCGTGACAACTCGTTGATCCTCGAGGGACGGCTTCTAACTCTCGTGATTTCAGTCCCAAGTCTGACTTCTATAGATCCGACACCTAAGTTCACCGCTAGGTTCCTCCTTAGAATGTCTAAGTCATGCAAATAAACCTAAGTTCACCGCTAGGTTCCTCCTTAGATCATCAACTTCTCGCAAATAAGCAGCCGCCGAATTTTACGAGTGAAAAACACTAGAAATCCTAAGTTCACCGCTAGGTTCCTCCTTAGAATGTCTACGTCTCGCAAATGAGTGGTCGCCGAAATTTACAAGTGAATAAAACACTAGAAATCAGATCTAAAGCAAAATTGAAATAACAAAGATATTACATCAAATTCAACATCATAAACGAATCTCGGGCATAGCCCCAATCCCTAGAAACTAAACTACTACTCCAGCCTTGCCATGGAGATGACAGGCTTGGTTACAAACATTATGAAAAATAAACTAAGAGAAGAAGGAGAAGAGAGAGATCCTAAATCTATGCCTAGAGTAGTAGCCCAAGTGTAATCTGTTGTTCTCCTCCTAGATCCTCTAGCTCTCCCCCCTGCATCTTCCTGGTCCCTATTTATAGAATTGGGAAGTTAGAGTCCCAATCTAACTCAAATTCTGATCCAAATCGGTTTCTTCAGGTCCAAGTAATGCGCGTCACGGCCGTGATGGCCATCACGGCCAGGCCGTGATGGTCTTTGTTTCTGGCATTTCTGGAAGTTCCAGTCTCTCACGACGCGAATATAGTGCTCGCGACACGAGCCCTCAAATTTTTGCCCGTGATCTGCATCACGTCTACGCCGTGATGGACTCTGACTTGTGGGGGTTTCGGGTCACGGCCGTGATGTATATCACGGCTAGGCCGTGACAGACTCTGACTTCAGTCTTTGTTCTTTTTCAGTTTTGCTCGATCATGGCCGTGATGGGCATCACGGCTAGGCCGTGATGGGCTCTGTTTGGCTCATTTCCTTCACTTTTAAAGCTCCACTTTCATCCAAACTCCATCATGGTTGATCTTGAGCATTTTACCCTTGATTTCTGCAAAACAACACACGAAAATCGCCTTACCCGTTCCAAAGGAAAATTAACCTAAAATCTAATAAAAATATGCCTAAACTACATGAAAATGCATGCAAAATGATAGACAAAGATGAGGTGAAATCACACTCATCAAGACACTAGAATTCAAAGAAGGTGGAGTGGTGCTTCTAGGAAACAACAAAGCATGCAAGGTACAAGGTATGGGAACTATTCGGCTCAAAACTTCTGAAAATCGTGAAATTCTTTTAAAGGATGTGAGGTATGTTCCTGAACTTAAGAGAAATCTTCTATCCATTAACATGTTTGATGATTTAGGTTATTCCACTAAAATTGAACATGGTATGATAAAGATTTCTAGTGGTGCTCTAATAATAGCTAAGGGAACAAATAGAAATGGATTGTATATTCTTAATGGTTCCACTGTTATTGCACAAGCATCGGTAGCTAGCCAAACACCACATGATAAAACCAAGTTATGACACTTAAGGCTAGGTCATTTAAGTGAAAAAGGATTGATAGAATTGTCTAAACAAAACTTGTTAAATGGTGATAAATTGGAGAAACTAGAATTTTGTGATCATTGCATATTAGGTAAACTATAACGTCCCGATTTCTGTGTCTTTCTATATCAGTAAATACATAATTATATGTGTTTATTTTTATTAAAATCCAAAGGATGATTTTAAATAGAATAAAATCATTTTCTTGTGTTATCCTACCGTAAAAAGTCATGGTTAAAGTTTCGGTTGAAAACTCAGACGGAAGCCGGTCTGCGTTTTCACTGACAGTAAAAGTTTACCGAGCAGAAAATCTAATTTTGACATGTGAACGAAATGGTTAGTGTTTTTATCACGTTTTCTTAAACTTAGGTTATTTTGAAAATTTACGTTCGAAAATAAAATACATTTTATTCGGGCGAAAACGTCGAAAACTACGATCGGAAGTACAACCGGATACGAAATGGAACAGATTAGGGAGCACAAAAGGAGTGAAATGACATGAGGGGATGTGATTGACAAGGGTTATGACACTCAAAAATTATCATCATTACACTTTTTCAAATTATATCATATTCTAATCAAAAACCCATTTTTCTTCACTTTTTCCAACCAAACACCTCCTTAACTCCAAACTTGCTCTCTAAGCTCACTCGTCCTCCCTCTTCACGCCACTCTCCCTCCCTCACTATATAAATACCCACTTCATTTCATCTCATCCATTTTATTCTTCTTCTCCATTCTTACTTCAAGTTTCTAACACTTAAAGCTTCCATTTTTATTCATTTTCAAGCTTCAAGCTTTCACAAGTTTTCTTCCTAGCTTCAAGGGTAACTCACCCATGCTCTTCTTTTTCAAATCTTGCTTTTATTTCATGAGTTTATTCTATGTTTTCTAAAATGTTCTTAAAGCTCTTTTAACTTCTAAAATCTCTAGAAAATTATAGAAAAATTTGTTTGAGTTGAAACCAATTTCTATGAACTCCTAATGATCTCTACTTTCATAATCTAAGAGCTTGCATAAAAAAAAATTTCTAGCCTATTTATCCAAGGATGGACGAACCTAGTAGGTTTTGGACCTAGGATGTTTTGTTTCAACTTTTCAAATATGATCATGGATTTGAGCTTCTTAGTACCTTTTAATGCTAAATCTAAGAGCTTGAAAAGTTTGAAAATTTCTAGCCTATTTTTAAGGAAAAGGCCGAAACCCTAAGCTAGTGACTCAGAGGAGTTTTGTTCAATCTTTGAAAAATGATCATTGATTATGAATATCTAACACTTAAGGATCATTAATCCATGAGTGGTATGATTTTTGAAAAATCTCAAACCCTAATATTTTGAGAAGGCCGAACCTAGACCTTGAGAGTCTAGTGATCTTGGTTGATTTTTAACTTGTGGTATTGTGTTGGTATCTTTAGACTTTCATAGCGAAGCAAGTAAGGACGTTCGTGGTTCATTACTTCAAACACCAATCACTTTTACCTTCACCAAATCTAAGAGAGGACGACCTGAGGGATACTCAATAACTGTGTGCATGTGTTTATATGAACTGTTGATTTACTGGAATTCTGTTAGAACGTTTGAATCAATGTTTGAATGACTGGTATATTTGGACTGCTGTGGTAATTGTCTGGCAGTTGTTTTATTACTTGATTATTTACTGGATTAAAGTGTTATGAAACATGTATAACATGAACTGTTATTAACTGTTATACTGTTGACTGTTATTATATTGATGTTTGATTGATACTTGAGAAGCCTGGCATTTGTTGGTGCTCAAATAAAGATAAGATTAAAAGCCTTGATAAGCTTTAAGAAAATATAATAAAAAAAACACAAAGATGTTTTGATGATTTCTTTGATTAAAGAATGTGGTTTGGAAAGGAAGAATTCACGTAAGGTCATTATTTTTGAAAGATGAGAATTTTTAGAACACTTGTTAAAAATATTTTCAAGATAAAAAGGAAATCATTTCCTTATGAATAAATATTTTCGCATAAGAGAAAACCATTTAGAAAATATATGTTTTATGGAGGAAAAAGCCTTTGGAAAATATTTGACTTTATTTAGAAATGAATTTAAGGAAAGGATTTCAAGAGAAAATGGATTTCTCATAATATTTTACAAATGATTTTCCAAATGAAAAGATTTTATATAAAACTTTTCAAAAATATTCCGATAACTTGGATAAGTCACCGATCCTTTTATTTTGTATTTGTGTTTCGCTGAACGAAAAGTAAGAAACATGTTAAAAATGGATCTAGTTCGCGAGAAGTCGCTTCTAGTGTATTATAATTACACGTAGATCTTTGATCCATGTCCCGATGTTATGGACTGGATGTCCTACTCACAAGGTGAGACAACGATGTTAAAGATGAATGATGTTTTCTATGACCACAAGCCCAAGACCGGTGCATCGGTCTAAGGCGTTGTGATTGAGCACTCGGACTGCATGTCCTGTGTTGATGTTGGATAATTTCAAATAATGAAATTTATGAATAGTCGTTAGATTTTAAGCTTCAATAGCGAAAGAGAATGATCACAAAGAAAAGCTGTGTAAAATGAAAGGTTTTCTCATGCATTATTCCCTTTTTGGCAAACGTGCCTGTTATTCCGAATGGCCTGATAAATGAGGCATTCGAGACGATGTTATTCCGAATGACCTGATAAATGAGGCATTCGAGACGATGTTTATTCCGGATGCCTTGGTGCACGAGGTGTCCGGGACGATGTGCCCGTGTAGCAATTGAGCCTGATCAACTCCTTATTATTCAACGATGGAAAGGTGATGATATCTCATGAGATTAAGATAGAGCCTGACTATTGAAGTGTCATGCATGCTTTTATAAAAGCTGACTGTGGGGCATGAGACCCCTTGATATTATTCGTGTTTATTTCTGATAAATTATCTGGTAAATGCTTAATATGCTTATATGATGCATGTATCATGCAAATGGTTATTGTGATCTTCCATATATTGGTATCTCACTTTTGCATATCCTTTTGTTGTTTCCTCCCTTATATGGACTTGTTATATATATGAGTTTAGATGGATCCCAATATCCCCTTGGTACCAACGGGAGTGCGGACCCTAACTTTTGAGAATGCTCATCTTGCGGCTGCGTGGGTAATTCATCCGGGATCCCACTTCCCTACTTATATCGGACCAGTGACTTCTCTTGAGGGACCAGCAGAAGGCGGACCACAACGTAGAGTAGAGACACTGGAGTCAGTGAGGATATTGCTACCACCTATCTGGTACTATCTCCAGCGTTTGGCCGATCAGGGGCTGTTGCATGAGCCTCCACCTCTTGGGGTGCCCTTACGCAGTGTCGTTGCTGCATCACCACCGGAGGAGGATCCGAAGGAGTTCTTTGAGGACGGCGAGGAGTTGGAGTATATGGTAGCTGACGATGATGAGCTGGAGCATGCTGCACCAGATGACGAAGATGATGAACCAGTTGTTTTGGCTTCAACGACTCAAGAGGGGGGGGGGGGGGTGAATTGAGTTTTCTTAAAATATTTCCCTCTTTAAAACTTTTCACAAAACTTATTTTCAGATTTGTGGCCTCAGGATCTTTTACAAAAATCAATGAAGGGTTTATATAAAATCTTGAATAGAAGGTGATGAGGATAAGAAAGATTAATTCAGAAAGATTAATCACAGAATAGGTTCGGGTTCAAAACTCAATAATAGCAAAATACAGAAACTGATTAAGCCTTTAAAGATTAAGAACAAGTTATGCAAGTTTCAGATACAAGCATTAACAATTAAGAACAAACTTGAAGGTTTCGGTTTCAGTATATGATGCATGATTCAATTCAATACTGATTATGCAGATCAAGAACTGATATCAATTGAATACTTAGAACATCAAGATCACAGTTATATGCGCAAGATAGAAATTAAAGAGTTTGAGTTTAGAGATACCACACAACCAGATTTATCCTGGTTCAGTCACCACCACTGTGACCAACATCCAGTCCCCACTCCACCTGTGGGTTTTCACACACTAACACAACAAGCTTTAGCCAGGTAGCTTGAAAAACCTTTACACCACAGAGCACTCCTTCACCTCGAGATACCACACTCTTGTGAAGAGCCTCAATGTTCTTCCTTAGGAATACCTCACCCTAATCACACGGAGAGACTCCCTCTCTCTTTACAATCAAATAGAACAAAAAATCGATTCCTAACTCTCAATAGTCAGATAAACAAATTGAAGCACTTATAAGAATGAAACACTCTTTTTCACAATAAGCTCAACAAAGATGATGAATGATTTTCACAATTGATTTCTCAAATTGATTTCGTAAACTCTTGATCTATTTTTGATATGTGATTCGATATTGTATTATCATGTTGAAAGTGTTCCTTTGATCCCTCTTTATATAGAAAACAAGTTATAGTCGTTGGGATTAATTAAAACCGATTTGGATTTGATAACAGAATCTATTTTCTTGATTTTGGTTCTTGAAATAAGATTCTGCATCGGCTCTTATAGAATTCGCGTCCATCTTGAAAATAAGCGCGTCCATCTAGCCATTTTGAATTAAGATTTTACATCGTACGAGCTAGTAGACGAGCTCCATATGCCACGTCATTGGACGTAGCTTCTCATTAAGGACTTAGCAAGTCCAAAGACTTGTGTGGACGAGCTCCTCTGTCATTTTAGTGGACGATCGCTTGTATCACTTTAGTGGATGAGCGCTTGTATCACTTTAGTGGACGAGCACTTATGTCACTGTAGTGGACGAGCACTTCTGTCACTTTAGTGCTATCACTTCCGTGGACGAGCACTTCTGTCACTTTAGTGGACGAGCACTTCTGTCACTTTAGTGGACGAGCACTTCTGTCACTTCAGTGGACGAGCACTTCTGTCACTTTAGTGGTCGAACACTTCTGTCACTTTAGTGTCGACTTCTGTCACTTTAGTGGACGAGTACTTCTGTCACTTTAGTGGACGAGTGCTTCTGTCACTTTAGTGGACGAGCACTTCTGTCACTTTAGTGGACGAGCACTTCTTATTTCCAAAAATCATTTTCATTAACGAAAACTTATTCCTTTTAATGCAGGTTATGAAAATTGATTTTCTTTATGCATCTTTTAGTTGAGCTATTTTGTGACTAAGAGATTTCTTTCTCTTACAAATCATCTAAGACTTAAATCTAAAAATTCTCCATTAAGCTTGGTCTTGATGATCCTTGATCTTTGTCTTTGCTCTTTGATTCCTCCATGTAGCTCTTTTGATTTCTTCAAGTTCTTCCTTGAATATTTTCCTTGAATTTACTTAATGAACTTGTTGATCATTGCTTGATACCTGTCTTTGCAATTTGACACTAAAACACTTGCACACACATTGAATTGTATTTGTCATATATCAAAATCTCTAAGTCATTGAGTCTAACAGAACCGAACTACGTGGTACTCGATGATGATGAAGATTTTGAATCCCTTGATGAGGGAAGAGACGTCATTGATCCTGAGCCCACTTCGTCTTCTGGGAGTGGGGGTATTGTTTCTGGCCTCCCTAATGGCTACTTATAGATTGACTAGCCGTAGGTGTATTTTGGGGTAGTGTATCCTTGTCCGGCTTATTTCTGGCTTCTGAGAGCCAAGGTGTTTGGAAATGTGGTTTCGGACCTTTTTGCTTTTTGTTAATACTATGTTCCTCACTACTTTTCCTAATTCTACTAATGGCTTGTACCTGTAAAGGCCTTATGATTACGTTGTAACTGAGTACTTATGCTACTACTGTTAATGTTTACATATATGTGTTTCCGTTATTCATGTTCTGAGTGTTCATCCATCTTGAAAAAAAAATCATCACTATTTTGGTATACTTATTTAATAAGAAATTATTATTTTCCGAAAGTAACCAGCAATTTAACAAATTTTGTTTCCGCAATGGGTAACCATGTGACGCCAAGTTTAGGGTGTTACATAAACAACATAGAGTTTCTTTTGGAACCGGTATGCATGTTTCTAGTAGACCTTTTGAGTATGTACACCCGGATCTTTGGGGTCCATCAAGGGTGATGACTCATGGAGGGGGATCCTATTTTCTTACCATGCTTGATGACTTTTCTAGAAGAGTGTGGATTTACATTATGAAAAATAAATCCGAAACCTTTCAAAAATTCAAGGAATGACACACTTTTATAAAAAATCAACTAGGCTCCAAATTGGAAGTTTTAAGGACTGACAATGTCCTGGAGTTTGTTTCAGAGCAATTTAATGAGTTTTGCAGGAAACATGGAATTAAAAGGCATAGGACCGTGGCACGGACTCCTCAACGAAATGCTCTAGCAGAAAGGATGAACATGACTATTTTGGAGCGTGTTAGGTGTATGCTTTTGGGTGCTGGACATAGTTAGAAACAGAAAGAGAGGGGAACTCTTACTATCTCAGCAAGGTTACTTGAGGAAAGTTGTAGAAAGGTATAGGATGCATCAATCTAAACCAGTTTCTATACCTTTGGGTAATCACACAAAGCTCTCTATTGCTCAAGCTCCTAGCAACGACATGGAAAGAAGAAGAATGGATTCTATTCCTTATGCAAGTGGAGTGGGTAGCATCATGTATGAGATGGTATGTAGCAGGCCGGATTTGGCACACGCCGTTAGCATTGTTAGCAGGTTTATGGCGGATCTGGGGGAAGCTCATTGGGAGGATTTGAAGTGGATTCTAAGGTATTTGAATGGTTCTCTAAATTCTGGACTTACGTACAAGAAAGCAGCTTAAGGAGAAGATGCTATTGTGGGTTATGTTGATGCGGATTATGCCGGGAATGTTGGTACAAGGAAGTCTCTTTCAGGGTAGGTGTTCGCTTTGTTTGGTATTGCAATTAGTTGGAAGTCTACTTTACAACCCATGGTTGCATTGTCAACTACACAAGCAGAGTATATAGCTCTTGCGGATGGAGTAAAGGAAGCTCTATGGTTAAAAGTGATGATTGGTGAATTCGGAATTATGCAAAAGAGTGTGACTGTTCATTGTGATAGCCAAAATGCTATTCACTTAGCTAATCATCAAGTTTATCATGAGAGAACGAAGCATATCGATGTAAGGTTTCATTTCATTAGAGATGTTGTTGAATCAAAGGAAATTCAGATTGAGAATATAGCTTCGGAAGACAATCCAGCGGATGCATTCACAAAGTCACTACCAAGAGCAAAGTTCAAGCTTTGCTTTGACTTGATAAACTTCATTGAAGCATAATTCCATAAGTGGGGGAGCCACCACTACAAGGTTAACTCAATCCTTTGATTTGGAGTCAAGGTGGAGTTTTGTTGAAAGTGCCTCAAAATCAAGTTTAAAACTGCAGAAGTTGGTGTTCAGACAGCTGGTAATCGATTACGGGAAGGCCGTAATCGATTACGGACCTTCAGCCTGAAATTCTGAAGTTTCAGAACTGTGGACAGACAGCTGGTAATCGATTACCAGAATTCCGTAATTGATTACGATAACCGATTACCAATAGCTCGTAATCGATTACGACGCGTCAGTTTTTTATATTTAAGTTCGTTACAGCAGCGAACAAAATGAGATTTGGGGTTTCTTGGTTACGTTTTTCAGAGCGAAAAAGAGAGGAAAACCTAGAGAATAATATCATCTTGTATTGCTTTGATTCTATTGTGAATTGAGAGAAGAATCAAGAGATGATTAGAGAGGGATCAATGATTGTGTGAAAATAGAGAGGCGAAAGGCTTGTGTTCTCTTGTTTGTTCGTCTTGAGCATGGTGGAGTGAAGATCCAAGGGATCTCTATTGTAATCTTGACCAAAGTTCATAGTAGAGGAGGCTTTCCCCCGTGGATGTAGACTATATTGGCTGAACCACGCTAAACTGTGTGTGCACTCTCTATCTCTTATTCTCTTTCTCTTTTCTGTTGCTGTTGAATTACCTGATGTGGTAATTCAATTACCACATATTGCTGTGCTTTTATTGTGCTATTTTTTGTGCTTGGTTCTTGCTGATTGTTTGCTATAATATTTCTTTACATTAGGTATATTGGGTTTAGGTTGCGAAACTCTATTTCTTAATACCGTATAGTCTTTTGTATATTGTTTCAGGAATTTTCTTTAGGTTCTTTTATACATTGGACCAACATAGTTCTTGTCTGAATTTAATTCTTTGTTACTGGCACCCCTTGATGTTCTAGGCATATAGTTTTTAAACTGGCAAAGATGTTATTTGAACACGAAATCTCAGTACCACGTTTTCTTTTATAATGTACAGTATGTTATAAAAAATAAAGTTATCTAAAAAATAATCAGAATTTGATGTACAAATGTCATTGTCCTCAAACCAGTACTGGTCATTGACTTGCGATATTGAGTTAATTACTAAATTACAATAAATAAATGAAAATTAATTAATTTTCCTAGACATTGCCTTGAACAAAAGACTCACATTGAGCGTGATAAATTGCAATAAAAATATAAATAACAATAATTAATTAATTTTCCTAGACATTGCCTTGAATAAAAATCTCACATTGAGCGTGATTGGCCATTAGCAACGGCAATATGAAGGGCAAACGTTGACCGTTCCTTCTGTCGTTCTCTATGATAATGAACTCTCCTTTCTTTTCTTCACTGATTGCGCCACCTTTGTCAGAGAAGGGTGGCTTGAATGGATTGCTCAATGTTGCATTTCAAAGTTATTTTTTATTGTTAACATAGGCATATAATTGTCTGTTCAAGACAAATGCGTCTTCTTTCTTTCAACTTTCTATCATGCAAATAGGGACAGAATTTCATATTTTTTTCTTTTCAATTTTTTTCATAATTCTCTCGTACCAAACAAATCTTATAATCTCTTTTTTCTCATCACTTTTATTCAGCCTAGATTCTTTCTTTCTATTGTCTTTCTTTTCATTTTCTTTCTCAAACCAAACAAAGGTTTAACTTCAAAGACTTTCTATTATACGATTCCGTTTCTGCTTTGAGACAATATCATTTTTACAAAGACCTTCTTTTGGTCTAGATGTATAAGGGTTTGAACACCCCTTATACTCGCTGTTGATATAATTTTGCTTATTAAAAAAAAGGTTTAACTTCAATTTGTCTATGGTATTATGTTGTTGTGAACTTGGAATGATACTTTGTATCTATCTATTTCTTTGATTTTGTTTTGCTTTATTTTATTTTCTCTTATAGAATGTCAAATCTTGATTAGGTTATTATAAACCACAATGGTCATTTTGAATTAGACAATTTAAAGTTGTCTTTTGTTAATGGGTAGGAGAGATTGTGGTCTGGTATATATAATATGATTTCATTTCATTAATTACTACAAGGAAACTTTTAGAACAATATACGAATTTGAATTTCATGAAGTGTTTCTATGTGATACCTGGTTAGCCAATGGCTATGGGTTTAATGATTATTTACAGGGGTCACTACAAAAAATCTGACACATATCTACAGTTATTTTTAGTTATAGTCGTTAAAATCGTAGGTATAGATATCATATATCATGCAATTTTGAATCAAAGTAGTAGTTAAATAAAACTTTCCCAAAATAACGACTATACAAATCAAGAGCCTATTTAAAATCTATGATGAACTATTTATGGGCTCTAACAAAAATTTGTTGCAAGTTCCATGATACATTAATCTGAAATTTCTAGTTTGAACAAATTAAATTAATTTTATCCTTATACATCCAAATGATTGATGCATCCATAAATCAATTATCTAGCATGTATTTTTATTTTCTTGGGTCATATATAATTATCGTTTACTTTTTTCCGAGAAAAGATTAAGATGTGCAAAGATATCACTGTAGAATGAGTCATCCCAACTAGATTGGCACCAAACAAATTACCAATCATCTGCAACACATCTAAAATTTATTAAGAAAAGAGAAAGGAATACAATAACATGGGGGACCAAACCAAAACCCATGGGAGAAATTATTTGAATCTATAACTAGGCGATCCTAGCTTATTTCTAAAAAAATCATCCCTAATGAAATTGGGAGACAAGTCCCACCAATGAAAATCATGATTATTTCAACCATAGTTAGCCGGTTTATCTGCACAAGCATTTCCTTATATGAAAATGTGAGTAACAACAAAGCCCATGTTAGCTATCATTGGAGAGCAATTTTTCCATCTATTTTTAATGTACCAAGGCACCAAGCTGTCATTTTTAAAAGCATGGACTACTAGCTTTGAATCACATTCAAGCCACAAATTCTTCTAACCCCTTTGAAAAGCAATCTCAATTGCCAAAATAGCTGCCATCAATTTTGCATGTAAGGCATGGGAAACACCTATGTACTGAGAAAAACAACCCACAATTTCAGCTTTAGACCCTCTGAAAATGCCACCACTAGCTGCATGACCAGGAGAGCCCTTAGCTTAACCATCCGAGTTACATTTAACCCAATTTGGAGGAGGAGGAATCCAATCAACTTGGATTATTTTAGGAGCTGTGCTGACTTTACAAGTAACATCAAAGGACTTCAAAACATTAAAATCTGCCATCCAATTCGAATTTGTCCCCTTAGAGATCAGACCTGACATTTTTGTGGCTGCTTTAATTCCACTAATTGCTGAAGTAACTGAGATATGAACATTCTCAAATCTGCTATGATTCCTACAGTGCCAAATCCAGTAGAAAACATTAATGGTTGCAGACTTGATAACATCCACAACCTGTTTGCTCCATCCTCTATCAAGTACCTTAAACACTGCTGTAACAGAAGAGAGATCCAAGGAGCAACCAATGCAATCACTTAGCCAAGTCCAGATTGCTTGAGCATAGCTGCAGGTCATGAAGAGATGATTAGCAGTTTCCTCTGCTTGCCTACAGAGATCACATCTAGATACAAGAATGCATCCCCTAGCTCGAAGACAGTCATCTGTAGGCATCCTTTTCTGAGCTAGCCTCCAAGTAACAAAAGACTTGGATGGTGGAATTAAGTGACACCAAATAAGCTTGAGGAAATCACTGACAGCAAAAGGAGGGTTTAAGTAATTGAAAGCCTCTTTCATTGTAAGGATGCCAGAATCTGAGTTAGGCCAGATCAGGCGATCGATTGCAACACTCGAGAGAGGAATAACAGTTTTACTGATATTATCCACAAGAGAGGGGTCAATATCATAGAGACTTCTAGGAATACACCAATTACCATTGCAGATTAAATCACTGACTTTAGCATTGAGATCATGATGATAATCAAGGTTGATACCAAGCATGTCCACAATAGGCTCAGTCAGCCAGCAGTCCCTCCAAAAACATATATTTTTGCCATTGCCAATTGACCATTTTGCTGTGGATTGAATCTGTGGAATATATTTTTTGATTCCAGACCAGAGAGAAGATTTGATAGCTGAAGCAATTCTGTTGTTCTTGAAGAATCTTTCTCTCAAAAAGGCAGCACAATAGCTATCTGAGGAAACAACATCCCAAGAGAGTTTTAGCATAGTAGCTTCATTGATGGCCCTCACTGATCTAAGACCAAGACCACCTTCTTTAACAGGTTTGCAAATTTTATGCCAAGCTACTGTTGCAACTTTCCTGATGTGATGCAGCCTGACCACACAAAATTCATGATTGCTGAATCCATGGATTTCAATAAAGAGAGTGGCCAGTGATATATGTGGAAACTATAAATCATCATTCCATTTATGATTTAGTTTACCAGTTGTACTCTCCCCGTAATGGACAAAATAGATCCCTTCCAAGCAAGCACTCATCTTGGCTTTAATTCTATCCACAATAGGTTGCAGGTGGACTGATTTTGGTTTTCCTCTGAACATTGGAACTCCCAGATAGATAAAAGGCAAGTTTCCAGCTGAGAAACCAAGGGAGTTTTTGATCTCCCTCACTCTCCTAGCATTCATTGAACCTGTGATGAATTTGCATTTATCAAGACTCAAGTGCTGGCCAGATAAGTCAGCATACTCTTTAAAGACTTTCATCAAGGTGTCCAGATTTCTTCTTGTCCTTTTGCAAAACACCATTATGTCATCTGCATATAAAGCATGAGTAGGTGTTTGAAAACCTGTAGGACTCACCATAGGGATCAACTTCTTAGAATCCACCAAATGAGAAATGGATCTACTCAAAAAATCTTCTGTCAAACAGAATAGTAAAGGAGAGAGAGGATCTCCTTGCCTCAACCCTCTTTTGCAAGCAACATAGCCACAAGACTTGCCATTCACCATAAAGGAAAGTCTAGCTGAGTTAAGAATGGTAGATATCCAGCTGCAGAACTTATGACTAAAGCCAAAAGCTAGAAGAACATCCTGTAGAAATCCCCAATCAAGAGTGTCAAAAGCCTTTTTGATGTCAAATTTAAAGGTCACATTGCCACCAAAAGCTTTACAATCCAGAAGGTTAATTGCCTCTGAAGTGGTATAAATACAATCAGCAATGTTCCTCCCTTTTAGAAAGCCTCTTTGCTGCACATAAATGATGGAAGGAGCAATAACTGACAGCCTATCTGCCAAGACCTTGGAGATGATCTTAAAATGGAAATTTGCAAGGGCAATAGGCCTATAGTCTTCAACCTTCTCAGCTTCTGGAAATTTAGGAATGAGTGCCACCATATTAGAGTTGAGACCTGACAGAATCCAATTTTGAGTGAAAAACTGGTGAACAGACTTATAGACATCTTCACCAACTATCTCCCAATAAGTTTGAAAGAAGCAACCTCCAAAACCATCTGGTCCAGGAGAGCCAGATGCATTCATAGCAAAAACAACTGATTTAACTTCTTGTTGGCTAGCAATGGCACACAGCATGTTGTTTTGATCAAGAGTAACCAGATTTGGAATGATTTCTCTGATCCTATTGCTTTGAACACAAGAATTTTCAGTAGCATACAAGCTGGAATAGAAATCAGTAACATGCCTTTCAATACTAGATTGAGAATACAGAATTTCATCACCAATTCTAAGCATTGACATCTGTTTCGTTGTATGCCTGATTTTTGCCATCCTGTGAAAAAAGACACTGTTTCTATCTCCACTTGTGAACCAGTTTAAATTTGTCTTCTGTCTCCAAAAGGATTCTTCATCATTCAATGCCTTCTGTAACTCTAATTGAGCTTTGCATTCTTGAGAAAAAAGGTCATCTGAGAATCCCTTATCAGAGATGTCTTGCTGAATAGAATCTAAGGCTGCATAGGCATTTTCCACATTCAGCTTCACATGACCAAATACTTCTTTGTTCCAAATTCTTAACTTATACTTCAGCATTTTCAGCTTTTGAACCAAAATAAACATAGGGCAGCCAACAATTGCATTTGACCAGACTTCCTTAATAACTCTTTCACAATCAGGGTGGTCACACCATATACTGAAGAATTTAAAAGGGGAAGGCTTAGAAACCACACCTTTAACAAGAGACAGCAAAAGAGGGCGATGATCTGATTTTTTGTCTAACCAAAGAAGTACAAGCTATGCTATCCCAAAAAGAGATGGCTTCCTCATTTCCAATTGCTCTATCCAATCTTAAAACTGTATGATCTCTTCCAACTCTACCATTGGTCCAAGTGTATTGAACACCCCTAGTTGACACATGGGTGAGATTATTAACAACTGTCTAGCCACTAAATTCAGCACAAGATTGACTTAAAGGAAGATTTCCCCCTCTCTTTTCGTGAGCTCCCATGACATCATTAAAATCCCCAATAAATGTCCAAGGAGCTTGATTGTTAGCCATAATAGTGGTTAGATCATTCCATAATTGCCTCCTACCTTGAACAGTTGTGGATGCATATATAGCAGACATACAAACCAGCTGATTATTCTCCATGACAGAGAAAGAACAGTGCTGAGTTGAGCTTGCAATGATAGATGGAGAAATAGATGTTGAGCAAAGACATCAAATATTAGGCAATCTATTACCTCTGTCATTCACCAATCACCATGAAGAGATTTAGTCCAAGAGATCTCCAAAAATTTGCAGGAATTTTATCAATAGCAATCTATGGTTCAGCCAGCAGGACCAAATTAGGATTGTGCTTTTTACAAAGACTTTTCAAAACCAGCCTAGTATCTGTGTTACCAGGGCCCCTCACATTCCAATAAAGGACTTTCATCAAGCAATATTTTTATAACCTGTCCTTGCTAGGGTGTTATGAGTCTTAGCATTCACATTTTTACCTTGCCTCATTTTCTTCTTTTGAGACTTTGAAAGAACAGGAGTGAATTCATCATCCTTACTATCATCTTTGAAACCAGAAATAGAGTCATCAGTTACCTCTACTTGATCTGCCCAAAACTTTGAAAACAACTGCATGTCTTTTCTCACCACACTAGGCAATTGTCTGTCATCCAGCAAAGGAGATACTGAATATGAAGAATCTAGCAAGTTAGAAATAGTATCCTCTCTGTGCAAATCTGAGACAGAAGCTTCTTTATTTGAACTTTCTACATCATCATCTTGAACCAATGACTCAGATACATATTCCTCTTCTTGGACATGATCAGTAACCTTATTAGCCTTATCAGACTTATTAATCTGATTTTCAGAATCTGGAGCACCATCTTCACTTTGATTTCTCTACTCTAATAGTGGAGCCTCATAAACAATTCTATCATTCTCTAAGATCATCTTCACAATATGATTAGTATCCTTAGGCAAGAATTTTGAAGCAATTGATCTCACTTCATTATCCACTGCATGAGCCCCTTCTTGAGCAGTCTGGGGAGAGTCCTCTATTAGAATTTCTTTATCAGAGTCCACATTAATAAACTGACCCTTACTGGATTGTCCCTGCTGAAGCGGAGGGCTGCTGTCCACCAGCTTCTCCTTACCTTTCATGGAGTTAATAATGGCATCAACATTATTAATCTTTGATCCATCCTGTTTAGGCACATACTGCATTCTTGCTTTCTTGACCACGTTATTATCTTTTCTGTCCCCCTCTTTTACAGAAAGATTCTTTTTGCAGTCTAAGAGAGAGTGTCCTATCATTGTGCAGGCATTACAGAAAAGTGGCAAATACTCATATTCAATCCTCACTGGAAAAGCGAACTTCTCCCTCTCTACCATGATTTGTTCTTGGGGAGGTTTAATCAAATCCACATCCCCCAAAACTCTTGCAAAGTGGCCAAGAGTTTTGTTAATGGTAGTGATGAATTATTTAAATAGACCAAATTTAGTCATCTTTATTTTATATTAGAGATGTACAGTTGAATTTTCGGTAGAAAATTCTCAATTTTTACAATTTGAGTTTTCGCTGTCAGTTAAGCCCTACTGACCCGAAAATAATTTTAAAAGAAAATTTTGACAATTCAAAATTTTATTTTTCCAACCCAATTATATTTATTTTTATGATTTTAGAAATTATTTATTTTTATATGAATTTTTCGGGTGAAATTTTAAGAATAAAAATACGATTGGTTTTTACCGTTACGTAACAATTGGTACATGAACGAACCTAAAATAATTAAGTCTGATTTTTTCCACATTTGGAAATGATTTTCCTTGATGTGAATAGTGACCCTTATCACTATTCAATACTATTCATGTTATTGTAATTATTATTTTTCATTTCCTAGAAAACTAATACATTTAATATAAATAGTTGAATAAAAATTGAAAAAAATCTCAGATTTTTCTGTTGGGGCAGCACCCCCCTCCCCCTATAAATACCACTCCTCTTTTCTTCATTCACTCATCACTTTTTCAAAATCATACCCAAACTCTTGCAAAAAAATTTCTTGAGTTGTTCATCTTCAACCTTAAGCTTTGAACTTGGAAGCTACCTATCCTTCATACACTGATCTCTTGCTCACCATCATTTTTAATTAGAGGGTATTGATTCATAACTCTTGCTCTTTTCTTTTAAGTTCCTGTTATCATCTTGCATGTTCATAAGTTTTGTTGAAAGTTGGTTTTTCTTTTAATGCATGTTCATTTTGTTTAAGCTTGTTAACATCTTTACAATTTTCTTCAACCTTAGCATGTTGAAAAAGAACTTCCTATAATCATTTTAATGGGTGGCCGAAACCCTAATGGAGGAAGGATGATGGTTTTTCAAAGAGTTTCACATGCATGTTGGTTATTTAGTGCTTATACTATATAGTCCATGATTTCAACTTATGATTTTCAAAGAAATCCTTTTTACATACAATTGAATTTTTATCAAAACTATACTCATTTTCACTTTAAGTTTATGCATTGCATGTGGTGAGAAATTCATCCAATCCAATGACCATGGTGTTGGCTAAAAACACCAAGAGGAAAAAGGATGACCGTTGATGGAAACCTCACATGCATGGTTTAAGAACTTTGATTTAAGTATTTTTTTAATTCTTGGATTTTATTAAAAATATATGTTTTCCTTCATTGATAAGATTTTGTGGCTAAGACTCTAAAATAAAAGAGTTGATGAAGCCTCACTTAAATCTTTAAGAAGGATGCATGTATGACAATTTTAGTCATTTGCATGAATGATTCAATGTGGAGCCTGAAAATTTAAAATCCCTAGTCATTTATGATCTTAAGGCAGAAACTCATTAGTAGAGTTGATGAGGTCTTATTCAAATTTTTGTTAACCAAATGATGTTTAAAAACATAGCATTAGTACATGCAATGTAAGTTTATTAAATTACAATATTTTCCCACTATTTTATGTAAAGGCCGAAACCTATGGTTAATGAGGCTAAGGGTTCCAAATTTTATTTCCAAGTTTTGAACTTATATTTTGTTCCTTTAATGCTTGAAGAATTTAAACCCAAAGGCTTGTAAAGATTGAAAATTTCTAGCTTGGTTTTCTTAGCATGGCTGAAACATACATGAAAATTTTAGGGTAGATTGTAAAGATTTTTAACTTACGTTAAAGATATATTTTTGTTTAGATTTGAAATCGTGACGAGCGACAATTCGTTCCTTCTAAAATACCCAATCAAAGCTTTTTATCATCGGAATTAAGGTAAGGGGGGAAAGCCTGAGGGATATACAATTATGGTAACTATGTACTTGTATGTTTGGATTGTTTGATTTTATTGATGTTGTTGTTTAATATGTGAAAGGTTTATTTGCTATATATAAAGGTTTTTTTGATATATATATATATATATATATATATATATATATATATATATATATATATATATATATATATATATATGTCTATGTGTGTATGTATGTATGTATGTATGTATATATGTATGTTTTTGTGCTAGTTTATGAAGTTGTTGTTAATATGGATGTTTTAGAATTAGATGAATTTATATGATGACATGTTGAATTTAAATACATGCTTAAATGAATTATGTTATTTATGTTGTAAGTGTTTGAAGTTGTGTTGATTGATGCATAGTAGCCTAAACATTGGTTAGAAGCCCAACCCTTAAGGAAAGATAAAAGCCTTAAGAAAATTTTACACAAGTTGAAAAATAAACGTTTTTAAGTTAAAACGTATTTTTAGAGAAGGTAAATATTTTTTTTAGGTGAAAAACTCAAGATATTGAAAATAAAGATTTTATTCACAGAAGGTGAAAAGAGATCATTTTAGAAGATTTGAAGGATATTTTCTATAAAAGTCTTAAATTTTTGGAGACTATTTATGGTAAAGAAATTATTTAAAAACAAATTAAATTCTTGGTTCTTTACCAACAAGATTTTAGTTTTCATATATTGCACCAAGTTTCTTTTTAAAAACCACTTCTTCTTCTTCTTCTTCTTCTCTTTTTTTTTTTTTTTTTTGTAAAAGAGGACTTTCTTTCTAAAGATGGACTTTTGGAGTTTTATGATAAGGTTTTTAAAATAAATTTAAAAATAAAAACGTTTTTCAAAAGAAGGTTTTATTGAAATAAAGTATCCGATAACTTGGATGAGTTACGGAAGTTTTGTTTTTGGGTTTTGTATTTTCATCCAGCAAAAAAGAAGAAAAGTTGAACCTAGTAACCGAGAGGTCGAATAACTAGTGTTTTAAAAGCACGTTGATCCATGATCCGTGTTACGTTGTTATGGACTATGTTCCAATGTACGTTGCTATGGACTGCTGCTCCATATACATTGAGTTGAAACTTGGTGAAAATAATAAAAAGGTGAAAATTGTTTTCCGCGACCACAAGGTCCAAGAACAGATGCATAAGTCTGGAACTGTATTGATTAGACACTCGGACATAAAAGTCCTGTGTTGATAATAAAAGTTGCAAGATATTAAAAATGTTGAAAAGTCGTGAGCTTTAAGCCTCGAAGAAAGGAAAATATTAAGCACAAAGAAAAGCTGAAAATAAAATGATTTTCTCATGCATTTATTTTGGCAAACGTGCCCACGTCGTTTTGTGTGAATATATGGAAGGATCAGGTATTTCATGCTACGGTGTTTCATTGTGCCTTGATGGACAATGAAGTCCATTAGCCGGAACTACTGTGCCTTGTGTGGGACAGTATGCTATGGACATTCCATGCACGTTGCACACTATACCAAGAGTTTGGACAGTGTAGTGGAAATTCACGTTGTGCCTTTATGGCAACCGAGCCACGATCGACTTATTTTTAAAGAAAGTTGAAAACTCCGGAGTCTTGCATCAAAGTTGAATTTTTCATGAACATCATTTTTTTCAAAGTTGATTGATGAATTGGTGTGATATTATATTTAGTTTATTATTTGACATGCTGTAAATATGATGATATCTGTTGTGTATGCTGTTTGTGTTGCAAGTATGTAGTTTATCATAATTATCCATATATTGGTATCTCACCCTTGCATTTTTGTTTGTTTTATTTGGCATATATTATTTGTATCGGAAAATAGATGAACCCAGACGCACCACTGCCTCATTCCCGAGCGCGAGCCCTAATCTTTGAGAACCACTTTGACCCGGAGGCGTGGGAGTACGGACCGGGGACCCACATAGCTCAATACACTGGTCTCGTTACTTCAGTAGAGGGCAGCGTTTTGAACGGACCCATGCGGAGGGATCAGACTACTGAGACAGTACATATCACACTACCACCTGTGGACATATGCATTCAGCATTGGGCTGCCCATGGCTCAGTGGTCTTAGGTTAGCAGCCACCCCAGGACTTACCGCATCAGGAGGCACCTGTTGCACCTATCGAGGAGGACCCACTGGAGCTCATGGAGGAGGACCTCATGGAGGACATAGACGAGGTCCCTCAGTATCACCCCCTTGATGACGATGAGGACGATGATCCTGACGAGGGAGGTGAGGTGGAGGACCCTTCACCAGTTATTTCTCCACAGGGTGGAGATAACCGTAGTGGTCTCCCGAACGGATACCAATAGGACTAGACCAGCCAGAGAGTTGTCTTTTGTGGTAGTAATGTCCAAAGCTGCCGTTCTATTTTGTATCTGACTATGTCCCTCTAATCTAGTTTAACTTTTTGCAAGTCTGTTAATAATTAACTTAGTTGCTATGGAGAACTATGTTGTATGCACTCTATGTACTTCTGTCAAGTGGCCTGTCACCAAGAATGCGTTTTTATTTATATAAGAAGGTGTTATGTGTATTCATGGTACTATTTTACTAGTTATTTACATCAAAGATGTTTATGATAAAAGTTTTATGATATCCCAAGATGGGAAACATCCATAATGAATATTTTTTTTTTCTCCGAAAGAAAATCGACATATTGTTAATGATATGATTAATTGTAACACATAGTAATTAATGTGATACTCGGAGAAAGGGTGTCACATTAAGGATGGTATCAGAGATGGTCGAGTCTTTCGGGAATTTTTGGAAATAGGCCTGTTGTGTTTGTATTGTGTGATCTCTGACTAGGCTTGTTTAATTACTTCTTAGAAGAAATGATTATTGGAAAGTGATTAAATAACTCTTACCTAGTTGCCATTTAACTGATTTTATCTTGTTAATCAGTTATGGAGCTAGACGCAGGACGTGGACGTGGCCGTAGAGGAGGCCGTAGAGGTGGTTTCGTTGGTGGACGCGGACCTGATTGTGGGGGAGCAGATTTTACAGCGCAAGCTATGGCAAACGTTGCTGCTGCCATTGCCCGACAGACCGCTACTATGGCTGCACAACACCAACAAGAGCAAGCTCGTGCTAAGCAAGCCGCAGAAGATCGTGTTCTGACAGCATTTTGACGTCAGGACCCACCACATTTTTATGGGGATGTTGATCCGGTTAAAGCGGACTTGTGGATTCAAGAAATCGAGAAGATTTTCGAGTTGATTAATAGTCCTGAAGCGGTACGAGTGTCGTATGCTACTTTCTTGCTAATGGGAGATGCTGAATATTGGTGGAGAGGCACCAAGCAAATGCTCAAGGCGAATCAACAAGAAATTACTTGAGAGGTTTTTCGCACTGCATTCCTGGACAAATATTTCCCATAGAGTACTTGAGGGGAGAAGGAACTGGAATTTCTGCGTCTTCGCCAAGGAGACATGACTGTTGGAGAGTATGCGGTCAAGTTCGAATCACTGGCTAGATATTTTTGCTTTTTCCAAGACAATCCATAAGAGAGCTGGAAGTGTGAAAGATTCGAATGATGATTGAGGTATGAGATCAAGGGGTCAGTGCTGCTACCGGAGATCAAGAATTTTCAAGCTCTGGTGGAGAAATGTAGGAAAGTTGAACAAATTCTGAAAGGAAGAGACAATAGAGGGAATGTTGGCGGACCCTTAAGCTCGAGAAACCAATTCCAAGGCCAGAACCAGAGGGGTAAGCAAGCTCAGGAGAAGCCATACTGTAACACCCCGATTTTTCACTGTTTCAATATAATCGAAATGCGGACGATTATTTGTATATATTTATATGAGTATTAGAAAATTATTTTAAATAAATGGAGTTCATCACTCAATCCTACTTGAATGTAGGAAGCTACGATTAAAATTTAGGTTTGAAAGTCAGGCGAATCCCTACCATGAATTTCATTTACAGTATAATTATACTGCTCAAAAGACCTAATTTTAATTCGTGAACGAAAGACTTAAGATTTTTATTTTATTTCCTACAATTCTGTATTATTAGAATTATTTCATAAAAAATGAAATAATATACGTTTTACGGGCGAAATACGTAATCGGGTAAACGACGGAATGGATTTCGGAGTTTCCAAGGGTCTATAAAGAGGTTATCTTAGAATTTTGAGATGATTCACGGGGATGAATCACACTTTTGAGTCTAGAGGATTCTACAAGGTTAAAGTGGCAATTTATGGATTTTGCACTTTAGTCGTTGAACTTTCTATTAATTACACTTTGGTCCCTAAGTTAGTTCCTATGTTTTTCCAAGTGAATTGGGCCAGAATCTTTGTTCCAAATCCATTAGTGGACCGTGGCTTTGAGGCCCAAATCCTTGTCCATGAATTTAATTTCATGAAGCCCATTAGAAATCATATAAATTTTCTATGTCATGTTTAAGCTTTAAGCCTTTTGGTGGGCCCCACAATAATTAAATTCAAGCCCAAGTTTTCAAGGCCATGCGCAAGCCCAAGAAGGAGTGGGGGCTGCCTTAGTTTGGAGCAGTCAAGTTGATTCTTGAAGCTTCCACCATGTTCCATAATGTTCCACCATGTTCTCCTAAGTTCTACACTTTTCTAGCAAGATCCAAAGTGTTCTAGGTTCTTCCCAATTAGTCTCAAGAAAATTCAACAAAGATGAGTCACATGTGAACACAATAAATGTGGCACATGGCCATCATTTCAAACTATTGGCAATTTGCAAAATAGTCCTTCTACTTTTGGAATCTTTGCAAAATGGTCCCTAGGAATTAATTGCACTTAAGTCCTTAGAAAAATCACCTCCTTTCTACTTGGTCCTTCAAAAGTGGCGCAGCCACCCTTCTATAAATACCCTTCCTCACATTTCATTTTCTTCCTATTGCCTTTTTGTTTCAAAAACTCATAAGTTCATAAGCTTTTCTAGCATCATTTTGTGAAGCAAGTCCTTGGATCTTCACTTGTCTTTGAACTTCAAGAGGTGAATCCTATTCTTCTTCCCTGATCATGTCTATGTTCTTCAATAAGTTTCATGATTCAAAGTTTATTTCATCTATGTTCATCACTTTTAAGTTTCTAGATCTAGAACTTTGAAAATTCATAACTAATTCTAGAAAAATCCTTTTGACATGAAACCAATTGCTATGATCTTATAATCATCTCTATTTTCATCATCTAGAAGCATATGATCATGAGAAATTTCTTCCCTAAATTTCTGGACTGGGCCGAATCTATGACAAAATGATGTTCACGGGTTTTGTTTCATTTTCATGTCTTGATTCATGATTCAATCTTCTAGTATCTTGATAGTTCTTGTATTTAAGTATATATAAGATCAAAAATCAAACTTTAACCTATTGAGTTCATTAAGGCCGAAACCCTAGCTATGAACACTTGATGGTTTTGTGATTCAAAAGTTGTTTTGTAACACTTGAATCCAACTCTAAGTTTTGTATGTTGATTAAATCCAAGAGTTTAGAAATTTTAGAGATTTCTAAGCCCAAACTCAGCCCTTGGCCGAAACCAACATGTAGGATTTTAGGCTTGATTTAGTTGTTAGTTTGTTGATTGAGTGTTATGTTTAATGAAGGATAAACTAGATTATCGTGTACGTGCGTTGACGGTTCCCAGATTCACGACAAAGTTTTGAATCGGAAGCTAAGTTCTTCGAGAGGTAAGGGGAGCTTACCTGAGGGATTTTCTCAATAACTATTTGCTTGTAGTGTGGTTTATATGATTTATATGTGGTTGTGGTTATTTGTTTATGTTGCTTGTTAGACGAATCTGGGCAAGTATACCCAGTCGTGCAAGTAATACGGTGGTAAGACCGGTTTATCGTATCCACGGGGATTGGATGTCAACTACCAATTCACAAGCTCAGCAACTATCTAGACTAAACTATTAATCAAGAGAAAGTAAAACAAACAAAAGAAAAGAAATAAAATCTTTTTGTCTTTTTGGGGACTTTTGACAAACACTTGGAGTGCAGAAATGATATGTTGGGACTAGACTTCACCAAACCTCTAACTCATGCACTATCAGGACTAGATACCTCCCATTCATGCTTCAGATATTAAAATCAATCCACTAAAATACTCAAACCCCGATTCCTCGGATGGCAAGAGCCTAAATCCACTAATAGACCCTAATTCCTTAGGTGGCCTAGATTAATGAATTTGCATTAAGATTAGGGATTACGCGATTACTAATAAACCTAGTTCCATCCCTAGATACAAGGCTTACTAGGTGATTAAATTCAGTTCCGGTTATGATACGAACGTTCCCATTGCATACCAAAACACAAATCAAGTCATGGGGGTGCTAGCCACAACAAGCATTAAGTACAGAAAAATAACCACTAATATGAAGACATGAACATAGATTAATCAGTCAAGATAAATACATAAACATAAGTTTGGCTACATCTAATCCCAACACAGGGATTTAACTACTCATAAAACAAAGAAAACCAAACCAGAGAAATAGGAAGGAAGAGGAGAGAAGAGGCTCCATGTGAGCTTTCCTTCTTCTTCAAAGCAATCCCTCTTGGCTCCCTTCTAGGGTTGAAACCCTAGCCCAGCTGCAGCCTCCAAATGCCTTCAAATGCCTCCCTCTGGACCCTCAAAACTCCTCAGTTCTGTCTGCTGCGCTCTTATTTATAGGTCTGTTGCGCGTCACGGCCGTGATGACCATCACGGGCAGGCCGTGACGCGTTCTGGAGTGGGCACGCTTTTAACATTTTGACTCTCGCGAGGCGAGCCCAATTTTCGCGTCGCGAATCATAAATTTCTGGTTAGTCACGGCCGTGATGTCTATTACGGGCAGGCCGTGATGACTTCCGACTTTTGCCTTTCGCTTCCGCTTGATCACGGCTGTGATGGTCATCACGGCCAGGCCGTGATGGGCTCTGTTTGGCTCATATTCTTCACTTTTCAAGCTCTATTTCATCCAAGCTCCACCATGGCTGATTTTGATCATTTTTACATTGAATTCCTGCAAAACAACACCAAGAAACCGCTTCACCCGTTCCAAGGGAAAATCTAAATAAAATCAACTAAAGAATGCCTAATCTATATGAAAAATGCATGCAAATATGTACAGGAAACATCATGTAAAATCACACTATCATTGCTTACGTTGTGTTGTTTATCGGTGTATCGGTGATTGATCTGCTTTTAATTGATTTAATTATCTGCAGTAGTATATTATGTTGCTATGATGCATGATCTGCCTGGTGATATAATTATGATGATGTTGTTGAATGATGAATGTTGAATGTTGTTTGAGAGGCCTGACAGTGGTCAGTGCACAACCGATTAATCAGATAAAAGCCTTAATGAGTTGTGAAAATTATATTCAACGTTTTATGGGGAATGTTGGAATATAATAGTGGTGGAAATTATTATTTTGGAAAAATAATGAGTTTTGAGAAATATTATTATTTTAATGATTTATTAGTGTAAAAGAAATTTATGAGTCACGGTGAGAGCGTAACCGTGAAATTTTTTTTTGTACCGCTAATTTTTACGTAAGAAATTCCGAAATATTATAAAAAGTTATTTTGTAAAATTAATATTCGAAAATACTTTTAAAAAAATATAATAATAATAATGATAATAATAATAATAATAATAATGATAATAATAATAATAAAAAGTCAAAGTCAAAGTTTGACTTTAAAAATATTTTTTTGGAAAATGATAAACGACGGCAAGTTTCGAAATTATTTACGGTGAAAAGTTTAAAAATAGCAGTACGTATGTTGAGAAGAGATTTAATCTGAATCGATTTACCTTTTGAGTTGAAGTTTCAGTAAGAGAATTCTTAATGATTTGACGTTTTACAAACGAATTTCAAGTAGAAATGATTTTCTGTAAATGAGTTTTACTTAATGACGTAAAGGACGATATAGAACTTAGTAACCGAGATGTCGGGGTACTAGTGTTCTTATGACATTATCCTATTTTGGATTTGTTTTTCACAGACAAAAACGATGTAAAACGATGATATGGAACTTAATAACCGAGACGTCGGGGTATTAAGGTTCGTTGTGTTGTAGACTGAGTATCTATTTAAAGAAGTTAAAACATTTTGAAATGTTTTCTATTACCACGAACCTAAGACTGATTGCAAGGTCTAGGGGCTTCGTGATTGAGCACTCGGACTTTGAGGTCCTGTGTTGCTAATAAAAGTTGTAAAGATGTTTAAAACGATGATGGGTCATAAGCTTTTGAGAGCTTTGACAAATAAAGATATAACACAAAGAAAAGTGTTGAGAATAAAATGTTTTCTTGCATGCATTTTGGCAGACGTGCCTACGAGGTTAATCATGGTATCTTTATGATATTCATGTAATCGACGTATTCATTGTGCCTTTGGGAAATCGACGTACAATGAAAAATCCATAAATCGACGTTCTCACTGTTCCGGACAGTGGGCTATGGAAACACGGAGTGCCTCTTTTGGCCAAACATGAAGTGCCTCTTTTGGCCAAACACGAAGTGCCTCTTTTGTCCATCAAGCTTGATCAGCTTGTTTTAAATGACGTCGGGGATCTCCGGAGATTAGGTGTGAATGTTTAGATAATATATTGAAGTGTTCATGCATAGTTTTCCAACGTTGACGTTTGGGGTGTGAAACCCATTGATAAACGAGATGTTATAATATGAATGCTTATGTTATTATAAACATGTATATGTGTATGTGCCTTCTTTGTGTTGCGCTTTTAGTTATTGTGTTAAATCCATATATTGGTGTCTCACCCTTACAAACATATCAGAGTCTTACAAGGAGTATGATCCCTACAAGAAGAGGAAGGCTGTCTAGTTTGAAGCGTGTTGTGCTGCTCCTGTTGGCAGTAGTGTCCGCTAGTTACGACCGGCTTAGGCCCTATTATGTTATATTATGTTTAAAGGATAAAACTGATTATGATTTAGGTGTGAAAACATATGAGGCAGTATAGTTGTATGACTTATATACCTTTTGTATTTAAGTGTGGTTTGATTATGTTGTTGTGGTTATGAGGTTAAAAGAAAAAGAAAAAATTTTATCACCATATTTTGAAAAGATGAACGTTGAGAGAAAATTATTTTTCGAAAGCAACCATCAAATTAAGTTTTATTTCCGCAAACGGGTAACCATGTGATGACCAGAGTTTAGGGTGTCACACATACTCTAGACCAGCTGGAAACAACCGGAGTTAACAACAGTACCGTCCCGTGGCCTCGGCCTCTAGAAGTGTTGACCAGAGGAGTCAAGGACCAAGCCAAGGAAGGAGATGCTTCAAGTGTGGAGACCCGAACCACTTGACTGATGTATGTCCCGCGAGAGGGATGGAATGTTTCAACTGTGACCGAGTAGGACATCTAGCAAAAGATTGCAGGACACCAAAGCTGGAAAACACCGTCAATAGTGCCTGAATTTTTAAACCGACAGCTAATGGAAGAGTTTTTACCATGAGTGATGTTGAAGTCTCTAACTCCAAGGACCTCCTGAAAGGTAGTTGTGACATTGCTGGTAATCTTTTAATTGTGCTTTTCGATTTTGATGCGACGCACTCATTCATCTCAAATGATTGTGTGAGACTCTTAGCATTTCCTGTTACTTGTTTGCCGTATGATTTGATTGTCTCAACTCCTACCGCTGAACCTGTCACTGTTAATTCAGTGTGTTTGAACTATCCGGTTATCATTCAGGATCGACACTTTCTTGTTGATCTGATTTGCTTACCTTTAGTGCAGTTAGATGTGATTTTGGGTATGGATTGATTGTCTTCCAATCATGTTCTTTTAGATTGTTCTCGTAGAACATTGATTTTTCTGAACCCCGAGATTTCTGGATTTCTCTCTACCCATCAAGTGAAATATTTTTCGAAGGAAAAGGATCAGAGGTGCTTACATTTAACAAGCTTGGAAATTGAAGAAGAAGTTATTCTGAATATGATACCAGTTGTAAGAGACTTTCCAGAGGTGTTTCCTCCCGATGTACTCAGATTACCCCCGGTGAGAGCTATCGAATTCTCCATTGATCTTGGTCCAGGAACCGGTCCGATATCGATTGCTCCGTATCGGATGTCGCCAACAGAAATTGTGGAATTAAATGCTCAGTTGGAAGTCCTGTTGTCAAAACAGTTTATAAGGCCGAGTGTTTCCACGTGGGGAGCACCTATTCTTTTAGTGCGAAAGAAGGATGGAGGATCGAGACTTTGCGTGGATTATAGGCAACTCAACAAAGTGAAGATTAAGAACAAGTATCTGTTGCCACATATAGATGATTTGATGGACCAATTGCAAGGAGCTGCCGTTTTCTCAAAAATTGACTTGAGGACGGGCTACCACCAGATCAGAATGAAGACTGAAGACATTCCAAAGACTGCTTTCCGAACACGTTATGGCCATTATGAGTATCTTGTAATGCCATTTGGAGTGACAAACGCACCTGTTGTTTTCATGGATTACATGAATCGGGTTTTTCGTCCGTTCTTGGGCAAGTTCGTTGTCGTGTTCATCGATGATATCCTCATTTATTCCAGGAGTCATAAGGAACATGGAATGCATCTGCAACAAGTCTTACAGATCTTACGCGAGAAGGAACTTTATGCAAAACTCTCTAAGTGTGAGTTTTGGCTTGAAGATGTGAAGTTCTTAGGGCATGTGATTTCCAAAGAAGGAATTGTTGTGGACCCTGCTAAAGTAGAAGCTGTACTCTCTTGGGAAAGACCAAAGAGGGTAACAGAGATTCAAAGTTTTGTCGGCTTGGCTGGGTACTACCGAAGATTTATTGAGGGATTCTCCAAGAGAGTAGCACCGTTGACTCAGCTTACACGAAAGGACCAACCTTTTGTGTGGAATGAAAAGTGCGAGGAAAGTTTCCAAAAGATAAAAGAACGCTTGACAACTGCATCAGTGTTAATCCTTCCTGAACCCAGTGAACCTTATGAGGTGTACTGTGATGCTTCATATCAAGGCTTAGACTGTGTATTGAAGCAACACCGAAGGGTTGTGGCTTATGCGTCACGTCAGCTAAAGACTCGTGAGAATAACTATCTGAATCATGATCTAGAACTAGCTGCTATGATTTTTGCACTGCAAGATATGGAGACATCATCTGTATGGAGCCAAGTTCGATGTTTTCAGCGACCACAAAAGACCGAAGTATTTTTTCGATCAGAAAGAGCTCAACATGAGGCAAAGGCGGTGGATGGAATTTTTGAAAGATTATGACTTCACGTTGCAGTACCATCCTGGAAAAGCAAACACAGGAGCAACCAAGATGTACCAGGATTTGAAGCATAACTTTTGGTGGCCAGGCATGAAGAAACAAGTGGTAGAATACGTGGCATCTTGTTTAACTTATCAGAAGGCGAAAGTAGAACATCAATGACCCGGTGGAATGTTACGATCTCTTGATATACCTGAGTGGAAGTGGGAAAGTATATCCATGGATTTTGTGGTAGGACTACCAAAGAACTTCCAAAGGTTTTGATTCGATTTGGGTAATTGTGGACAGGATGACGAAGTTGGCACATTTCTTACTTGTCAAGTCAAATTACAAGGTAGAGAAACTAACTGAAGTGTATATTAGCGAAGTGATCAGACTCCATGGTGTACCCTCTAGTATCGTTTCGGATCGAGACCCAAAGTTTACTTCATGTTTTTGGGGAAGTTTGCATAAATCACTCGGAACTAAGTTAAGACTCAGTTCAGCCTATCACCCCCAAACTGGCGGGCAAACGGAAAGGACAATTCAGTCACTGGAGGACTTGTTGAAGGCGTGTGTTCTAGACAATCTTGGAAGTTGGGACGACCTTTTGCCACTCATAGAGTTCACATACAACAACAACTTTCACTCAAGTATCGGAATGACACCCTATGAGGCTTTATATGGAAGAAAGTGCCAAACACCGCTGTGTTGGTACTAGGATGGGGAAAGCGCAATGTTAGGACCTGAAATTGTGAAATAGACGACGGAGAAGGTGAAACAAATCCGTGAGAAAATAAAGGCTTCCCAAAGCAGACAGAAGAGCTACACCGATCGAAAAAGAAGACCTCTGGAATTCAAAGAAGGCGAACACGTATTTCTGAGGGTAACTCCTACAACTGGGGTAAGTAGAGTTATAAAATCCAGAAATCTCACTCCTAAGTTTATTGGACCATACCAGATTCTTCGTCGTATCGGTCCAGTAGCTTATCAGATTTCTCTGCCACCTTTCCTTTCAAATATCCATGATGTTTTTCATGTCTCTCAGTTGAGAAAATATATCCCTGGCCCGTCGCATGTAATTGAACCTGATGTTGTTCAGTTAAAGGAAAATCCATCCTGTGAGACTTCACCCTACGAATCGAAGATAGGATGATCAAACAACTCAGGGGCAAACAGATTCCCTTAGTTAAGGTTGTTTGGGATGAAGCAACTGTAGAAGCAACTTGGGAAGTGAGGAAAAGATGAAATTACAGTATCCTGATTTATTTTCAGATACTTAATTCCGAAGACGAAATTTATTTTTAGAGAGGTAGTATTGTAACACCCCGATTTTTCTGCTTGTCTGTAAATTGTGATTATATGAATATTTAAGATTTTATTTTCATAAATGGTGATGAATTATTTTGATAGACCAAATTAGGTCATCTTTATTTTATATTATAAATGTACAATTGAATTTTTGGTAGAAAATTCCCTACGTTTACGGTTTGAGTTTTCGCTGTCAGATAAGCCTTACTGACCCGAAATAATTTTTTTAAAAAAAATTCGAAAATTCAAAATTTTATTTTTCTAACCAAGTTATATTTATTTTTATGATTTTAGAAATTATTTATTTTTATATGAATTTTTCGGATGAAATTTTACAAATAAAAATACGATCGCGTTTTTACCATTACTTAACAATCGGTACCGGAACGAATCAAAATAATTAAGTCTAATTTTTTTCAGATTTGGAAATGATTTTCCTTGATGTGAATAGTGACCCTTGTCACTATTCAATACTATTCATGTCATTGTAATTATTATTTTTCATTTCCTAGAAAACTAATACATTTAATATAAATATTTGAATAAAAATTGATAAAAAAAATTGGAAAAAATCTCAGATTTTTCTGTTGGGGCAGCACCCCCCCTCCCCCTATAAATACCACTCCTCTCTTCTTCATTCACTCATCACTTTGTCAAAATCATACCCAAACTCTTGCAAAAAAATTTCTTGAGTTGTTCACCTTCATCCTTAAGCTTTGAACTTGGAAGCTACTTATCCTTTATACACTCATCTCTTGCTCACCATCATTTTCAATTAGAGGGTATTGATTCATAACTCTTGCTCTTTTCTTTTAAGTTCCTATTATCATCTTGCATGTTCATAAGTTTTGTTGAAAGTTGGTTTTTCTTTTAATGCATGTTCATTTTGTTTAAGCTTATTAACATCTTTACAATTTTCTTCAACCTTTGCATGTTGAAAAAGAACTTCCTATGATCATTTTAATGGGTGGTTCAAACCCTAATGGAGGAAGGATGATGGTTTTTCAAAGAGTTTTACATGCATGTTGGTTATTTAGTGCTTATACTATATAGTCCATTATTTCAACTCATGATTTTCAAAGAAATCCTTTTCACATACAATTGAATTTTCATCAAAACTATACTCATTTTCACTTTAAGTTTATGCATTGCATGTGGTGAGAAATTCATCCAATCCAATGACCATGGTGTTGGCTAAAAACACCAAGAGGAAAAAAGGATGAACCTTAATGGAAATCTCACATGCATGGTTTAAGAACTTTGATTTAAGTATTTTTTTTAATTCATGGATTTTATTAAAAATATATGTTTTCCTTCATTGATAAGATTTTATGGCTAAGACTCTAAAATAAAAGAGTTGATTAAGCCTCACTTAAATCTTTAAGAAGGATGCATGATGACAATTTTAGTCCTTTGCATGAATGATTCAATGTGGAGTTTGAAAATTTACAATCCCTAGACTTTTATGATCATAAGGCCGAAACTCATTAGTAGAGTTGATGAGGTCTTATTCAATTTTTTGTTAACCAAATGATGTTTAAAAACATAGCATTAGTACATGTAAGGATGTAAGTTTATTGAAATACAATATTTTCCCACTATTTTATGTAAAGGCCGAAACCTATGGTTAATGAGGCTAAGGGTTCCAAATTTTACTTCCAGGTTTTGAACTTATATTTTGTTCCTGTAATGCTTGAAGAATTTAAACCCAAAGGCTTGTAAAGATTGAAAATTTCTAGCTTGGTTTTCTTAGCATGGCTGAAACATACATGAAAATTTTGGGGTAGATTGTAAAGATTTTTAACTTAGGTTAAATATATATTTTTGTTTAGATTTGAAATCGTGACGAGCGACAATTCGTTCCTTCTAAAATACCCAATCAGAGCTTTTTATTGTCGGAATTAAGGTAAGGGGGGAAAGCCTAGGGATATTAAAATTATGGTAACTATGTACTTGTATGTTTGGATTGTTTGATTTTATTGATGTTGTTGTTTAATATGTGAAAGGTTTATTTGATATATATATATATATATATATATATATATATATATATATATATATATATATGTTTATGTGCTAGTTTATGAAGTTGTTGTTAATATGGATGTTTTAGAATTAGATGAATTTATATGATGACACGTTGAATTTAAATACGTGCATAAATGAATTATGTTATTTATGTTGTAAGTGCTTGAAGTTGTGTTGATTGTTGCATAGTAGCCTAATCATTGGTTAGAGTCCAACTTTTAAGGAAACATAAAAGCCTTAAGAAAACTTTACACAAGTTGAAAAATAAATGTTTTTAAGTTGAAACGTATTTTTAGAGAAGGTAAATATTTTTTATGTGAAAAATTCAAGAGATTGAAAATAAAGATTTTATTCACAGAAGGTGAAAAGAGATCATTTTAGAACATTGGAAGGATATTTTCTATAAAAGTCTTAAATTTTTGGAGACTATTTATGGTAAGGAAATTATTTTAAATAAAATTAAATTCTTTGTTCTTTACAACAAGATTTTAGTTCTCATATGTTGCACCAAGTTTCTTCTTAAAAATCTCTTCTTTTTTTTTTGTAAAAGAGGACTTTCTTTCTAAAGATGGACTTTTGGAGTTTTATGATAAGGTTTTTAAAATAAATTTCAAAAGAAAAACGTTTTTCAAAAGAAGGTTTTATTGAAATAAAGTATCTGATAACTTGGATGAGTTACAGAAGTTTTGTTTTTGGGTTTTGTATTTTCACCGAGCGAAAAAGAAGAAAAGTTGAACCTGGTAACCGAGACGTCGGGTAACTAGTGTTTTAAAAGCACGTTGATCCATGATCTGTGTTACGTTGTTATGGACTATGTTCCAATGTCCGTTGCTATGGACTGCTGCTCCATATACGTTGAGTTGAAACTTGGTGAAAATTGTTTTCCGTGACCACAAGGTCCAAGGACAGATGCATAAATCTGGGACTGTTGTAATTAGATACTCGGACGTAAAAGTCCTGTGTTGATAATAAAAGTTGCAAGATATTAAAAACGTTGAAAAGTCGTGAGCTTTGAGCCTCGACGAAAAGTCGTGAGCTTTGGCAGACGTGTCCACATCGTTTTATGTGAATATATGGAAGGACCAGGTATTTCATGCTACGGTGTTTCATTGTGCCTTGATGGACAATGAAGTCCATTATCCGGAACTATTGTGCCTTGTGTTGGACAGTATGTTATGGACATTCCAAGCATGTTGCACACTGTACCAGGAGTTTGGACAGTGTAGTGGAAATTCATGTTGTGCCTTTATGGCAACCGAGCCTGATCAGCTCATTTTTAAAGAAAGTTGAAAACTCCGGAGTCTTGCATCAAAGTTGAATTTTTCATTAACATCATTTTTTTCAAAGTTGATTGATGAATTGGTGTGATATTATATTTAGTTTATTATTTGACATGCTGTAAATATGATGATATCTGTTGTGTATGCTGTTTGTGTTGCAAGTATGTAGTTTATCATAATTATCCATATATTGGTATCTCACCCTTGCATTTTTGTTTGTTTTATTTGCCATATATTATTTGTATCGGAAAATAGATGAACCCAGACGCACCACTGCCTCATTCCCGGGCGCGAGCCCTAATCTTTGAGAACCACTTTGACCCGAAGGCGTGGGAGTTCGGATCGAGGACCCACGTAGCTCACTACGCTGGTCCCGTTACTTCAATAGAAGGCAGCGTTTTGAACGGACCCATGTGGAGGGTTCAGACTACTGAGACAGTACAGATCACACTACACCTGTGGACATATGCATTCAGCATTGGGCTGCCCATGGCTCAGTGGTCTTAGGCCAGCAGCCACCCCAGGACTTACCTCATCAGGAGGCACCTGTTGCACCTATCGAGGAGGACCCGCTGGAGCTCATGGAGGAGGAGCCTCAGGAGGAATTAGAGGAGGACCCCATGGAGGACATAGAAGAGGTCCCTCAGTATCACCCCCTTGATGACGATGAGGACGATGATCATGACGAGGGAGGTGAGGTGGAGGCCCTTCACCAGTTATGTCTCCACAAGGTGGAGATAACCGTAGTGGTCTCCGAACGGATACCACTAGGACTAGACCAGCTAGAGAGTTGTCTTTTGTGGTAGTAGTGTCCAAAGTTGTCGTTCTATTTTGCATCTGACTATGTCCCTCTAATCTAGTTTAACTTTTTGCAAGTCTGTTAATAGTTAACTTAGCTGCTATGAAGAATTATATTGTATTCACTCTATGTACTTCTGTCAAGTGGCCTGTCACCAAGAATGCTTTTTTATTTATATAAGGTGTTATGTGTATTTTATTTATATAAGGTGTTATGTGTATTCATGGTACTATTTTACTAGCTATTTACATCAAAGATGTTTATGATAAAATTTTTATGATATCCCAAGATGGGAAACATCCATAATGAATATTTTTTTTCTCCGAAAGAAAATCGACATATTGTTAATAATATGATTAATTTTAACACGTAGTAATTAATGTGATACTCGGGGAAAGGGTGTCACAGAGAGGAGTTCCAACCCCTCTAGCAATGGCAAAGAGAATTTTAGGCCGCCAATACTCCTGTGCTAGCCCAATGATTCTGATCGAGCACTGAGTGTTTGTCTGTTTCTTCATATTCGGGCAGAAATCTGCAGTCCAAGAAAACATCCTCAATGTCCCTAGGTTTGTGATCCAAGATCCAACTGAAAGCACCTTCCTCATGTCTTCAACTGAGGAGAAAGAGAATTCAAAGAACCCTTTTCCAATTGGATTCATCTTCCAGTTTTTAATCGGGTTCCACAGTTTCAATAGCTTGATACGCAAGTCACTTGTTTTGATGGGAGTATCACCCTTTGAAAGCATCAAGCAGCCATGGAGATTATTCTTACATCTTTCCACTCCAGCTTTATACTCTTCTTCAGGGATCTTGACAGTGAGTGCATCCCCTATAAGGCGAGGATAGGCAATTGGCTAAGAGGAATGTCGCATGCATTGTTTAATGCTTGTGCAAAAGTTTTGATGGGGGCGTTTGCGATGCAGGGGGAGAAGGAGGAGCGAGGGACGATTGGTTAGAGATTTACCATAAGGAACTTGAAAATAAAAGTCAATCCTATCATTTGTAATTACTGCAAAAATATTTATTAGTCGAGTCAATTCAACATCATCCTAGACTAAAATATACACTATATACAAAAATCAAAGAGCACTAACCGTGTACATACACAATCATCAATTCGAAAATAGAGAAAATAGACAAAAGAATTGAATTGGAAATAAAATAAATATGTTGGTAACGACTATTATAAATATGCATAGAAAATAATATAAGGCATCATTTAAAAATAAACAAAAAATAATTTTTTAAATTCATTTAACATATGTAGAAAGTAAACTAATGTGAAGATTTCCTTTCTTCTTTGAAACAAACATACCTTAGAAGCTAGGAGCTACCGTATAAGGGTGCGTTTGGGTAAACAACTTAATTAAGAGCTTATCACATAAGACCTTATCGCATGAGAGCTTATGTCATAAGTGCTTAAAGAAAGAAAAAGAAAGAAAGGGGCATAAGAGGATTCGAATGGTGAAAAACACGGAGAGGGTGTTTAGTGCATAAGCTCTTATGATAATTCCATAAGCTTCTCCTAGTGACTTATGAAAATAAGTCAAAAACTCCTTATGGGATTGCATAAGTTATTTTTATAAGCTCTGCCAAACACACTGCATAAGAGCTTATGTCATCAGATAAGTCAAAATGAGCTTAAATAAGCTCTTCCAAACGCCACCTAAGTCAAAAACACTTGAAAGGGGGTATAAGTATGTTTTATTTTTCAAAATTTGCATCCAATGCAAAATCCAGGCTTACCTAGCTATACAACCGTCTCAATTAAATCTATAGAAGAAGCAAACTTTTGTTTCATTGTCCATGGATATACACTAAGGAAGTCGAGATACAGAAAATCAGACGAATTAAGCTGAGGCAAGAGAGTGAGTGAAGCAAAAAGTCATCAACTTTTCCTGGCCTACACCTATATTTTCTCATATCTACAGATCTATTGGGTATACCATTTTCTTTCTCTCTATCTTGTTCACATTTGAAATCGGTAGATCGGTGAGATTTACTGGAACAATGGTTATGTCAATTTTCTAATGTGTCATCCGATTTTGCCGAATGTTTTTCTAAGGATTTTGATTTATGCGCATGTGTTGTTTCACCTCGTTCTTGTGTCAAGATTACTTTCATTGTGTTGTATCAACTTAATTTGTCGGAGGATTTACTAGATCTAAGAATCTTAAGTTTTTTTCCTTTTGCAAATTGATATACTACGTAACTTTTGGTACTGCGAATTTTCATTTTTCAAAATTAAGATCGAAATTTCACTATTTTATTTCTCTTACGTGATATTTTTATTGCATATACCTAATTTTGTTTTAAAGTTAAAAATTTTTTTATTTAAAAAATACAAGTACATTTTTCAAAAGCTGCTTGTTTGGAATATATTTTTTAAATAAAAAAGTTTTTGTATTAAGCATAAACTTCAAAAAGAAAGGTCATTTTGTCTAATTACTTTTTTTTGCATATTTTGTTGTTGAATTTTGAGATTAAAAGTAGGTAAGTTGTGGGGGTCAAAACTTAGGGACTAATTGTAACCGATTGAGGGTATAAGATAGGGGTGTTCGCGGCTCGGTTTGGATCGATTTTGATGGAAAAAGTCATCCGATCTAAATTAAAAAAGAGCATGTGGATCGGTTTGATTTGAATGAGTTCTTAAAAATTATTCTATTCGATCCGATCCAATTAAATGTGATTTGGATTGGTTCGGTTAATTTGATTTTTAGCCATACATCATTAGTTAAATAACATATTATAAGAATAGTATATTCTACTTGTAAAAAAAAAAGTAACATATAATCTACCAAAAATATGTGGCTGTTCATTCGGCGAGGTGTGTCAATTGCATGTTAAGTTTTTGACAAAGGACAACCTGAGCCAAACAGTGGTTTAAAAGCCGTAATTTTTCTACAAGACACCTAAACCAAAAAGTGGCTTATAATCTACAACCTGAACCAAGCATTTGGACCTCAAGGGGTTAGAGGGTTTGTTGTGATAGAAAGAGCCAAGGCACAATTGGCAGCGTCTTCCCCAGGCGTGGTTTCCTGTGTTGATATAGTGGCATTGGCAGTCAGAGACGCCATTGTCATAGTGTTAATAGAAGAATTTCAAATTCTTGACAGAAATAATTCCGACAGGATGACAGAAGAATTGAAGGAAGAATTGTTAGATAACCACCATAAAGGAGAAAGTCGAATTCAGCAGAATTGACAGTTTGGAAAATTGACAAGAGTTGGTATGTCAGACAGACAAGGCCGTCAAGAAAGCAAAACGAGGGACACGTTCGTCAAGAGTAAAATTTCGATGGATATATTTAGTCGATCGATGGAGAAATCAAAGTAATGATGAGAAAAGGGTAAATTGACAACCCAGTTTTTGACAAAGTAATGAAAAGAATTGTCAAACGTACAAAAGTGCGGAAATGGCTAAGTCTTCAAGGCTGACAAAGCATCAGCAAGATAAGCCGTCAAACAACCAAACCGTGGACAACAAGCAAGTTGGCACAAAGCGGTTCAAAGAAATGAGCAGTTAGAGAAGTTCGCTTATCAAATAGTTTGAATTTGAACATAGCAAAACTGCCATACAGGTGGCGATCTTAAAGATAGGAAGTTATCTCTAGGTAGTTATTTTATTTGCTTATAAATACTGGTAATCATGATGTAATGGAGGAGGTTACTTGATACAATATCCTACATATCTCGATCACACAGCAGATTGACGGATTATACTCAAGTATTTCCTCCATCCTTTTCATTTTCAATTCAATTCAGCATTATTATCCAGTACTTTATTCACTCTTTAATATTGATTTTTAAGTTCTTTATATGTCTTTCTTTACTTTCAGTATTCATTTCATGCTCATTACTTTCAGTCTTTCTTTCGTGTTCTTTATTCAAGTTCTTTTACATATTCTTCTTTACTTTCAGCATTTCTTTCATGTTCTTTATTTAAGTCCTTTTACATGTTCTTCATTACTTTCAGCATTTTCTTTCATGTTCTTTATTTAAGTTATTTTATTTCAGAAGTCATTTATCATACTTTACATAAATCCCTTTTCAAATTAATGTTATTTCCATTTCATTTCACGTACAAATAATTAAGCAATCAGGAAGTTACTTCTATTTAAGAAACTAACTTTCCTTTTCAAATTAAAAATATATTTTCAAAAATACCAAACCCAAGTCTTTGCCAGTATTTATTAGATTTGACTAATTTGTCAGATTCATACTTGGCAGACATATGTACACATATCCTGACGAGATTACCGCATAACTCGTTCGTCCCACACTCGTCTGATCTCTAATTATTATTTGTAACAAAGGGATTTTGGACACTAACCAAAAACCAGCGTTAACAAATTGGCACGCCCGGTAGGACGAGTTTAGAGTAACTCGTACAGTGTCACGAATTTGACATACAAATTTATTTGTATGCGTTTACGGAACGGAAAGGTGGTTCAAATATCATCTATTTCCCAAAACTCTCTGAATATGAGTGGTGCAAGTGATGCAGGCATAGTGAGCACTAACGCCGCTGTGTCAACAGTGGATGCTATTGCATCAGTTGACAATATTCCTGCAACGGGGGCTAATGCTACTAATGCAGAGATAAATGGCACTGATGGTGTAGGTGCAAGAAGAGGCGTTTCTTACGCCCAGGTTGTCAATAGATTTGATGAAGTTGGTCAAGGAACACTCCCGTCACCAACTTCACCAGTTTTGCAACAAACAAATCCACCAACCACTGGATTGTCTCCACGAAGTGTTGTGAATTCAAACCAAAGAGGGACTACACATGCTTTCTCACAACCTTTGTATGGGATGCCTTATGGGTCAACAACCGTCAATCCAAATACCCCATTTGCATACATACCATATCCAAATGGAATGACGATGGCTGCCCATACATCTGGACAGGCAGGGCCATCGACTGGGGGGCAAATTCCCAATCATGCGAATGGGATAACAGGGTCAATGATAATAACCCATTCTCGACAAGAGCAACCGGTAGAAAGGCCACATATATCCCCATTGAGACAACCCCTACAAAGTATTGTTGGTCTGTCGGAGGCTACATTAGCCAATGTCCGACAACAGATTGATTCTAGTAACCATGACATGGTGAATACATTTACTCAACAAATGAGTACAGTGATTACGCCATTAATGGAAAGCACGAACAATGCATGTTTGGCATTGACAAATGAGATACGTAGGTTAAATAGAGCCTTGGGTGTTGTAACCCCAGGTGATAACCAAAATACTAATAGAAATCTCAATGCAAATGTCAACAGGAATAATCAACCACAGGTTGAACAACCACAAGTTATACAACTTGATGGATTTGAACAAGATGACGAGCGGCAACAGCCCCATCGTCGAATTCCTTTGAGACGTGGAAATGTACATATTCTACGGCCAGAGGAAGACGAAGATCTGGTCATAAACCAGGGTGGTTTTGGAGCATTTCGTCAAAACGTTTTAAATCAAAACGTCAATCAAGTTGTCGAGCAAGCATTAAATAGGTTTGGCTTTAACATAGGTTATGCCAATCAACCATTTTTTTCATCGGCATTTCCTGATTGGGTCCAACAGGCAGAAATGCCTCGATGATATAAAATACCCAAGTTGTCAAAATTCTCAGGAGAAAGTGGAGAGTCGACAATCGAGCATATTGCCTGATATACCATCGAGTTGGGAGACTTGGCTTTAGAGGAGGGATTAAAAATGAAGTTCTTCCCTAGTTCGTTAACTAAGAATGCTTTTTCTTGGTTTTCAACCCTAAGGCCTAATTCTATCCACTCTTGGAATCAATTAGAAAGAAGTTTTCATGACCAATTCTTCAGGGGTGACTTGAAGATAGGGTTGACAGATTTATTTGGAATTAAAAGAATGAATAACGAATCTGTTGACGACTACCTGGCTCGATTCCGTCAAATGAGGAGTCGGTGCTTCACCCCTATCCCAGAGGCAGAAATAGTAAAAATTGCTGCCGGAGGTCTAGATTACCATATTAGAAAGAAATTGGTCAACCAACATTTGATAGATCTTGCCCAGTTAGGGGATAAGGTCCGTCAAATTGAACAATTAAGAGCTGAAAAAGTTTTCAAGCAAAAGAGATTTCTTAAAAGAGAAAGGATTAATTTTGTCGGATGCAATGAATCCGACGAAGAGAGTAATGATTCTGAGGAGTATGAGGTAGATTATGTCGAACTAAAAAATGGTCAACCTTATATATGCCAAGCTTTGAAGCCTGCGAGGGCCAAAGAAAGAATCCGTTTTATTAATAAGAAAGTGTATACATTTGATGTGACCAAGGCCGATCAAATATTTGACATATTACTTAAAGATAAGCAATTAAAATTGTCAGATGATCATAGGCTTTTGAAAGCCCATGAGATTAAAGATCGGAAGTATTGTAAGTATCATAATAATTTTGGTCATGTGACAATTGATTGTATGCATTTCAGGGATATCATTCAAAAAGGTTTGACAGACGGAAGATTGAAGTTTTCAGACAAGAAACCAGAGATGAAGATTGACACAGAACCCTTTGGTCATGAAACTAATAAGGCAGACCTCCAAGTCCCTATGGGAGTAGGCATGGTCAACATCATGGCCGGACAGAATATCCAAATGGATTTGTTAGATCCATTTGATATTTATCCGAAGCCAGGAGAACCACTTGTCGACTACATGGCATGCAAGAAATCTGATGGCGTAATTAAAATTTGCCCAAGATGTGAAGCGTTTTATGATGAGGTAGCCGCCAAGAAAGCCAGGGGGCAGAAACCACCATCATATCAGCCACGAGGCAGAATTGAGCCTCGTAATGATGGCAACAAGAGTAGGTTGTCACACTCGAGTAGACATAATGGATCAAACACTGTACACAGGAGTGTTGCGTCTGTTGTAAACAGACAGGCAAATAGCCGTCAGCAACACATGCACCAGTCAAGACCCGGACAGCACAACACTGGAGGTTGGCTTAAAGAGCCAATCAGAGGATCAGCAGGAAATAACTCTGTTGGTGGCAGATTTAATCCTGTCAGGACCAGAACACCCCCATCCAACGTAATGGTGGATCAATGGGTGAAGAATTCAGCCATGACACGATATCCAGAATTGCAAAAGCAGACATGGACCAGAAAAAACAAGTTCAGTGATCGTGGCCCATCCTTTTGGAATGAAAATTACCGAAGGGGCCAATTGGCTCAAAATGCTCAAATGACAGGGCCTGGTTTGTCAGGACCCTCAGCTCAATTGGCTATCTCTAAGAGCCAAAAGAGGAGGCTGCAGAGGCTCCGACAGGCTCCGAAGAAGAAGCTTGCCAGGCAAGGAGGTGTCATCATAAAAGAGATGCCTTCCCGTGATACTGGTTGCTTGGTTGCTACAGCTGACAACAAAGTTGACAAAAGAGGAGATACCAAGATGAAAAGCGTAATAGTGAACCATCCCATGGAAGCTGATGTGAAGAGACCCAGTAATCAAACCAGACAAAATAAACATGCATCCCAGGTTTTCATAGAAAAGGTTTCAGGCCAGACATCCTCACCATTAAAGCCCACTAGCAAGTGGCCCGTTCAATGTGATGAAGTGGAGAAAGTAGCAGGACTCGAGAAAAAGCTTGAGGCCAGAATAGAAAAACAACAACTAACAACGTTCAGGCCTGAATGTGAATTAACCGAAGAAGAGTTGTCATTCGATGCTGTCATTGAAGCACTGAATGATCCGAATGATGATATGAACATCAGCGGAGCCATGGGCACGGACGGCCAGAATGAGGATTGGGTCGACATCATAGAAGCATTAGACAACTATGGATCAGGGATAGCCCGACCTCTGTCAAACAAGTCAGGGTCAGATGATGAGAATGATTTAAAAAGAAATCACGGTAGAATGGTCGGAGGTGCATTCTTGGATGAGGATCCAGACAATGACGTAATACTAGAACCAGGGATGAGAATGAAGATAGGGTTGATTTCATTCATTCCGGCAGAATACGAGGGGTATCTTGAGATTAATGTCTCTGACGACGAGGAGGATGTCGTCAGTAATGCAGGAGACCCAGGCGATTGCTGGATGTGTGTTCAGGAGAATTTAGTTACCGTATTCGACAACGTAGCTCAGTTGGAGAAACCCACCGACGAGCAGAAAAACCATTTAAGGCCTTTACATGTGAAGGCCATAATAGATGGAAGACCTACCAACAGGGTCTTAATTGACGGAGGAGCTACTGTAAACTTGATACCAAGAGCGATGTTCAAAAAATTAGGGAAGGATCAGTCAGATCTAATTCCGACAGATATGGTTGTCACTGACTTCAGTGGCAAAACTTCTCCGTCATATGGCGTCACTTTATTGAACATACAAGTTGGCACTGTTGAAAGGATGAAACTGTTCGTAATAATTCCAGCCAAGTCAAGCTACAACATTTTGCTTGACAGGGATTGGATTCACGATGTAGGAGCAGTTCCGTCAACAGTGCATCAAAAGGTGATTTTATGGAATGAACAGGATCAAGTAGAGATTGTGGAGGCAGATGACAGTGCTTGCTATGCTCAGCAATCACATGTTGACTTCCGGGTGTATTCTCCAAATGTCAGGCCTATTACTGCCAATGAAGGGGTCATTCACAAGGACACATTGGAAGCAAGCCTTCTCAGCCAATTTGGAGTCAAGATAAAGGGCGAGGCCGATAAAACTCGGTCAAAATCCAACAATGAGCCTTGAAACCCACTTGAGAAGATTGTCGGCCTATCTGGCCGACAGAGAAGTACACACTCTAGAGAGTGTGTTGACGGATTGTATAATTGATGACGACCCTTTAGGTTTTGAAAAAGGAGCCGAAGCCAAGCAAAACGTGGAAGTAGAGGATCCTCTAGAAGAGATAAATTTGGGGACGGAAGAAAAGAAAAGGCCCATTTTTGTCAGTGCTTTTCTGCCAGAGGATTACAAACAAGAACTTGTCGGAGTAATAGCAAAGTACAAAGATTGCTTTGCATGGGACTACGATGAAATGACTGGTTTAAGCAGGGATCTTGTTGAACACCGGCTGCCACTTAGGGAGGATTGCAATCCTGTCAAGCAAGCAAGTAGAAGGTTTGCTCCAGAGGTGGTACATAAAATCAAGGAGGAAGTACAAAGACTTATTAAAGCAAAGTTCATTCGAACAACCAGGTATGTTGATTGGCTTTCTAATATAGTCCCTGTCATGAAAAAGAATGGCAAAATGAGGGTATGCATAGACTTCAGAAATTTAAATATGGCTACCCCCAAAGATGAATATCCGATGCCTATAGCCGACATGCTTGTCGACTCAGCATCAGGAAATGAAATTTTAAGTTGTATGGATGGCCATGCAGGGTATGATCAAATCTTTATAGCCAAAGAAGATGTGTCAAAGACTGCCTTCAAATGTCCAGGAGTAATTGGGACGTATGAATGGATTGTCATGCCTTTCGGTTTAAAGAATGCAGGGGCCACCTATCAACGAGCAATGAACACAATTTTCCATGATGTTATTGTAAAATTTGTAGAAGTATATATTGATGATGTGGTCGTTAAGTCTAAAAACAAAGATGACCACTTGGAGCATCTGAAGCAAGGGTTTGAGAGAATGAGAAAACATAACCTCAAAATGAACCCAGAGAAGTGTAGCTTCGGAGTGTCGGCTGCCAAATTTCTAGGATTCTTGGTCCACAAAAAAGGAATTGAGGTAGACAAGAATAAAGCCAAAGCGATCCACGGAAGCCTCTAAGATCGACAAATAAAAAGGAACTACAGTCCTTTTTGGGGAAGGTTAATTTTCTAAGAAGATTCATATCGAATCTATCAGGAAGGACAAGAGTATTTGCACCACTGGTCAAGTTGAAATCAGAACAAAGCTTCATATGGGAGCCTTGTCACCAAGAGGCTTTTGACCAGATCAAGCAATATCTAGTCAATCCACCGGTCATGATGCCTGCAGTGCCTCGTCGACCGTTGAAGTTGTACATATCGGCATCTGAGGACACTATAGGGTGTTTATTAGCCCAGGATGATGATGACAATGTTGAAAGGGTTGTGTATTATCTAAGTAGAGTCCTAAATGATGCTGAAAGAAGATATAGTGCAATAGAGAAGTTATGTCTAGCATTATATTTTTCTTGTACAAAACTTAAATATTATATGATGCCATGTCATGTATTAGTTGTTTCCAAAACTGATGTGATAAAGTATATGTTGTCAAAACCAGTCCTTAATGGACGTATTGGTAAATGGACCATTGCTTTATCAGAGTATTCTTTACAGTACGTGCCAGCTAAAGCTGTCAAAGGACAGACAGTGGCTGATTTCTTGGTAGAACATCCAGGACTGGATGTGCCGGAAATGAATGTTGTCAATTTACAACCCTGGAAACTCTATTTTGACGGATCAAGTCATCAAGGAGGTAGTGGAGTAGGAGTTTTAATCGTGACTCCACAAGGAACTCCTACTAAGTTCATGTTTGAACTTAAGTATCCATGTTCCAATAATGAAGCTGAATACGAAGCTTTGATTGTCGGATTGGAAATTTTGACAAAAATAAAAGCACGAAATGTGCATATTTTTGGGGATTCTCAATTAGTCGTCAAACAACTTACTCAAGAATACAAGTGTGTCAGCTACAATTTGACAAAGTATTGTATCATAGCTAGTAAGTTGATGAAAAAATTCGATGATGTAATTGTTGAATATATTCCCAGAAATTTAAATCAAGAGGCTAATGAGTTGGCTCAGATAGCCTCAGGATATAAAATATCTCAAAAGACTTTGTCAACACTAATGGAAATCAGAGAATTGTTGTATCCATTAGAAGAAAGAGATATTTTGGTTAATGATGTAATTCTACCTAATGACTGGAGGTTGCCAATAATTGAATATTTGGAAAATCCAAGTCAGAATGTAGATAGAAAAATAAAGTATAAAGCATTGAATTACATAATGCAAGGAGGATTGTTATACAGGAGATATGTTGACGGGACTTTACACAAGTGACTGAGTGAGCAAGATGCTTATTTGGCTCTATCAGAAGTCCATGAGGGCATATGTGGAGCCTATCAGGCAGGTGATAAAATGAAATGGGTTCTACGACGAAGTTTGTATTATTGACCAACTATGTTAAAGATTGTATTTTCTTTGCCAAGTCTTGTGAAAAATGTCAGAAACATGGCCATATACAAAACGTATCGGCTGGTGAGTTACATTCTATTGTCAAGCCTTGGCCATTTAGAGGATGGGATCTAGATTTAATTGGCCAGATACATCCCTCTTCGTCAAAAGGACATCAATTCATTTTAGTTGGAGTTGACTATTTTACCAAATGGGTAGAGGCAATTTGCCTCAAAGCAGTCACCCAACAAGACGTAATTGATTTCATTGAAAATCACATCATTTGTCGGTTTGGCATACCCCAGACTCTGACAACAGATCAAGGGTCAGTATTTGTCGGCAAGAAAGTTGTGGAATATGCTAGTTCTAGGCATATAAAAATGCTCACATCTACACCATATTATGCACAAGCAAATGGCCAAGTTGAGGCCATAAATAAGATCATTATTAATCTTATTAAAAAACATGTGGGCCGACAACCTAAGAGTTGGCATAATACCCTTGATCAAATACTATGGGCATATTGAAATTCACCCAGACAGTCAACAGGAACCTCACCATATCGGCTAACTTATGGGCACGATCCTGTACTACCTGTTGAAATCAATCTCCAATCCACTCGCATTCAAAGGCAAGATGACTTGCCTACCCACCAATATTGGAATGCAATGCTAGACGAGTTGGATGAGTTAAGTGATGAAAGATTGATTGCATTAGAAAATTTGATTCGGCAAAAAGAAATAATTGCAAAATTTTATGATAGTCGAGTTAAGTTCAAAGCATTTAAGGTAGATGATCTAGTGTGGAAAGTCATATTGCCCATGGATAAAAGTTGTCGAGAATATGGAAAATGGTCACCTAAATGGTAAGGACCATTTAGAATTGATAAAGTATTTTCTGGAAATGCCTATGCGCTTGTCAATGTTAATACTGGCTTGATAATCAAGTCAATTAATGGCAAGTGTTTGAAAGAATATAAACCGACAATGTTGGAAGTAAGAATTGACAAGTGAAGAAAGTAAGAATATTCACTAAGTTGGCAATACAATGAAATATTGTCATATGCTAGTAGAAGTCAAGTTGTCGATTAAAGTTACTCTAATCCTAGAGTACAAGGCAGTGCGTCAGTAACATTTTATTTTCCTTCAACAATGTAGAGGTATAACTCAATTTGTTGAGGCTTCATTCCCCATTTGATGAGGTTTAGTTGCCTCATTTGTCGAGGATGCATCAAGAAAGGGATGAGCACGAGCAGATCTCACCATCATTTCACTTAGAAGGTTGTTGTTGCTATGGTGTAGTAAAGATGACACCAAAGAAAAACCACTACCTTCCAGGATGAAGATGATGGAACTATAGCGAGATGCACTCGTTCTGTATCAATATCAGCTTTTCCCCGGATGTGCAGTAAGGTCAGCTCTGAATGTTACATTGGTTGCTGACCTTCACTGCATATTTTACATTGGGTATTGACCTTCACTAAGGATATGACCATTAAGACAAAAACCTTGGTTTGAAAGATGATAAAGTCAGATTCCCATGGGGGAAGAAAGAAGAATAGGTGGAAGCCTTTTGTAGGGGGAAGCATATCATGTGAAATGTCCAACTATGAAATCATGGATTTGTAGATCTCGTTATTTATAGTTGGTTTGGAAAGACATTTATTGTGGTTTGGTTTACCGAATTCTCGAAATTTATCATGATATTTATGGTGATTTGATAAAGCATGAGTTACGAAGTTGGTTGGAAACATGCAGTCAAATCAAATAATAAATAAACATGCAAGAAAAGAAATATTTATTATTAATCAATGACTGTCAAAAATGACCAGGTTAAAGGTTGACAAGGACAAGAGTTACAACTGTCGGTTTTGGCCTAAACGGAAGATAATTGATCCCATGCAAGGGAAAGGTTAGTTTTGTGGGCATTAGCAGCTTCATATTCAGGCTGCAACGCACGAAGTTTGCTGACTACACTTTCAGCTTTCTGGCCAAGTCGGATAGATTCATCGTCAATAGCTTTGACTTTGTCCTTGCTCTTTTCTAGCGCCTTGTCAAACTTGGCACATTTTTGATCCGTCAATTCAACCTCTGCCAACAGCTTCTTCCGATACTCCAGTAAGCTCTCTTTAGTGTGAGTCCCGATGGAGATAAGGTCAAGTTCCTTTTGTTTAGAGGATTCAAGATCTTGAAATCGAACTAAGAGATCATCCTTAGTTTTTTCTTCCTCTTCGTAAGAAGGAATGACAGAAGTCATCCTTTCTAACTTACTGGAGAGCCGTTCCCAAAATGTCTGAATAGAGATAAAAAGCGTATGGCTCGATAGGGGAGGATTGGAATGAAAAGGAGTGATCTCCTTGATAAGTCGAGACAATTCTTTTTGAATCCTGACATCAGATAGAAGTGCATCAAAAGGATTGACAAGAAGAGCTTGGAGATCATGCATGAGGTTGATGACTCGAGAATCACTAGAGTCAAGTTGAGTCGATGAAGAGGTGGCAGAGAGGGATGACTCTTTCCGGCTTACTTCTGACAGCATATTAATCCATGTGTTGAAGTGTAGGGCCGGTTTGGGGTCAGGAGACTTCATAATAGGAGGTCTGATAGCAAGTGGAGAAGGAATGACAGGAGTTGTTTCAGCCAGCAGGGCCTCCATGTCAATATCTTCATCCGGAATTTCAATCATGACAACAGTTCCTACTGGTTTATCAGCTATTGGAATTGGAGTGATCGTAGTCGGATGATGAGGGCTGGGAGGCATTTCCGGATGGGATTCGAGAACCTGAAGATCACCTGTCAAACTCCTAGTATTGACAAGAATACCTCCTAAATTTCTGTCAGCACACAGCTCCAAGTCAGATTGATTTACTGGCTCGACAGTTGTGAGAATCTCCTGAATGGTCATTGAATCATCAAACTGAGGAGATTTTTCCTGACATGAAAGATAGATAAGAAGATATATACATATATATAAAAGGAAGTGACAAGGTCAGTGGAAATACCAGATTAGAATCTGAAGACATCAAGTCAACATCAGCACTCGCCTTTTCCGTGACCAGAATGGTCTCAGTGATTTTGTCTTTCAGACAAATAAAAAAAAATTAAAAGGCATGTGAACAAAAGAATGTAACTTGATAGGTCAACTTGAGACTGTTACCTTGGATTGGTGTGAGAGGGAAGTATTGGAGGAGTTGACCATGATATCTTGAGCCTTGGTCCCAACAGAAGTTTTGGTGGCATCAGATTCTGTTGAAATTGAAAGACTCTTAGATTTTGATTTTTTGAAGGAACGGTCAGAAGGAGCCATTTTCTTTTCTTGGATCCTTTTGTCAGAGAGGCTGTGACTGGCCGTGAACTTTTCTTGACAGTTTTTGCCGCCACATGGATCACATTTTCGTCCTCGTCATCATCCTCAGATGCTTTTTCTGATAGTACATCATATGTAGATTTGCCGGGGAGAGGCTTGTCAAGAGGAATAGCTGTCAATAACAACATCAATAAGTTGAATGTCAGCTAAAAAAAGGCGAAAGAATAAAAGTTACTTGACAAGTGAATACCTGAATTACAAGTTAGAATTCGCGAATGGAATCCAAATTCGTCATTATATTGGAGAAACCAACGAGCGAAGGTAACTGGATTTGGTTTTTCAAAAGGGTCAACGTAAGCACTCACGCTGTCCAAAAAGAAAAAGTTACCTCCTTTCGACGGCTTTCCTGGGTGTGAATCAGCTAAACCAAAAGGGGCACAACGAATAGGCACTGGCTTAGGAAAAGGGGCCTTCAAACTGTCAAAGTATTCCCTAGTCATATTGGGAATACTCCTATACATGGCAAGCCTTTCAGATTCCTTATTATCATGCTTCCTTTTGGCTTCATCTAAAACAATATTGACATGACGAACCATATCAAATGGTCTCAAGGGATTCCACTTGATTTTATAAAAAATTTCAAAGGCTTTAATTTCTTTTTGAAGTTCACCTCGAGTTTTGGTTGCCGGATCCTGTTCCTGCAGGGGAGAATCATCATTGTTACCCACGGTGTCTTCAATACAACTCAAGTAAGTCTTTAAACTCAGATGGTGGTTGGAGTAGTATTCATCCCACCAGTCAAGAAAGATTTGAGTAACTCCGTGGAAGACAGAAAATGAAATAGGTTGTAAGAAAGTCCCACGAACTTTGTCCTCATCACTGATGGCGACAATATGCTCATATGTTGGGGCTTTGGCACCAATAAAATTCTCGTCAGGCTCTGACGAATAAGGAGCAGGAATAGCTTGACAGAAGCCGAGCTGACAAGCAACGGTATTGGGCAAATGGAGATAGATCCTATGAGTTTTGAAGCTAGGACCATCCACAAAAAGAATTTTCTGGCAAAGAAATTTGGTCCAAATGGATTTATTTGATTTAGAAATAGTGGTGCTTAGTTTCGTAAACCATTCTGGACCGTATTTCCGGTCAGTAAAAGGAGAGAAGTTGATCTTTGAAGAGGTAGATGAAAGCGAATGGAAGATTTTGAAGTAAAACTTGAAGTTCTCAGTTTCATCTCTTGACAAAGACTCGGCAGACACATAACAGAGATAGGAGCCATAAGTGTCAATTGACAAATCTGCAGGAGCTTTGTATGAAAATTGACGCTCCAAGACAGCATTTAACCACAGTTGGAGAAGCCAAAGAGGCCCTCCTATATTGGTTTTCTTTTGTTTAGACCTGACAGTATCAACTAGCATACTCATACTATCATAAAGATTAGCTAAAACACATTGTCCCAATGCTACTATTTCACCAGTTGACAAAAGATTGGCTAGAGGAACATACGAAGCAATCAAAGAAGCATATTTGCTACAAAAGACATAAGCACATAGCCAAAAAAACAAAAAGGCTACGTGCTCAGTATCCGTCACAGGATCATGAGCTCCTCCTCTAAAATCTACTATGTACTTAGAGAAAGAGCACTTTGGCACATAGACATCAATTTGATTTTCTATTTCTACATTAGAATGCATGGTGGGGCCATCTGGACGAAGGAATGTAATAGCCGACATGTCAAATAAAGTCGGACCCATCATCCCATAAGGGAAGTGAAAATTATTTGTTGTTCTATTCCAAAAAAAGACTGATGCTCCTATTAAAGAAAAGTCTACTAGCTTAACGTGACGAGAAAGTTGAATGAACTCAAAAATTCCAGCTTCCTCCCACACATTGCGTTTTTCAGCCTGAACTCGGTCAAGCCAACTAATGTAAGCATCGAACCGAGTGGCAGGGGGCATTCTGAAAATCCTATTGCTCTTTTTAAAGATATGGATAAGGATAGGAGTGAAAGAGGATAAAATAGCTTCATTTGAATTAGCATAAGGAAAGGAACCGCGTAAACCCTCAGAAATTTAATTTTTGGCTACGAAAGGACCCAAGAATGCAGCAGGAGAACTTAAAGCAACAGAAGAATCAGGAATAGGGTAAATTACCTTGGATTCTTGCCATAACTCAGATTCCTCCAAAAGTGGGTCTTGAACCACTGCCCTAGGAGGAACGATTGTAGCGTGAGGTACTGAAGTTGGCATTCTGGAAGATGTTGCCATAGATCTTGAATGAAGTGAGGAAGAAGAAAGGGTTTTTTCCTTAAGAAAGGGTTTTCGTGAGGGAAGAAGAAAAGATTTGTTTTCTTTAAAAAGGTTTTCGCAAGGGAAGAAGGAAAGATAAAGAGAAGAAAGTCAGTACTGATGTGATTGCAATTTAAAGAAGAATGAAAGCCTTTGGTTCGAATTCCGAGAAACCTGCGGCGTTATGATTATCCCTAATTAAGTAGGGATGAAATTAAAGCAAGGTTTAATTAACGGATAAGAACCCAGAATTAAGATAATTTGTTAGCAATTTAAAGTTCAAATTTTGCTATTCTTTCGGGCAAAGCCGTCGAAAATAAAAATTTGGGGGGCATCTGTTAATAGAAGAATTTCAAATTCTTGACAGAAATAATTCCGACAGGATGACAGAAGAATTGAAGGAAGAATTGTTAGATAACCACCATAAAGGAGAAAGTCGAATTCAGCAGAATTGACAGTTTGGAAAATTGACAAGAGTTGGTATGTCAGACAGACAAGGCCGTCAAGAAAGAAAAACGAGGGACACGTTCGTCAAGAGTAAAATTTCTGACGGATATATTTAGATGACTGACGTAGAAATCAAAGTAATGACAGAAAAGGGTAAATTGACAACCCAGTTTTTGACAAAGTAATGAAAAGAATTGTCAAACGTACAAAAGTGCGGAAATGGCTAAGTCTTCAAGGCTGACAAAGCATCAGCAAGATAAGCCGTCAAACAACCAAACCGTGGACAACAAGCAAGTTGGCACAAAGCGGTTCAAAGAAATGAGGAGTTAGAGAAGTTTGCTTGTCAAATAGTTTGAATTTGAACATAGCAAAACTGCCATACAGGTGGCGATCTTAAAGATAGGAAGGTATCTCTATGTAGTTATTTTATTTGGTTATAAATACTGGTAATCACGATATAATGGAGGAGGTTACTTGATACAATATCCTACATATCTCGATCACACAGCAAATTGACGGATTATACTCAAGTATTTCCTCCATCCTTTTCATTTTCAATTCAATTTAGCATTATTATCCAATACTTTATTCACTCTTTAATACTGATTTTTAAGTTCTTTATATGTCTTTCTTTACTTTCAGTATTCATTTCATGCTCATTACTTTCAGTCTTTCTTTCGTGTTCTTTATTCAAGTTCTTTTACATATTCTTCTTTACTTTCAGCATTTCTTTCATGTTCTTTATTTAAGTCCTTTTACATGTTCTTCATTACTTTCAACATTTTCTTTCATGTTCTTTATTTAAGTTATTTTATTTCAGAAGTCATTTAATCATGCTTTACATAAATCCCTTTTCAAATTAGTGTTATTACCATTTCATTTCACGTACAAATAATTAAGCAATCAGGAAGTTACTTCTATTTAAGAAACTAACTTTCCTTTTCAAATTAAAAATATATTTTCAAAAATACCAAACCCAAGTCTTTGCCAGTATTTATTAGATTTGACTAATTTGTCAGATTCATACTTGGCAGACATATGTACACATATCCTGACGAGATTACCGCATAACTCGTTCGTCCCACACTCGTCTGATCTCTAATTATTATTTGTAACAAAGGGATTTTGGACACCAACCAAAAACCAACGTTAACACATGGTAATTTCTTAATTTGTACTAACTAACTTGATTAGTTTATGTCAGTCCCGTTATATGACAGCATCAAAACGGCAACGAACAGGGTATGTAAAAAAAACCTTCCGTACGAGTATCGGTTCGGTTCCTGAGCATCCAACCGAAAACCGAACCGAACGGTTCTCACCCAAATCAGTCCAAAAAATATCCAATTAAATTCGGTTCCCATCGGTTTTCGATTATTTTGGATTGGTTTTACGGGTTTTTTTTTGGATCGGTTTGGATCTGAACACCCTTAATATAAGACTAGAAGGTTTAGTCCTCAGTGAGGATATGTTCTGCAAGATATGGGTAAAAAAAGTGGGTTTAAAGGGTTGTATTCTGATCTACTTTTCGAAGTGTTGTGCCGAGTGGTTGTTTAAGACAACTTCCTCCATGTGTGATGGCTCTCTGGTTGATAATAGGTGGGTATGTACTTGCAAAAGGCACTTCAAACTCAAGTTACTCAATGTATGAGTATAAAGTAGAAGATATAGATAAGGGCTTAGCCGTATAATTATTCTGTAAAAGTTGGTTAGAGATCTTGGTTTTGGTCCTTCATTAATGGGTCACTTATGTTGGGTTTGTTCTCGTGTTTCCAGTCTAGTGTCCCCATCTCGGAGCTAGTAGTATTGATGTATCAATCCAATTTAATCTTTGGAATGCTGTAAAGAGAGGTAGGAAGTTGTATTGGCTTTGGTGTCGTGTTGTAAAAAGAATTGAGACAATCGGTTAGACTACCCCCTTATACTCTTCTAATTGAATTTGTTTGATTATAAAAAATGTTTAATGTCTGACTAGTTTTGGTTCATGATTCAAATATATATGATCATCGAGGTGTGTCATTCCTCTTTTTGACAGAATCATTAATAACATTTTGTTGACATTAGTTCTGGTTTTTGTTGCACCTTTTGGTATTAGATAATGATTATGTGATTTTGTGCAATTATTGCTAGTAGTATTATGATGTTAATATATAGGATTTTTTTTTAGTTCGCACTCTGTAACACCCTGTTTCTAACTATTTTAAATAATAGTAATACATATGAATATGTTTATATGATTATTTGAGTTTTAGAAAATTATTTTTAATAAACGGAGTTTATCACTCAATTCTACTTGAACATAGAAAGCTACTATTAAAATTTAGGTTGGAAAGTCAGGCGAAACTGGCCCTCGAATTTCACTAACAGTATATTTATACTGATCAGAAGACCTAATTTTAATTCATGAACGAAAAACTTAAGGTTTTTATTTTATTTCCTACGAAAGTGTATTTTTAGAAATATTTCATAAAAAGTGAGATAATATAAGTTTTACGGACGTTATACTCAATCGGGTAAACGACGGAGCGAATTATGGAGTTTCCGGAAGCAGATAAAGGATTTATCTTGTGATTATAAGATGATTCATGTGGATGAGTCACACATGTGGAATTTTTAAGATAGCACATGAGTTAGATGGAATTTTAAGGATTTTGCACCTAAGTCCTTTATCTTTCTCTTAATCGCTTTTTAGTCCAAAGTGAATTCTTCAAGCTATCTTTGTCAATTGGGCCTTTTTTTTTCATCCAAGCCCATTAGGGGGACTGTGGCCATAAGGCCTATTTCTTTCCCATGGAATAATTTTTCATGATGCCAATTTCATTTATTTAAGTTTCCTTTGTCAAGTTTATGTCTTAAGTATTTTTGTGAATTAAAACCAAGTGGGCTCAAGTGAATTTCCTCAAGCCCAATGCGCAAGGCCCATGGCTTTCTCATAAACTTGATGAGTCAAGTGGCTTCTTGATCATTCTCACATATCGTCACACTTTCTCAAAACTTCTCAAGTGTTCTACCTTGTTCTTATTTTTCTCTCACAAAGAAGCTTGGTTTGTGAAGGAGGTTGAAGATTTCTTGCTCATTTTCAATTTCCAATAGGCGATTCTTAATCCTCATCATCTTTTAGTTATAGTTTCTTCAAATCATTTCATAATTCAAAGTTTTATTCATCATGTTCTCCATATATGTTCTTAACTTTGATAAATCATAGAAAATCATAGAAAAATCCTAAAAATGTGGAACTAATTTCTATGTTCCTATTATTATCACTTCCATCATAATCCAAGAGTATGTTGAAAACCAAATTTCCTCCCCTAATTTTTTGTCAAGGCCGAACCTATAGGTGTGGGGGGAGGAAAGTTTTTGTTCATTTTCCTTATAGACGATTTTGTATATCATCTTTCTAGCATGTATTCATGTTGAATCCAAGTTGGTTCATCAACCAAATATCCCTAGCTTCATGTACTCATTAGGACGAATCTAGGTTTTTTAGGAGTTAGGAAGTTTTTGATTCAAACTTTGTTGATTTATTCTTAATCCATTGTCTTAACTACTTAGGATCATTAATCCAATAACTTAAGCAAATTTAGAAATTTTAGCCACTAAACCTTATGGAGGCCGTGACCTATCATAGAGGATTAGGTGATTTATTTGCTTGATTTTGATTGGTTAACTTGTGATTTATTGAAGGATAGTGATTTGTGACTTGTACATGAAATCCGGACTTCCGACAAAATACTTTTAATCCGCAGAGAAATCTTCGAGAGGTAAGAGGGGACTACCTGAGGGATATATTCGATGGCTATATGCTATTCTGTGATTGTTTGCAATTATTTGTTGGTTGGTATTTATTTGAATTGTTTGAGTTATGTTATTTTATTTGTGATGCTCTACTTGCATTTAAAATTGTTTATCTACAATTATATTATACTATTGTGATGCATCATCTGCCTGGGAATATCTCTGTGATATTATTGTTGATTGTTGTTTGAGAAGCCTGACAGTGGTCAGTGCCCAATTCAATTAATTGGATAAAAGCTTTAAGAAGCTTTATAAATTATATTCAATGTTTTAATGGTAAGATATTGGAATATAATTTTAATGGAAATTTTTATTTGGGAAAAATAAATTTTTTTGGAAAATATCATTATTTTAATGATTTATCGCTGTAAGAGTGAACTATGAGTCACTGTGAGAGCGAAAGCGTGGAATTATTTTTGTACTGGTAATTTTTACGTAAGAAATTCCGTAATATTATTAAACTTATTTTTATGAAATTAAATGTTGAAAATAAGTTAATTATGATTTTAGAAAATTATTTAAGTGGAAAAAGCTAAGTTTTGGCTTAAAAGGCTTTAAAAATGATAATCGACGGCAAGTGTTTTGAAACGACAGTACATATTTTAAGTAAGTTTAAACCTCAAGTGACTCATATTTGTGAAAACTAAGTTTAGTATTTAAAGGTTTTATTGAAGAATTTCCCATTTGAAAAGATTTCTCGAAATCAAGATTAATTCAACATGTTGAAAGTGGTGTTGAACTTAGTAACCGAGACGTCGGGGTACTAAGGTTATTCGTTGTTATTGACTTGGGGTCCTTTGGACTTTGAGGTCTTGTAGACTTGGTGTCTACTGTATACGTGGTGTATATTGTGTTTAAACATTTAAGATGTTTTTCTATTACCACAAACCTATGACTGGTGCATCGGTATAGAGGTGTTGTAATTGAGCACTCCGACTTTGAGGTCCTGTGTTATTAATGAAAGTTTTAAAGATGTTTAAAACTATGTTAGTCGTAAGTCATTTTGAGCTTCGGCAAAGAAAGATTGAACACAAAGAAAAGTGTTAAGAGCAAAGTGCTTTGCATGCATTTAGCAGACGTGCCCACGGTTCTGTGTGTGATTATCTTGCGGCGTCAGGTATTTGATGCTACGATTTTCTTCATTGTGCCCCGGTTGGGACAATGAAACCCCATTTACGTTTTTATCACTGTGCCCTGGGTGTGGGACAGTGTACAATGGGTTTTGGCTGCGTGCCTTTTTGCCTTGTATGGCAATTGAGCCTGATCAACTCACCACGTGTTGGGATATCTCATGAGATTAAGTGCGAATTTAGACGATGCATATGAAGTGTTCATGCATAGTTTTTCACATGATGATGTTTGGGGTGTGAAACCCATTGATAAACTATTTGCTTATGAATGCTTATGTTGGTATATGTGTATGTGTTTTATGTGGTGTCGAGCATGTAGTTGTCGAGTAAAATCCATATATTGGTTTCTTACTCTTGCATGTTTTATTCGTGGTTTCTCTACTTGTGCTTATATATTTACATCTGAGATTAGATGGACCCCGATTTGCCTCTCCCTCATTTGAGGCTACGTTCGATAAAGTTTGATCACACACATCACGATGGTGCTTAGGAGATAAACCTAGGGGCACTCAGTGCCACCTATTTGGGCCCTAGTCGAGAAGTCACCGGAACAATAACTACGGGACCACAGCGAAGGACACATATCGTAGAGACTGTCGAGGTACCTCTACCTCCAGTTTGGCTATATCTACAGTACTTGGTTGAGCATGGGTTGCTTGATGTTCCACCTCAGCCGATTCCGCATCTTCAGGTAGCAGTACCAACAGCACCTCCTGCTGTAGGTGGGGTTGATCATCATGGTCTCCCCAATGCTTTTCATTAGCTTGACCAGCTATAGGTATAGTTATGGGGTAGCGAGTCTTGTCAGTTTTTGATATGGCTACTGAGAGCCATGAGTTTTTGTGTGGTTCTAGACTGCTCGTTACTTTATATGTATATGTCTTTGTTTTCTTTATTTAGTTTGATGGAGAATAGGCTATACTTATGAGGGCTCTTTTGTGACTCCTACTAGATGGTTAGTATGTATTTAACTGATGATGTGTGTGTGTGTGTATATATATATATATATATGTTTGTTTGTTTACGTTTACGATGGTTAGATGTTTTAAAAAAAATTTTCAACACTATTTTCGTGGTTAGACGTTTAATTTTACATTTATTTTTCAAAAGTAACCAAAAATTAATAATTTAAATTTTCCATAATTGGGTAACTATGTGATGACCCTAGAAGGGGTGTCGCATTTGTGGTATCAAAACTGGTCGAGTCTTTCGGGAATGTTGGGAAATAGGTCTGTTATGTTTTTGTTGTGTGATCTGTGGTTGGTCACTGTTTGAATTGTTTCCTTGTCGAAATAATGTGTGCTGACACACAAATATGTGTGTTTTAGTGAGTTCTAATTGAGTAAAGATCGTATAAGGACTCATGATTAGTAAATTGGAATTGTGTTTTAGTCCATGTGTGACACATTTGGTTATCCTTTTTGGATTGTGTCAAACATTTGAATAATATGCCTGTTAAGGTAGATTTTTTTTTAGGAATGTTCTCCGAGAATGTTCCAGGTTTATCATTTGTGAAAGGATATTGAGTGTTCGATCAATCTAGTTTATAGATTCGGTCTGACCTCTATCGCTTCATGTAGTATGTCGCCTATAAAGTTAGACGAGTTAGATAACTCGTTTTAACTGGAAAGTCTGCTGTCAAAACAGTTGTGAGATAAGAGATTACAGAGGAAGGTATCGTTGTCGACCCTGCAAAAGTGGAAGGAATGTTTTTTTTTGGAAGCTACCGAAGATTGTGACAGGGACCCATAGTTTTGTTGGTTTAACCGGTTACCATCGAAGGTTGATTGAGGATCTATTAAAGATTTTTGTGCCATTGACCTAGCTTACGAGGAAATATCACCTCTTCGCCTGACGGAGAGACCGACTAAGTGTCGGAGATTGTATACAAGTCAAAGGAGAACACAAGAGGCAACAAAAAAACAACTGAGTGTGTCTGGAAAGATCTTTGTCCTTATTAGAACCAAGGCAAGATGATTTGAATCTTCAACCTTGGGTGAGTGTCTCATGATTAAGGAAATTCTTATCTGTACTGTTCATTCCTTTATGAACGTGTAAATCGACAATTGTTCCTCAAATTTCGATGGTTGTATTAGACAATCACTATGGTTAATTTTGTACCTGTATAACTAATTTGCTAATCTTGATTTAAAGTCTATCATGATTTAGCAATTAGTCATGCTAGTCAGTAATTTTAATTTACCTTAATGGATTTTCTTGTATGTGAGAATTTGTACTCACATTTCTGAATAACCCTCAGTGTATTAGACATTCGAGTGGATTGATTTGGTAATATTCATTAGCCTGAATATTTTCACATTTCTTTGAAAGAATTTGTTGTGACTATTTCTTGAGTTGTAACATAGATAACTTCGTGGTTGACCAGGATGATTTTTGACCAGGCTGTTTTCTTTGTAAATTGTCATTTAGTAAATTCCCTATATCATGAAGGAATCCTCTGAGTGTTAGGAATTATCAATCTTGTGATTCCCTGATTTACTGGAAGTTCGTATGGAATGAGGAACTTTAGTAGAGTCATGTTTGTAAGAATGTATCGGGCATTTTTACACTCACGATCCTATTGAAGAATCTGTTTACATACTGGTTGATCCTATATCATTTCGATGCGTCATTGACGTGTGACCTATCTCATAGGTTATGAGGATGGTTAGTTGATTCATATCACGATATTAGAGTTAGTTGAGTACAGTAAGAATGTAATTGATATTTGAGGCATTCCTAGTTAAGATGTTAGCATCGAAATGAATTTTGTCGTGGGTTTACCGAGTATCTTCAAGAGTTTTAATTCGTTTCGAGTGATCGTGGACAGGATGATGAAGTCAACACCCTTCTTAGCTGTTAAGATCCACCATGAAGTGTAGAAGTTAAACCGAAGTATGTATCAGAGGACTGATCAAATTTCACGAAGTATCTTCAAGTTTCGTTTCAAATGAAGACCCTAAGTTTACCAACGTTTATCAGTAAAGTCCGCTCTAAGTGTTGATGACTAAGTTGAGGCTAAGCCCAACTGATCACCCTCGACTCGAGTGGGTGAGTAAAAATCTGATCTTTAGAAAGTTGATTGGGAATAGGTGTAGTATCTAACTATGATTATCCTTTTAGTCGAATGGATAAGAAGTGACGAGAGTTCTATTGAGGAATAGTTGTGACTAGTAAGATGTGAATCCTTAAGATCAATAACAATAAGTGAGGTAATTATTATGAATCAAATGTTGGTCAAGGCAGAATACCCTTAAAGGAATGTAGGTTAATGGTTAATGTCTCTAATTGAGATTGGTTTGTATGATTTGGAAATTTACAGGAAAATGTCTATAATAGTTTCCCTAAGCTGAACGGAAGCAGTAAAAAGGAGTTCTTGAGAAAAACTAAGTTGTTAGAAAATTTTGAAATTTATAATTTTGGATAATTCAAACCGAGGGGATTTCTTTTTGGTTGTAGTTGTCTGAAGGAGTGTAATCATGTTCGTTAAGATTGAAATGTATGATTATGATATGAGTTGGAGTAGTGGAATGCGTTCAAAGGAAACTAAGACTATGATGAGATATCTTGGATAGGAACTGAAATGTGTATTGTGAATGGAATGTGAATAGTAATTTCACTTAAGTGGATTCGAGTGAGAGGGATAAACTCTTGTAAAAATTAAGTTTCAGAAGAAGTTCAAAGTTGATGAGTTAGATAATCCTATCCAACGATGTTCCTTTTGATTTCAGTTTTACCTTAAGGAATACTATGATGTTGTATTTGGAGACTTGAAATGTGTGAATTTGATATAACCTAGAATTTGAGAGGGATGTATATCTTAGTTGAATCTTGGTGTCAAAAGTGAGAGTTAATGATGTAGAGGCAAAAGTTTCTACTGGATTAGTATTGAATGAAGAAGAGATTAAGTTTTAATTATATCTTTATGTGTAGAAGATTAAGATAAACTTGTAAATGGCAGAAAGTATGAATTGAGGATAAGTAGAAGGAAGAATAAGTATGAATTTAGTTATTAAGTTACAATTGTTATCTAAGGGAAAGTGAATACGAGAAGTTCAATGTAGGATATTGGGATTAAGATGTGATTACTAGATCCTGTCCAGTTTCGAGTCACGTAATTTCGAGGACGAAATTTTTTTTAGTGGGGTAGTAATGTAACACCCTGCTTTTCACTGTTTTAAATAACAGTAATACATATGAATATGTTTATATGATTATTTGAGTTTTAGAAAATTATTTTAAATAAACGAAGTTTACAACTCAATTCTACTTGAACAGAGAAAGCTACTATTAAAATTTAGGTTGGAAAGTCAAGCGAAACCCGGCCCGTGAATTTCACTGACAGTATATTTATATTGATCAAAAGACCTAATTTTAATTCGTGACAAAAAACTTAAGGTTTTTATTTTATTTCCTACGATAGTGTATTTTTAGAATTATTTCATAAAAGGTGAAATAATATAAGTTTTACATGTGTTATACTCAATCGGATAAACGACAGAGCGAATTATGGAGTTTCCGGAAGCAGATAAAGGATTTATCTTTTGATTCTAAGATGATTCATGTGGATGAGTCACACATGTCGAAATTTTAAGTTAGCACATGAGTTAGATGGAATTTTAAGGATTTTGAACCTAAGTCCTTTAACTTTCTCTTAATCGCTTTTTAGTCCAAAGTGAATTCTTCAAGCTATCTTTGTCAATTGGGCCATTTTTTTTTTCATCGAAGTCCATTAGGGGGACTGCGGCCATAAGGCCTATTTCTTTCCCATGGAATTATTTTTCATGACGCCAATTTCATTTATTTAAGTTTCCTTTGTCAAGTTTATGTTTTAAGCATTTTTGTGAATCAAAACCAAGTGGGCTCAAGTGAATTTGATCAAGCCCAATGCGCAAGGCCCATGGCTTGCTCATAAACTTGATGAGTCAAGTGGCTTCTTGATCATTCTCACATATCGTCACACTTTCTCAAAACATCTCAAGTGTTCTAGCTTGTTCTTATTTTTCTCTCACACAAAGAAGCTTGGTTTGTGAAGGAGGTTGAAGATTTCTTGCTCATTTTCAATTTCCAATAGGCGGTTCTTCATCCTCATCATCTTTTAGTTATAGTTTCTTCAAATCATTTCATGATTCAATGCTTTATTCATCATGTTCTTTATATATGTTATTAACTTTGATAAATCATAGAAAATCATAGAAAAATCCTAAAAATGTGAAACCAATTTCTATGTTCCTATTATTATCACTTCTATCATAATCCAAGAGTATGTTGAAAACCAAAATTTCCTCCCCTAATTTCTTGTCAAGACCGAACCTATAGGTGTGGTGGTAGGAAAGTTTTTGTTCATTTTCCTTATAAATGATTTTGTATATCATCTTTCTAGTATGTATTCATGTTGAATCCAAGTTGGTTCATCAAACAAAGATCCCTAATTTCATGTACTCATTAGGCCGAATCTAGGTTTTTTAGGAGTTAGGAAGTTTTTGATTCAACCTTTGTTGATTTATTCTTAATCCATTGTCTTAAGTACTTAGGATCATTAATCCAATAACTTAAGCAAATTTAGAAATTTTAGCCACTAAACCTTATGGAGGCCATGACCTATCATAGAGGATTAGGTGATTTATTTGCTTGATTTTGATTGGTTAACTTGTGGTTTATTGAAGGATAGTGATTTGTGACTTGTACGTGAAATCCGTACTTCCGACAAAATACTTTTAATCCGTAGAGAAATCTTCGAGAGGTTAGAAGGAATTACTTGAGGGATATATTCGATGGCTATATGCTATTCCGTGATTGTTTGTAATTATTTGTTGGTTGGTATTTATTTGAATTGTTTGAGTTATGTTATTTTATCCGTGATGCTCTACTTGCATTTAAAATTGTTTATCTGCAATTATATTATACTGTTGTGATACATGATCTGCCTGGGAATATCTCTGTGATATTCTTGTTTGTTGTTGTTTGAGAAGCCTGACAGTGGTCAGTGCCCAATTCAATTAATTGGATAAAAACTTTAAGAATCTTTATAAATTATATTCAATGTTTTAATGGCAAAATATTGGAATATAATTTTAATGGAAATTTTTATTTGGGAAAAATAAGGAATTTTGGAAAATATCATTATTTTAATGATTTATCGTTATAAGAGTAAACTATGAGTCACAGTGAGAGCGAAACCGTGAAATTATTTTTGTACTGCTAATTTTTAAGTAAGAAATTCCGTAATATTATAAAACTTATTTTATGAAATTAAATGTTGAAAATAAGTTAATTATGATTTTAGAAATTTATTTAAGTGGAAAAAGCTAAGTTTTGGCTTAAAAGGCTTTAAAAATGATAATCGACGGCAAGTGTTTTGAAACGACAATACATATTTTAAGTAAGTTTAAACCTCAAGTGACTCATATTTGTGAAAACTAAGTTTAGTATTTAAAGGTTTTATTGAAGAATTTCCCATTTGAAAAGATTTCTCGAAATCAAGATTAATTCAACATGTTGAAAGTGGTGTTGAACTTAGTAACCGAGACGTCGGGGTACTAAGGTTATTCGTTGTTATGGACTTGGGGTCCTTTGGACTTTGAGGTCTTGTAGACTTAGTGTCTACTGTATACGTGGTGTATACTGTGTTTCAAAATTTAAAATATTTTTCTATTACCACGAACCTATGACTGGTGCATCGGTCTAGAGGTGTCGTGATTGAGCACTCAGACTTTGAGGTCCTGTGTTATTAATGAAAGTTTTAAAGATGTTTAAAACTATGCTAGTCTTAAGCCATTTTGAGTGTAACACCCCGACTTTTTGTTGTTTTCTAATATCGGAAATTTATATAAATATGTTTATATTTTTATCCGAGACTTAGAAAATTATTTTAATTAAACCGAAACCTTATTTACACTCTACTTTACCGTATAGAGTTAGGATAAAAATTTAGGTTGAAAAGTCGGGCGAAACCTAGTTTGTGAATTTCAGTGACAGTGTATGTATACTGCTCAGAAAACCTAATTTTAATTCGTGAACGAAAAGGTTAAGATTTTTATTTTATTTCCTACGATAGTGTATTTTTCGAATTATTTCATAAAAAGTGAAATAATATGCGTTTTACGGACGCTATACACAATCGAGCGAACGACGGAGCTGATTACGGGAGTTTCGGGACTCGATAAGTGGATAAACCCTATATTCTCTTAGGACTAAGTCATCCATATGAGAGGTTTAATGTGGCTTAGGGTTATGTTAGCACTTTTTGATAATTTCATTTTGACCCCTAAACTTTTTATTAATTACATTTTGGTCCCTAAACTAATTTTCATGATACACTAAGTGAAATGGGCCAAATTCTTGTCATCCAAACCCATTAAGGGCTGCGGCCTAGAGTCCAAATGTCATGACCAAAGATTAATTTTCATGATGCCTTTTTAATTACCTAAGTTTCCTATGTCATGATTTTATGCCATAAGCTATTTTCATGTACAAAGTCATTTGGACTTGGGCTTTCTTGGCCCAAAAATGGCGCAAGGCCCATGCTTGTCATGGCTGCCTATAAGCTTGAAGAGTCAAGCTCATTCAAGATCATTCTCACATATTCTCACACTTTCTCAAAAGCTCTCAAGTGTTCTACCTTGTTCTTATTTTTCTCTCACACAAAGAAGCCAAGTTTGTGAAGGAGGCTGAAGATTGCTTGATCATTTTTCAATTCCAATAGGTGATTCTGCATCCTCATCATCTCTAAGCTAGTGTTTCTACAAATCATTTCATGATTCAAAGCTTTATTTTTCATGTTCATCTTAGTTGTTCTTAACTTTGATAAATCATAGAAAATCATAGAAAAATCCTAAAAATGTGAAATCAGTTTCTGTGTTCCTATTATCATCACTTCTATCATAATCCAAGAGTATGTTGAAAACCAAAATTTCCTCCCCTAATTTCTCTTCAAGGCTGAACCTAGGGAAAAAATGGGTGGAGGAGTTTTTGTTCAAATGTTAGAAATGATCATGTATTTCATCCTTCTAGCATGTATTCATGTTGAATCCAAGTTATTTCATCAAACAAAAATCCCTAGCTTCATGTACTCATTAAGTCCGAATACAGGTTTTTAGAAGTTTGGAAGTTTTTAATTCAAAATTTGTTGATTTATCTCTAATCCATTGTCTTAAGTACTTAGGGTCATTAATCCAATGATTTAAGCAATTTTAGAAATATTAGCAACAAAACCTTGTTGAGGTCGTGACCTATCATTAGGGAATAGGTGATTTTATTTGATTGTTTGTAATTGGTTGATTGTGGTTGTTGAAGGTTAAGTGTGTCGGTTATATGTGAGTCGTGACACCGGAGTTTGACGTACGTTCGAGAAAGGAAATCGGGAGATAAGTTCTTCAAGAGGTAAGGGGAGAATACCTGAGGAGTTTTTCCAATAATCATGTGTTATCTAGTTGATGTCTGTATTTGTTTAAGTTGTTTAAGTTATGTTATTTTTATCTGTGCAGATTTAATTGCATTTAATTGGTTTATCTGCAATTATAGATTATGGTGTGGTGATGCATGATCTGCCTGGAAATATTATTATCATGTTGTTGTTGATTGTTGTATGAGAAGCCTGACAGTGGTCAGTGCCCAATTCAATTAATCAGATAAAAGCTTTAAGAAACTTTACAAATTATATTCAATGTTTTAATGGTAAAATATTGGAGTATAATATTAATGAAAAATTTTATTTGGGAAAAATAAGGAATTTTGGAAAATATCATTATTTTAATAATTTATCACTCTAAGAGTGAACTAGGAGTCACAGTGAGAGCGAAACCGTGAAATTATTTTTGTGCTGCTAATTTTTACGTAAGAAATTCCATAATATTATAAAAAGTTATTTTATGAAATTAATTGTTGAAAATAAGTTAATTATGATTTTAGAAAATTATTTAAGTGAAAAAAGCTAAGTTTTGGTTTAAAAGGCTTTAAAAGTGATAATTGATGGCAAATTGGAAAAGTGTCAACGGCAAGTATTTTGAAACGGAAGTACGTATTTTAAGTAAGTTTAAAACCTCAAGTGACTCATCTTTGTGAAAACTAAGTTTTGGTATTTATAGGTTTTATTGGATAATTTCCCATTTGAAAGGATTTTTTGAAATCAAGTGTAACCCAACAGTGTTAAAAGTGGTGTTGAACTTAGTAACCGAGACGTCGGGGCACTAAGGTTCGTTGTGTTATGGACTCGAGGTTCTTTGGACTTTGAGGTCCTGTAGACTTGGTGTCTACTGTATACGTGGTGTATACTGTGTTTAAACATTTAAGATGTTTTCTATTACCACGAACCTATGACTGGTGCATCGGTTTAGGGGTTTCGTGATTGAGCACTCAGACTTTGAGGTCCTGTGTTATTAATGAAAGTTTTAAGATGTTTAAAACTATGATTAGTCGTAAGCCATTTTGATCTTCGGCAAGGAAAGATTGAACACAAATAAAAGTGTCAAGAATACAATGTTTTATATTTGCATTTACGGCAGACGTGCCCGACATTGTTTAACGTGAGACCTTAATGGAAAAGGTATCATGTGACGATGTATCATTATGAATAATGAGACGATGTATATATCATTGTGCTTAAATGAACAATGAGACGATGTATATGTATCATTGTCCTTAAATGGACAATGAGACGATGTATTATTGTTGTGCTTAGCTAGCCAATGAGACGATGAATCGAGTTTGATCAACTCATTTTGAAGACGTTGGGATCTCCGGAGATTAGGTATGAAAGTTAGATGATGAATATTGGAGTGTCATGCATATTTTTAAAATGACGATGACTGTCGGGTATGAATCCCAATGATTTACTATGTGATGCTATTATCTTTTAGACGTTGAAAATACATGTATATGTTATTGTGGTGTGTTGTAACACCCCGATTTTCACTGCTTTCTAGTGTCGGTAATTAATATATAAAAATATATTTTTATCCGAGACTTAGAAAATTGTTTTGGGGAAAATACTGTTATTTTCCTGTCATGCTTTATATCTTAGGGTTACGATGCAATTTT